>JASEVX010000005.1:63346081-63578581 GCA_031761405.1 Serripes groenlandicus | reverse complement strand
ACAGTACTAACTCACTGTATATGCATGTCTTGTTTTACTTTATAGTACTAACTAACTGGACATGCACGTCTTGTTTTACTTTACAGTACTAACTCACTGGATATGCACGTCTTGTTTTACTTTACAGTACTAACTCACTTGATATGCATGTCTTGTTTCAGTGTACAGTACTATCGCACTGGATATGCACGTCTTGTTTCATTGATGTGTATGTCTTGTTTCATTGTACAGTATTGTCTCACTTGATGTGCATGTCTTGTTTCATTGTACTGTACTTTCTCACTTGATATGCATTACGTGTTGCATTGTACTGTACTTACTTACTTGATGCGAATGTCTTGTTTCATTGTACTGTACTAACTCACTTGATGCGTATTACTTTTCATTGTACTGTAGTAACTCACTTGATACGTATTAATTTGTTTCATTGTACTGTGTTTCATTGTACTTTCACTTGATAAGCATGTCTTGTTTTATTGTACAGTACTAACTCACTTGATATATAATAATAATACTGATAATAATAATACTCATAATACTAATACTAATATTATTATTATTACTCACCTGATATAACACTACCAACCCAACTGTTATCATGCCTTCTTTCATTCATTGTACAGTGCTAACTCAATTGACGTCTACGACGTGGACCTGTCTCCAGCTGAACATTCAGAATACGATAGAATAGAAGAGAAAGAAATGACGCTGGATATGTACACAGAGGACGTGTTTACGCCATCACTTGATGGGGAAAGTCCGCTAGAATGAAGTCAAATCATTTAGTAGGGACGATCCATTGTGGCACAGGGAGAGAATATTCATTATGAACAATTTCACCTTTTGCCACAGTGTTCTAAAGGCCATTTGCTGCAGATGTGTCAACACACGTCAGTACGTTAGGTTCAGTTAACACTATTCTTGTTTATGTGAATCCTGTGCCATCAATATAAAGCGAGCTCAGGCGGCACATCCACGCCTTCAGAACCAGCTATATACTGCTGGAATCGTGTTTGTTTCGTGAAGCGTGTGCCATCAATATAAAGCGAGCCCAGACGGCATATCCGCGCCTTCTGAACCAGCTATATATTGCTGGAATCGTGTTTGTTTCGTGAAGCGTGTGCCATCAATATAAAGCGAGCCCGGACGACACATCCGCGCCTTCTGAACCAGCTATATATTGCTGGAATCGTGTTTGTTTCGTGAAGCGTGTGCCATCAATATAAAGCAAGCCAGGACGGCACATCCGCGCCTTCTGAACCAGCTATATACTGCTGGAATCGTTTTTGTAAAGCCTTTGCCATCAATATAAAGCGAGCCCAGACGGCACATCCGCGCCTTCTGAACCAGCTATATATTGCTGGAATCGTGTTTGTTTCGTGAAGCGTGTGCCATCAATATAAAGCGAGCCCGGACGGCACATCTGCGCCTTCTGAACCAGCTATATATTGCTGGAATCGTGTTTGTTTCGTGAAGCGTGTGCCATCAATATAAAGCGAGCCCAGACGGCACATCTGCGCCTTCTGAACCAGCTATATACTGCTGGGATCGTTTATGGGAAGCCTTTGCCATCATTTAACAGCGAGCCCAGACGGCACATCCGCGCCATCTGAACCCGTTCTATATTGCTGGATGCTCAAATTAACATTGTATTTTTATTTTTACGATGGACTCTGCCAAATATCAACCTATGGACAAGCATATTACAAAATTCAGCAGTGAAAGGTCTTATAAGCGATGTCAGATGTGCATTGTTCTTGTTTCGCCTGAATGGCAAGAACATGTTGTCACTTTGATGCAAGAAGCCAACAACTACAATGGAATACAAAACGACCTATTGACATCTGACACTACTGTTATTATTTATAATTATTATTATACTACTGCAACTATTCATAACTATAACCAAGACACCATCTGTATGTACTTTTATTTCTATTTCGCCTTTGTAAGTATTTTGTTCTTATATCATATTCAATTGCTCTGGGATGAAATATATTTCTTTCAATGTGTGTTGCCTGTTTTACCACAAGATGTTAGGAAAGCCTACAATATAACGTGTTTTTGAATGCAAGGTTTAGGAACGAGTTTTATGGTCGTCATAAGCTACAGTCACACCGAAGCCGGACCCAACACAGAGCACCACGGATTAACACCCGGTACCACCACGGCAGCGCCACGGCCGTCCTGGAATGAGCCGGACCATCTCGGATCAACTACGGACTGTCCCGGACCCAACACGACATGCCGGATCGCCCAGGATCAACACGGTGCCACTACGAACCTTCCCGTTACCAACACGGACCGTCCCGGACTACACCGGATCGAAAAAAAAAACACGGCAATTTTAAACAGTTTAACATTACCGGGATGGTATCCAGGACCATCCAGGTTCATCCCGGACTGTCCTGGACTGTCCCGGACTATCCCGGATAAGCCCGGAACCAAAACGTATCTGACCCTGGATCGGCCGAATTTCAGTCCGGGTCGCTCCGGGACAGTCCGGAAGGTCGGTGGGACTGGGGCTTTAATCATCCACATAACTGTATACGGTTAAACAAATCGGCGGCGTTGGGTTTCCAAAAATTGTGTTCGCAAATGATTAATGGCACAGTCACGATATTTCTACGTTTTGATAAAGATGAAAAGAAAATTTCTAAACCAAACATATTTCTGGAGGAAATAAACAAATAAGATACATACTCGATAAAGGATAAAAGATAATGAATCTGAAACGAGATAGTTTGCGTGTAAATTCATTCGTTTTCTATTTTCAAAATGAGTCCAAACATAACTGATAATGATTTTTCTGCCTTTGACGTGTAATGTGTAATGATAGACGTTTGATGCAAAGACACGTGCTAGACGATTCAAATGATGAATACATACCCAAAACGGCAAAAATGGTAGGAAAAGATAGTTTGACTTGTAAATGATGTTCCGTAAATTATGGATTTTTTTATTGGAGGTACTTTATGAAGGACAATTTGATTAATTGATGTACCTGTCAACATTAGTTCATGGATTTAATATCTTGGCAATATTCTAAAAATAAAAAGATCTGTATGCTTTAACAGATGATGATTTTAGTTTATTTCCATAGGACAGTAAGACTATAAATTACTTTTAAAAAATACCTCAATGAGACCATGTTAACCGGCAATCACCATTGAGCGTTTTCGACTTGTTTACTCGCGTAACGAGAGTAACTGGAGGTGAAAGTAGAACATATCGAGTAAGCGAACTGCGCATGCGCTTAATCACTAATCTACTCAAACACGAGATCCAAGATGGCGACGGCTGATGCACAGAAGGTCGCCATTTTGTAAACAACACAAGACTGGGGTTAGGCGTTCGTGAATGGTTACTCGTGTCGTGTACTGCGCATGTCCAGATTTTCTACTCGAGTAACTGAATTGCATTAGCCGAAAACGCTCATTAAGAATTGTTTGTTAACCCGGAACAGGTAGCACCTATACTGATAGTAATAATTCTCCCTCACACTCTACTGTTTACATCAAGAACCGTAATGGAGTTTTTACTTAAAACTCTGTATTGTGTTTTATTATATCATGTTAAATGTTAAGAATATATGCGTGAACATTTCACTTTAACTTATGTTAGTTTTTATGTTTATATAAAGATGTAAATTATACATTTAATGTTGAATAAATATATCTCGCCACTTATAAGTTCATGTCTGGGTTATGGACAGATATAATAGACATAGACATAGACATAGTGTTATAGAAGGTACGTGTAGCTTGCTGTTCTTGTGTGGCATTACAATTCACCAAACACGTTACTGGCCATTACATGTTTTCCAAATCTAGGATTAACCTTATCTAGTAAAACATTATCGACACTAAATACATATGTACTACTATCTGAGCAGCACTCTGCGAAAACCAACCGTTTGGTTATTTGACCTTGAACTGTAACCTTGACCTGTGAATCCATTCTCTTGTATCAAGATGAACTTTCATGCAAATATTTGTTTTTTGAAACTGAAGGTAGAATTGCGATCGGTTAAGAGGAAGTGCATATAGGAATATTTATTTAAAAAATTCCCACCATGGCAGACAAGTAATGATGCTTCAGGCCATGATGAAATATTTCCAAGCTAATAAATTCCTATTGGTGTTGTAAAAATGTATTGGCATCATCTCCGAATATGTCGGTCCACACGTTACTTTTTTAATTGATCAAATTACCCAATAGCTCTGCGGAAATCCCACCATGAACATTCATGACAGTACAATGTCTTCCTATGTTTGACTGTACTGAACCTACTGATGCATTCCGAGTATGCAATCTATTAATGCAATATAGTAATGCTTACAGTGATAACAGTAAACTTGGAAGTGAAATCTACCAAAACAGTTGTGTTTTGAATGATTTTCTGGTCTCCAGTATTATACTTTACGTTTAGTGTCTGTTAAACGAAATTGATTGCAAGCTTCTATTTAGACAAAATATGTATAAAAATGAACAGATTAATATGAAAAGACCTAAACGAAAAACAATGTAATAATGTACAAAATAGTTTTGCATCTCCAAAACAGAGGGCAAGCGTGGCCCCGAATCGATCACCTGAGTGATAGCTAAGTAGCATATGTGTAACTGCTAATATCGGAGAAAATTTAAGCAAGAGCGTGAACAAAATTGCTAGAAGTGGACACTGTAACTTATCAATAAAGGACACTTGTTATGATATTAAATATTTGAACGGTTTGTCATCGCAGCTATCCTTTCAAACCAATCAATATGACTTGAACAAATTAAGTAGAGGGTCATTAAAGAAATATTTCCGCTAAATTACAAATGTATCCAGATATCAGACTAAATATGAATAGAAATGGAACTATAAAGTTTTGTCATTTTGCCCCTTTTCTGATGCCGGTTGGCTGTACAAGGTTTTCAATGATGTCTGCTGCAGATTTCATGTATGCGAGAAGAGGTTATACGCAAAAATAAATAAAATATAAAACACTAGTTTAGTGTGAGAATAAATCGTAAGAAACCACTGACGATTGGATTAAAAGTACATGTACATTCTATATAAAACAAAGGTTTTCCGAAGGACAAAATAAAAAATTAAATAATTAATACATGTAACTCGAACATTAAGAACGATTCACCCTTCTTTGTGGAAAAACAAGAAAGAGGAATACGACGACACCATGGGTGCATAGATGTGAATGAAGCAGACAGTTTCAAAGATGTTTACTAGTTACATATAAACATCACCGCGTCGGTTGTGTAATGGTAGTGCGTCCACATCGGCTGCGTGTGGTTGTGGATTCGATCTTCGGTCGGGTCATACTAAATACTTTAAAACTTGAAGTAATGGCTTTGCGCTCGGGATCGGAGGGTAAGCATAACGAAAGACTTACAGTGGCAGTATGATCGGATCAGTAGTACTGGTAACTTATGTTGTGAAATAACTGAACAATTGTTAAAATTGTCGTAAAACAACATACAAAGCAAAGCCACATCATTACACGCTCCGTGCTGTAGAATTACATGCCTTCGATGTTTGTGACAAGTCTATATTAAGGTCCGCATATGTATCCCGGATTTTCTTATGGCTGTCGGAATGTTTTTAAATGTTTCTGTGACGCATTGGCGACTTGCTATAAGTTAGATTAGACTGTAAGGTAGCGCAAAGGATGGTCCGAATCTACACTGGCCAAACTCTTAGATTGGTATTCCTGGATCACAGATCGGCCACGTGGCCTACCACTCTTTGGTAATTTTTTCCCCGTTTTTATTTCTAATATACGGTGTACTTGATATATCAGAACGGACTCGTTATGTATGCGAAAACAGGTAGGTACATACTTACATGTAACGTTCTAAATGTAATATTGCTTTATCAATGGGTGACAAACGAATACCAGGCAATGCAATCTGCATTGCCTTTCACAATGACCGCATCGAACAGCGTCGCCGATTACTGGATCACTCGTGCTAACTGAAAATGAAAGAGCAACGTTTTAACCCTATTCCACATGCAGACACATTTTCAACAATATTTTCAACTCTATCCAAGGATCTTACTTTCATATATAGAAATTTCTGATTTCGTTTAATTGTTACAAAGTCGTAGGGAATGGTTAACATTGGTACATAGATCTATATATACCCGGTCTGAAGCTTTTACTTGTATTGGAATCCAAATTGAAAAAGAAAGGAAAGACGACCACACATTACATGAAGTTGAACTATTGAGGACGAAGGACACGATCTTGGACGGACAAACATGTTAACAGCAACGAAAGACACGATCTTGGACGGACAAAGTTGTCAACAGCAACGAAAGACACGATCTTGGACGGGCAAACTTGTTAACAGAAAGACACGATATTGGACAGTCAAACTTGTTAACAGCAACGACGCAATCTTGGACGGACAAACTTGTTAACAGCAACGAAAGACACGATCTTTGACGGACAAACTTGTTAACAGCAATGAAAGACACGATCTTGTACGGACAAACTTGTTAACAGCAACGAAAGACACGATCTTTGACGGACAAACTTGTTAACAGCAATGAAAGACACGATCTTGGACGGGCAAACTTGTTAACAACAATGAAAGACACGATCTTGGACAGACACACTTGGGACCACGGTGTCAGCGAAGACAGCCGAATGTGGGTAATTCAAACGTTTCCCATGTGTCATGGTAACGTGGACACATAAAAAGTCCAACCTCAGAACATCTTCTTCAGTCAGTCCTGACAAAATCTAGACAGCAATTAATCACAATTTAGTTCCTGCAGAATGGCATACTTTGATGATGAGACAACCAGGAAAAAGAAGGCAGTAGCATTGCTTCTTTTGTTTCACCTCAAAGAACATGATGAGCAACTCTTACAGGCCCAGCACCTTCTCTTACAGGGCAGGGGCAAACACAGGCGAAGGAGGAAACCGAGGTCTACGTGGGTCAGAAAATGGCTGTCTGACAAAAGAAGAGAACGATATGGCCAATATAGCACTCTTCTTAATGAGCTGAAGACTGAAGATGAGAAGGCTTTCTTCAACTACACAAGACTTCCAAGAGGCCTCTACGATGAGGTCCTACGAAGGATAGAAGACCGAATAGGGAAGAAGGACACATGGTACAGAAAGTATCTACCTCCTGGTCTCAAGCTGTCCTTCACTCTACGACATCTGGCCTGCGGTGACAATTATCCAAGCCTGTCCTACAACTTCAGAGTTGCTCCAAACACCATCTCCCTCATCATTAATGAAGTCTGCGATGCCATCAAAGCCGAGTTTGCTTCTGAGGTGATCCAGTGTCCTACTACAACTGAAGAGTGGACCACCATTGCTGAGCAGTTTGAGAATAGATGGCAATTTCCACACTGCTGTGGTGCTCTGGATGACAAACATATGGCAATCACCTGTCCTTGGAATACTGACTCTGTGTACAGAAACTACAAGGGCTTCTTCGCCATTGTTCTCATGGCCCTGGTCGACGCAGACTACAAGTTTCTCTGGATTGATGTCGGCTCTGATGGTTCCAGCAACGATGCCAGTATCTATAATGGGTCAGAACTCAAGGAAGGCATTGAGAGTCCGAACAACACATTCAATATCCATGAAGAGAAGTATTTACCTGGTGATGACGTTCCTGTGCCATACTATATAGTAGGGGACAATGCGTTTGGGATCAACACGCGTTTGATGAACCCGTTTTCCATCAGAAACATGGAGCATCATGAGAGAATATTCAATTACATACTCTCAAGAGCCAGGCGTGTAGTTGAGAATGCCTTTGGTATTCTAGCACACACATTCCGAGTTTTGCTGAAGACCATGAGTCAGAGACCAGAGACATGCAGAAAAATCATCACAACTTGTGTGATTCTTCACAATCTCATCAGACTGAGATATCCAGCCACCACCAATAACCTGCTGGACTTGGAGGATCAGAACCAGAATGTCATCCCAGGATCATGGAGAAAAGTACTTCTGGATGTTTACCATGAGACGGCACGGAACACTGGAACCCAGGATGGACGGCAAATAAGAAGATACCTGGATCACTACTTCACTTCAAAGGCTGGTTCAGTACCATGGCAGGACACGATGATCCTGTAACTATTCCCAAAAGCAGTTGCAGTAAAATGTATACAAAGAAACTAACATTGTGATGAAGAACACATTATCTTTACACATTGTATGTTACAAAATGTGAATGGAGATATGAATTTTGTTTTAGAAATATTTATTGAAAATACTTGTTCTTTTTCCCAGTTATTAAATAAACGTCGGCAGGTCACGTGAATCATTCGTGACCTAGTTCTTAAGCATCGTACTCCCAATATCACGTCGTGTAGCCATCGTGTAGCCCTCGTGTGGCCTTCGTGTGACCTTCCTAATAAAAATTCACAACTTTGTGTTGCTTTCGTGTTTGACTCCGTTGCCATCGTGTGACCTTCAGTAGGCATCGTACTAGCTTCGGCACTCAATTGCCAGTTAATAAAGTTCGGGGCCATCTTCGCACGATATTCAAAATTCCATATTCGTATGGCCATCTGGTGTCAATTTCGGGACAGTGTGACACGAGCTTTAAGCAGTAAAAGACACGATCATCTTGAACGGACAAACTTGATAACAGCAAAGAAAGACACGATCTTGGACGGACAAACTTGTTAACAGCAGATAAGGACACGATCATCTTGAACGGACAAACTTGTTAATAGCAATGAAAGACACGATCATCTTCAACGGACAAACTTGGTAACAGCAACAAAAGCAACGATCTTGGACGGACAAACTTGTTAACAGCAACGAAAGACACGATCTTGGACGGACAAACTTGTTAACAGCAAAGAAAGACAAGATCTTGGACGGACAAACTTGTTAACAGCAATGAAACTCACGATCTTGAACGGACAAAGTTGTTAACAGCAACGAAAAACATGATCTTGGACAGATAAACTTGTGAACATCAATGAAAGACACGATCTTGAACGGACAAACATGGTTACAGCAACGAAAGACAAGATCTTGGACGGACAAACTTGTAAAGGGCAAGGAAAGACACGATCTTGAACGGACACACTTGGTAACAGCAACGAAAGACACGATTTTAGACGGACAAACTTGTTAACAGCAATGAAAGACACGATCTTGAACGGACACACTTGGTAACAGCAACGAAAGACACGATCCTGGACGGACAAACTTGTTAACAGCAATGAAAGACACGATCTTGAACGGACACTATTGGTAACAGCAACGAAGGACACGATTTTAGACGGACAAACTTGTTAACAGCAATGAAAGTCAATAATCTTGAACGGACACACTTGGTAACAGCAACGAAAGACACGACCTTGGACGGACAAACTTGTAAACAGCAAAGAAAAATACGATCTTGGACGGACAAACTTGTTAACAGCAGTGAAAGACACGATCTTGGACAGTCAAATTTGATTACAGCAAATCACTTGAAGAAATAGAACACACACATGTCATTAAAGGGGTTTCATGTCCCTCTGAACACATAACGTCTACTGGATCATCCCTGGCTATTAATGTGCGATAGGGGGTCACAACGAATCTCTGGTTTGACAATGTGTAAAGGTTTATTGGCATTTAACGCTTGTGGGGCTACAATTCCAGATTGTTGTCAAAAGATGTATTCATAGCTATATAATATGAGCCGGATAGCGAGAAAACCAACACTATTGACTCTGCGTAGTATATCGGCCCAGATCAGCCTGCGCAGGCTAATCCGGGCAGACACATTCCGTCTCAGGGTGATAGAGGTATAGAGTAATGATTCCTGAGACAGAAAATCCACAGGAGGCGAAAAGTGTTTTCCAGGGTTAGCATATGCTTAGGCTGATCCGTGTCGATTCTTAACGCAAAGTCTATAATGTTTGCTTTCTCGCGGGACGGCTCATATATCGACGTACAGTGAAGACTCTAGTGAGACTGTGTGAACGTCCATGCGAGTCTTCACTTTACTCAGGTGCAATAATTAACCACTAGCCAGACGCCACTCATTGTGTAAATATTAACTTTAAAAGTCTTGTTCAAAGTTTGTCAATTGTCTGTGTGTGTTTGGGTATTACGTGCACTTCTAGACGGGTTCGAGTTTCTTGCCTTAACCCTTTTCTAATACAAGAAATCTGCAACAGACGTCTCTAAAATAATCTAGGCAAAAATATGGAATATCTCTATAAATGACATCGTTTTGTCACAATGTTTTCAAAAAGTCGTTTGTTGCAGATGCGTCAGACAGCCTTTCCAACATACATACGCTTTCTGACTCCTATGCAGCAGACGTCTTTTAGAACAATTGTGGAAATTGTGATGAGCAATTTCTCCATTTGCCACAATGTTTTCAACTTTATTCAATAATTTTACTTTCCAATAAGATTTCCCATTTTGGACGGGTATTTGTTTTAAGTTGTCTGCTGCATATTTATTGATTTTGTATGTGGGAAAGATTTTGTTAAAAGTATATGACACGTGACGTGTATAATTCGGACCAATGTACTTTAAAAAACATAACATAACATAAGTTTATTTATTTGATCTAAAATACTGATCATCATCAAACATATTAACATAACATACGTGAATTTGTAAAAAAATGAAAAAAATACAGAACACAAAAAGTAAATATTTATCTCTCGAATTATTCTCCCTAAGATTTTAAAATGGAGGTTGAACGTACATGCAGTATATTTTTATCTATACATTTAATTGTTAATACTTGCTATTACTTAAATTTCGAAACGGTGTTTCATAACAGTTTAACAAGGTACACTTTACTAACTAGTAAGTGAACTACGCAAAGCAAGTGCTTCGTAAACATATTTTCCTAGGTATTTGATAAAAGAGGTAGACGAGGTACCATTGTGAAAGTTCGTGGACCCGTGTGCATAGCTAGTTTGGATTAAACGAATATTCACTCAGGTACAGTGTCTACATGTTGTCGATTGATGTATATACGTGTTCACGGTCAATTTATTTAATTTCACAATTACCTCAGATGATTTAAACGCTGGTTTCTTTCCTTTCGTGAAATATGTCGTTGTCCCGTTTAGCCTGACCATTGAGACGATTCTTTGTTTGGTTTAGATTAAAATAATAATGTTAGAACAAGAATAATGCTGAAGAGAATTTACATCTATTAAAACTAACATTTTGCTCAATAACATTTAAATTCAATCTATTTAATAAAAAACAAATCTGGGGATCTAATTATTAAGTCCCCAAATCTCTAGACGCGGCTCAAATGATAAAATGATAAAATGATAAAACAAATACGCCCGTATAGTATAATAATGTTTGCACAATGTAAATGTCAATATTGTCAACTTAATATCAGCCGTCTCGCGAGAAAAAAATCACAATTGTGGACTCTGCGTAAAGTATCGACCCGGATCAGCCTTAGCATGCCACGCAGGCTAATCTTGACTGACAATTTTAACCTCCTGTGGATTTTCTGTTTCAGGAATCATTACTCTATACCTCTATCCCTCTGAGACGGAATGTGTCGGCCCGGATCAGCCTGCTCGGACTGCACAGGCTGATCTGGGTCGATACATTACGCAGTGCCATACTGTTGGTTTTCTCGTGGAACGGCTCAATGATAACGTTCACTTTACAGGTTACCTATTCCCCACACGCAGCCACATTTTGAATCATTTTGAAAACACAGAGACAAAATGTGAAATTGTTTTTTAATGAGCAATTTCTTTTTCTTTTTTGCCACTATGATTTCAACTATATATAATTTCTTCATTAATTTTATAGAGATTTTCCAACTGTTTGCCTTTAAGTTTTCAAATTCGTCTGCTGCTGTTTGTCCTTGCGTGGGAAAGGGTTAACCCTTTACATGATACGACGTGACATAGTCGTACGCTTTAACAAACTGACGATGAAATGATACGATATGGACAATTAGTATTATAATTAAACACAGAAAATATTGAATATTTTTCTTGTCAGGGTTAGCAGGCATCAGGAATGAAAAATCTGACTGAATATATCAAAAGAGGGTTAAATTTTAGCCATACCGCGAGAAAAACAACATTGTGGATTCTGAGTAAAATATCGACCCAGAACACCCTAAGCATGCCGCGCAGGCTTACCCGGATAGACACTTTTCGTCTACTGTGGATTTTTGTTTCAGGAATCATTACTCCATACCTCTATCCCCTTGGGACGGCATGTGTCGGCCCGGATCAGTCTGTGCGGAATGTGTCGGCCCGGATCAGTCTGCGCGGAATGTGACGGCCCGGATCAGTCTGCGCGGAATGCACAGGCTGATCTGGGTTGATACATTACGCAGAGGCCACAATGCTGGTTTTCTCGCGGAACGGCTAAATTATATCAAAAGAGTATGTATTGATCCTCTATGATCATCCTGTTCTTGTACATTCATGAGAAGTCAGTTTTATACTTATTGTTAACAAATAAAATACGAACGGTTTGGAAATGTATTTTATAAAACGTATGTACAGACTGATCTTGTTTATAGTTTTATTTATTCTGGGCACGAGCCTATCGTCTGCTGTGTAGTTTTCAATAATACACTGTTGTGTTATTTCGTGCAGAAAATATGCAGATAAATCTTTGCTGACTTGAATTTTACATTCCTGATACGTCAAGTCAAGGCTTATTTTAGAGAACGTTTATCTAAAGCTTACGATGTTAAATTGTAGTACACTACGTATATTCATAAGCCTGTGTGTGATTCAATCGTCCTCGCATTTATCTCTGGTGTATTAGCTTGTCAACTTGAAGGTTAAAATGGGGGTTGTTAAGAGAGCGTTTATTTTATATATGTGTGTGCAATTTGCAAGCTGTAAAGATCCCTCCGCTGTCACCAAAGATGCCACATTTATCGGGAAATATGGTGATGTGGACTTCCAAGGCAACACAAAGACTTTCAGGATGTTTAAAGGTATACCGTACGCTGAACCGCCCGTTGGCAATCTCCGATTCAAGAAGCCACAACAATTAGAAAACGGGCTGCCGTCACCTTTCATGACGACTGAGTATGGAAATGCGTGCCTGCAGCCGTCTCTGGAAGAAGAATTTACTATGTTTACACCAAAGAAACAGTCCGAGGATTGCCTGTATTTGAATGTGTTCGTACCAGAGGAGAAGCCAGACACGGACGCTGGACATTCAGTGATGGTGTATATACACGGAGGGGCTTTTATGGTGGGGTCGGGTGAAGTTGGTGGTGAATATTTGGCATCCTATGGCAATGTTATTGTTGTCTCTATAAATTACAGGCTTGGTGTCTTTGGATTTCTAGGTACAGGTGATTCAGATGGGCCTGGTAATCTTGGACTGTGGGACCAACATGCTGCCTTACGGTGGGTCCATGACAACATTGCGGCATTTGGTGGTGATAACAAAAGGGTTACCATATTTGGTGAATCAGCCGGATCTTGCAGCGTTTTGTTTCAAGCCCTTTATCCACCAAATAAAGGTCTGTTTCAAAGAGTTATAGCTGAAAGCGGCACGCCTGGGCTGAGATTTCTCTTCTTGTATGATCTTAAAGTTTCGTTGAAGAGCTATGCCGACCTCGTTGACTGCAAAGCTGAAACACCAACGCAACAGTTAGATTGTCTAAGAAGCACATCAGCTACTAAACTAGTCGCAGTTATTCAAAAAATAAATACAGAACAATCCATGATTGATACGCGTGCGTTTCCGTATATGGACAATGATTTCATCACAATTGATCCGTTAAAGGTACCAGAGTTAACAAAAAAGGATGATAATGAGGCTGTGGCATTTTACAGATCTTTAGATATAATCAACGGAATAAATAGCCACGAGGGACTTGGTATGTACAGTCCAAAGTATGTCCCCGTAGTGGATAACCAAGAGACATATAAACCATCAAGACAGGTGATGGACGCAGAAGTAATTCCAGGTGTTGTTGGAATGCTTTATGAACCTCTCGCAGAACCACTGCTAGGAATGGTCAGCGCCCAGTACAGAGACTGGTCTGATCCGGATAGTCCGGAACTTCTCCGAGATCAGGTTGTTAAACTAATAGGTGATTTAATGATGGCGGTTCCAAGCGTCGAGTACAGTAGATTCCATGAGAATACCGACAAAGACACTAATAGTTACGTGTATTTGTTTTCTCCGGTACCTAGTAACCCCATTATCCCCTCACCTAGCTGGGCTAAAGGAGCAAACCATGTTGAAGAGCTGGGATTCTTGTTTTTCTTTCGCTGCTTTGACGAGCGATTGCCTAAGACGGATTGGGAGTACGAACTATCGTATGACATCATGACATATTGGTCAAACTTTGCAAAATCGGGGTTAGTATCTTACCTTAAATGTTCGTTATCTTTAGACATTACCAACTTCCATACGCATTTTGACGCAGCAGCAGCAGTTGCCGACTTTTGAAAACGATTAGGCAAATATTCAGGTATAGAGGTTTCAAAGTCGTCTGCTTAAAATTTGTTTGATGCTTAAAATGGTTCCATATATTTATAGAGACAGTTTTTTATTTTACAAGATGTTTTCAGAGTCCCTTGCTGCAGTATCTTTTGAACGATTCAGGAATACCATAGTCTTCTTATTAAAAGAGTTTGACGGAGGGGGATTTTGAACATTTCATTCCTCTTTCCCTACAAGACTGTGAAATCGAAAATCGTTTACTACGGACGTGTTAAATGGTAATCGGTCAACAGAAGGTCAAGTTCATTTTTGAAAATGATTAAATTGCGATTATGTAGGCTGATCTGGATCTACACTGATCACAAATTGATGGTTTTCCAATAGCACTATTCATATATATTTTGTTTGTTTTATTTATTTTATTTTATTACTTCAGCCTATAATTTTCCTTTTGTTCTACAGAAACCCAAATGAACCCGCTCTTGTGAAAGTGGAATGGTCCAAGTATGATCTGAAAGATCAGAGCTATCTCGTGCTAGATAAAGACATGTCGGATGAGTTTAGGAAGAAATATTTCTACGCGAGAGAAGCTGACTTCTGGTTGAACATTATACCGAGTTTAAAACGTGCTTTGAATGAATCTTTAGACAAAAGTGCCCCACAGGGATCGTGTAGTGTTGAGGGCGAGTGTCCGTAAAATAATAAAACATTGTGTGTAGTTGTGATTTCTCCTATATTTTCGCCGAAATCTATGACATTAGTTTTTTATTATTGTACTTTACGCCACTTTCAACACCTTTTTAGTTATATCACGACGTTTCCTGGATAAGTCACCAGTGCTACTAGTCAATTTATCCTGACACCAGCGAGCCAGTCTTACGGTAACCCCACAAGCATCAGCGCCAAGGAGGTAAAGCCCTTTTTAAATGTATTTGGTATGACCCTGTCGGGGATTGAACCCGCACCGAGGCGGACGCTCTATCACTAAACCACCGAGGCGGTCTATTTATAAATGTGTTCTAAAAATAGGTGTGAAATGTGCCGAGAAAAATAATTTTATTTCATTAAAAATAAGAACAAAATCAAAGTTCTGAAGGTATTGGTAACGAATTATTAGTATTGTTTAATGATTGCTGGCTTTCATATTATGTTGTACAGAAAGCTCTATCAATTGAAAGGTTTGTAGTTAGAACACACTAGCAGTTGTATTGATTTGTGCTTACTTGCTAACATGTATATGTAAACAGAAACACTATAGATCCAAATTTATTCCTGAGACTTATTAGAAATAGATTTCCCCCTAAAATAGTGATTCTCTATGGATGTTGAAAAGAGATCAAACATTGTGCTAAAGGAAGAACAGCTCATCTTGATAAATTTCTCATTGTGATTTAAATAGTTGTCTGCTGAAGATGCGTTAACATGTGTCTGAACATGCTAACAGGTTAACATCGTACTTCCTTTTTCTTCAGATTGTATTATGTTAGTTTTTAATCAATATGTTTTCAAGACTGCAGATGAGGATTTACATTGTTAATTATCAATCTGTGGCTACTTCTTCCTATATGTACCATTGTCTCTGAGCTTTTGTTTCTTTACAATAACATAATTTTGAAGTTTTTAATCAATATGTTTTCAAGACTGCAGATGAGGATTTACATTGTTGGTTAATGGTAAAAACAACTTACAGAACAATATGCTTACTGGATGGAAAAACATATCATTTAATGAGAATAGTTTGTGAATTCAATATGTATTTTAAATATGTTACCATGGTAACACAATTAATAAAATTTCTAGATATTATATAGTGAATGCATTTATGTTCTAGTATGAACAAAGTTCTGGAAATTATCAATCTGTGGCTACTTCTTCCTATATGTACCATTGTCTCTGAGCTTTTCTTTCTTTACAATAACATAATTTTGGAGATTAGACTGTTTAACCTATAAACACCAAACTGTTTCTCAATAAGACATACCTGAATATAGACACAAAGGTGGTTTCTTTATTTCTTGTTAGCATTCCATTTCAATAACCATTTTATGAAGATGAAATTTCTCAATTTTGCTTCAGACAATTTTTGAAAACACTGTGCGAAAACAGCAACTTCTTCTTTTCATACAATGTTTTCAAAATTGCATCAAAATTAATATCGAGAAAATCTACAAAATAACTTTGACATCTACAACATTAAGGTTATTCATTTACCATTCCTTTTATGCAGATACATGGAGACATATCTAAAAGAGATACGAGCCGTCCCGCAAGAAAACCAACATTATGGCCTCTGCGTAATGTATATACCCGGATTAGAAAGTTGTGCTAAATAAGTTAGGACTGCCTCGGCGTTATAATAATAGAGCGTCCATCCCCGATGCGAGAGGTCGCTAGTTCGATCCCAGGTCAGGTCATACCAAAGACCAGGTAGTATTTGTTTTCCCTACTTGACGCTCAGGATTGTGGTGTGTCTATTTCGGCTAAATTGCTTTCAGCAAACACTTTTTAAAACAATTATTGGGAATGTCTCTAAATTAAAGTTCAAATTCAGAATAGAGTAGAATACATTGTGGAAAAATATGAACAGTTTTCCTTTTCCTACAATATATTTATAAGTTGTCTGCTGCAAATGCATATAGATACATTAATCCCCACCCACGTGTAGACGTATTTGACACAACTGGAGCAGACGCCTTTTTAAAACGTCGTGGTAAAAGGAGAAATGGCTCATGATGAGTAATTTCTCATTTTGCCACAATGTTTTAAACTTTATTCAATAATTATACTTTCTCTGTTTAGATATTTTCAGTGCCGTCTAGATGTTTTTAACCCTTTCCCTCATATAGACGCTTTCTGACGCCTCTACAGCAGACGGATTTTTGAAAACATAGTGACTCAGTACAAATTGCTCAAAACGAGCAATTTCTCCTTTTGCCACAATGTTTTCCACTTTTAGTCATAGGTTATCCATTCAATTATAGAGATTTCCTATTTTTTGACAAAATATGTTCAAAGTCGTCTGCTGCAGAATTGTCGTATAAAAGGAAAAGGTTTATGTCCGTCTGCTGCAGAATTGTTGTATGTGGGAACAATTTAATTTAATTGTTAATGGTTAAATCAGTTATAAAACAATACCTTTTTGTTCCTTTTCTTCATTAACATTCACGTAAACGTGTTTAACTTCCTCAAACAATGTCCAGTTGTGTCATCATTTCGCTTTATTTTTGGAATTATCAACAGGTGGTTTTGAATTGTCTTACTCGGTCGTATGAAGTTGATTGTTTCAAAAGAAAAGACTATTTATTCTCTAAATGTCTGCATCTGTTAGATTATAGCCGCCTTCAACTATTCATCTATAAACTGTCTTTTGTAACACAGACATGTAATTTGGATCGGTCAATACACTTTTATCACGGACAGGGAATGCTCTAGATAGCACAATCATCTTATAAAACTGCGGGGAGAGTAGAGTGTCGGTCGGAAGATCATCAAAGACCCAGTTTAGAGACACGGTAGTTTCCAAATTCATACGCGCAGTACTAACGAAAAATGAAAAAAAGTCCACTTTCCTGTAAATCTAATGCACATTCCGGTTTACTTATAATTGTTTTTGTTGACAAAATAGTTGTGATTAGCAGAGAAAATTAATGCGGTCATTCGAGGACAAATTGCTTACCAAACATTTAAAACATTGTTTTATTTTTTTGAGAAAATAATTCGTTAAAAACCAACAACAACTCATGATACGATCCCGTACTAAAGTCAAGGCACGCGGTTGTTAGTTTGTTAGATTGTGTGAACAGTGTAGACCCAGATCAGCATGTGCATCCGCACATATCAACACTATCAACATATTACTTATATTTTCTGTCAACGTGTATAGATTCTGATAAGCCGAAGAAGGTGTACAGGTTGAAATGATAGTACACTATTTACTAATACAAGTATGTACCTCTTAGTGTGACTCGATCGTAAGGTTAGACGGCGCACAATTGCGTCCTACCTTGCAACTTACTATAGACGTACCTTGAATGTAATGTCCTATATATACGTAAATTGATTGTACCGTACTATATACGTACCTTTAATGTAACATCTTTTATACCTACCTTGAATGTAACGTACTATATACGTACCTTGAAGGTAAGGTACTATGTACGAATCTTGAATGTACCGTACTATATACGAATCTTGCATATACAGTACTATATACGAGCCTTACATGTACAGTACTATATACGTACCTTGAATGTGACGTACTATATACGCACATTGAATGTAACGTACCATATACTACGTACTATATATAAGGTAAGGTACTATGTACGAACCTTGAATGTACCGTACTATATACGAATCTTGCATGTACAGTACAATATACGAGCCGTACATGTACAGTACTATATACGTACCTTGAATGTGACGTACTATATACGTACCTTGAATATAACGTACTATATACGCACATTGAATGTAACGTACTATATACTACGTACTATATACGTACCTTGAATGTACCGTATTATATATGCAACTTGAATGTACCGTACTATATACGCACCTTGAATGTACCGTACTATATACGCACAATGATTGTTACGTCAAATATACGCACCTTAATGTAACGTCCTATATACGAACATTTAATGTACCGTACTATATACGTACCTTGAATGAACCGTACTATATATGCACCTTTAATTTACCGTACTATATACGCACTTTGAATGTACCCTACTTTATACGCACATTAAATGTAACGTACTTTATACGCACCTTGAATGCAAAGTACTATATACGCTCCTTGAATGTACCGTCCTATATATGCACCTTGAATGTACCGTACTATATACGCACCTGAATGTAACGTACTATATACGCACATTGAATGTACCGTACTATATACGTACCTTGAATGTACCGTCCTATGTACGTACCTTGAATGTACGTACTATATACGCACCTTGAATGTAACGTCACATATACGTACCTAGTATGTGACGTCATATATACGTACCTCGAATTACAAGTATGTATTAGAGCATTGAATTTCAAATGAATGTTGAGCTTTAGCAATAAGTAAAAAGACGTCAAGCCCAGCAGACTCGCCTGGATTTTACCCACTTATCAATCGTATTAAGTGTTCATATAATTACAATAATTTCAATAGCGTTTCAGTTATTTCAGTATTCCAGTTTACACATATAATACTCTTGTATTGATACAAGATATCTTCAGCCTGAAAAGGACTAAAAAGGGGTCATCACCAATTCCAATTAAAATAAAAACAACAACTTGTTCTCATATAACATTTTGTTTAGATGGGTACCAATCCCATTTAAACTTCGCTTGCTCGTTTATAAATCTGATGATTACCCCATAAAATCGTTTCAGGTCGACCTGCGTCAGGTATAAAACTGGTAAGATAACGCGTATAACTAAACGATATAGAGAAGCAGTGATTGACACGTTTTTCGATTATATAACACGGGCGTTTGTTGTATCGTGCGATTTAATTGAATACAAAAACCAGAGCACTTATGTGTGTAAAAGGTCAATTCGATACGACCTTTTATGCGTTGTAGTCAGATCCAATAAACGTACAGCGAAGTATTTGGGTCTAATTTTAACTCTTTCAGCGCCAAAGGCAATATTGAGGTTTTTGCAAACAATACTGATTCAGGTGAGTCAGCTCGTAACGAGCTGTCTCACCTGCAATCAGCATTGTTTGCCTTTTAGTTATCAAAATAGTCCAAACTTTTATTACATGAGAAATGGCGACGCCCGACTTTGAACATGGAAGAGTCTACTTTAAACAATTCGGCGCTGAAAGGGTTAATGAGATTGTGAGGGTGTGGAAGCTATCGTAACCCGACTCCTCGTTAGCGTATCCGTCTTCCATGAATGCACTGTATAACGAACAAGCCTCAAACGGTTTGGACAACATGGCAACAAGCACATACATGTGTACGATAGGAATGCACGAACATCCGGAGCTACTAACAAATATTCACGAATATTGTGTACTCACAGACCAGTGTAACGGGGAACGGGGTATAGGTATAAATATCACTTCTACAGCATTGCTGTAGAAGCCGGCTTTTATAGCGACGTTGGTAAAGTGGTTGACCGTTTTCTTAAAATGAAGCAACGTTCATCGCGGTTATTGCCTGGATGGGTGATCGGGATGGCTTAACTCCGGTACGCGTTAGAAATGGTGGCAGCGGTGGAATTTTGGGTTGATATCACTATTATCCCCGGACCCCAGTGGTTTTCAGTGATGTTACATAGACTCCGCGCTGGTGTACTGCTTGTGTTTAGTTGTGTAAAACAGAAGAGAAAACAGGGATAAATGTAACTGGAACGGGGTATAGGTATACATATCAATTATACTGCATTGCTGCGGAAGCCGGCGTTGGTAGAGTGGTTAACCTTTTCCTAAAGTTAAGCAACGTTCATCACGGTTAGTGCCTGGATGGGTGACCCGCGATGGATTAACTCCGGTACATATTAACCAGCATGGAACACGTGTATACACTGACATGCTATCACTACCACCTACGAGTCATATAAGTGAGTGCTTAAATATAATGTTTAACATAAGAGGGCAATTAAAAAAATACGTTCCAACTATCTAATCAAGTATTTTCAAAATGTTAATTGAGAATATAGATTGCAAAGGTAGATTTTTAAAAAAAAAGAAATATAATGCAAGAAAGAATGGATGATTAAATGTGAAAATATACTCCTCGTACAATCAGTACCCCCGAATGGAACGTTATGTTCAGATGAGTTATGTGATATGCGTAATTGTCATTACTATACCCCTAAAAATGATTTAATAATACTGTCTACGTATTTATTGAATGACCCTCTATCTTGCAATACAAGCGAGACTTACAAATCCAATCGACCTATTTGCATACCCCGTCGTCCTATCTTTATGTTCTAGATTTATGCCGTGTATATATACGAGTCCTTGTTTAGGGTTTATGTGTTATCTAACCAAGTTTAAACTGATCCGTCATGATGCTTAAACGAATCATTCTATTTTCTGTAATTTGTGGTTTTACTCGAATTGTTATCGGATCCGACGTTCCTGAAATTAAATTGAATGATGCTCGAATACTTGGAAGTTATAGCAGTGTCAAATTTAAAGATGGAACGAAAAACGCTAAAATGTATCTTGGAATACCTTACGCCGAGCCACCGGTCGGGAAATACCGCTTTAAAAAGACTGAACTTTTGACATCAATACCATCAGTCGTCAAGGCAACACAGTTCAAACCTGGCTGCTTGCAAGCTCCACGTGAGACGTTTCCATTTGACATCATACCAGAGAACCAGTCTGAGGATTGTCTATATCTGAACGTTTTTGTACCGGATACCAAACCCGACAAGGATGTCGGCCATGCTGTGATGGTGTTTATTCATGGGGGAGGGTTTATGTTCGGGTCTGGAGATCTTAGACCCGAGTATCTTTCCACACATGGTAATGTGATCATTGTATCTATCAACTATAGGCTTGGTATTTTCGGATTTCTGAGTACAGGGGATAAACATGGTCCTGGGAATCTTGGTCTGTGGGACCAGCATGTTGCCTTACAGTGGGTTCATGACAACATTGCGGCATTTGGTGGTGATAACAAAAGGGTTACCATATTTGGCGAATCGGCCGGGTCTTGCAGTGTAATGTTTCAAGCGTTGTACCCTAAGAACGACGGTTTATTCCATAGAGTCATAGCTGAAAGCGGGGCACCATCGATGAAAATGTTATTTCAGTATAAACCGCTCGACGTTGCAAGATTTTACGCGGATGCGTTTGGGTGTGAACAGGGAGATAATGGGGAAATCATAACGTGCCTGCAATCGAGAACAGCACATGAACTTAATAATAAACAAAACAAACTCTTTCTGGGTGGGAAAAGACTCGACGAAATCGGTTTAGTGCCACATTTTGATAACGATTTCATCATGTTTGACGTTGTAGATGTAGACTATAACGTCGAAAACAATCATCCAGATGTTTTCAAATTTTATCACTCGCTTGACATAATCAATGGTGTAAATAGTGCCGAGGGTTTATTATCGTTCACGCCGCAATATGTGCCCGCTATAGATGATCCAGAAACGTTCAAACCATCAAGACAACAAATGGACGAGGAAGCAATCCCGGCCATGTTAAACGTGCATTACGGTGACCTAGATAAGCCACTTTTACGTCTCGTCAGCGCTTTGTACACGGATTGGTCTAGTCCGGATTGTCCAGAACGACTCCGGGAACAATTAGTCAAATTAGGCGGTCCAGTACAGTCGACTTCATGTGAATACCACGGGCGATACCAATAGTTATATTTACTATTTGAAAGCTAAACCGACAAGTCCCATTCTACCCGGACCAAGCTGGGCTGATGGTGCCAACCATGCCGACGATCTAAGCTACGTCTTTCATTTCCGGCTTTCATCAGCAGAAAGCAATGATGCTCCACCGGCTGATTGGGAATATGACTTATCGCTTGATGTAATGCGATACTGGACCAACTTTGCTAAAACAGGGTAATTAACTTATTTGAAAATATTATAGAATAATATTTAAAACATTGGCGGCAAATGGAACAATCTCTCCTTTTGCCACAATGTTTCTAAAAGTCATCTGCTGCAGAGGCATCAAAATGCGTCTACAATAGTAAATGATACAATTCAAACTATCGTTGGAAATCCGCCGTGGCCGAGTGATTAGCGTCGAGAATTCGATAAAACCCAAAATAAAAAAAAATAAACAAATATATATATATTATGGATTGCAATAAAATAAATATCCTTCGAAAACATGGTATTTAATATCGTCCATATATCTTTAAACTTTTTTACTCGTTTGAATTTCTACCATTACCTTTTACATTAGCGGCGCTCTGTGAAATCCAACCGTTTGGTATGTTCGACCAGCGAAGATCTAGATGCACTAGTGCTGTTCGCCAATAATTCAGTTTCAAAAGGCGTCTGTAAAGCAGTATCTTTGAGGAGCATTGGCTTCTTTTACCACATGTGAAATAATTGTGTAAGGGTTTGTTATCGGCGAGTACGTCCCCTATAATCCATTGCTTATCGATGTGTACATATAATTTAGGCTTCGTCATACGAAAAGCTACCCTTATGACTACGCGACCAGCGATGATCCTTCGTGTATTATGATCAGGATGTTCGCTGTTCGCAAGCTTGTCATGCACATTGTATGGAAACTTCTGAAGAGTGGTCATGCTTAAAGACCATATATATTACAAGAAAACAATTTGTTATAAAATACCATTTTTATAAATAAATAACCCTTTCCCAACTGCAGAAAACACTTAGGCATAAAAATGGAAACTATATATAAATGAAAGTATGATTATTCAAAAGAGTTGAAAACACTGTAGATATAGCTCATTTTGAACAATTTCTTCGTTACTTACAATGTTTTCAAAATGTCATCTGCTGGAGAGGCGTCAAAATCCGTATGTTTAAGGGAAAGAGTTTAACTTAAAACATCCGGATGTTGTTTTTCGTATGACATAGTTCATTTGTCTTCTATTTGCAGAAATCCAAACAAACCCGAGAAAGTGAAGGTACAATGGTCTAAGTATGACTTAAATGAACAGAGCTATCTAGAACTCGACAAGAACATGTCGGGTAAAAATAGCAAGAAGTATTTCCATGCGGAAGAGGCGGAGTTTTGGCTGAACACCATTCCTAGTTTACGCAGGGCTTTAAGGCCATCGAAAAAAGGTCCGAGTGACGTCCAAGGAGCTTGCAGTGCTGACGGGGAATGTGAAAGTCCGTAAAATGTTGTGCCTGGTTACCAAACTATCTAATATTTTTATTAACGCCGGCATATCATCAAAGAAGACTATTTGAACCTATCCATGGGAAAATGGTACACATTGGTATTTCTGCACAGTGTATTTTCAAACCTGTTCAATCTTATCAGAAACGACACGATTAGACAGAAGCTTATAAAGAGATAATGTATGTAACATGCGCACAATCGGATTAAGATCAACATTGTTCTCATCGCCAACGCGTTCCTTTCCCATGGACTGGCTTGTTATTGATTTAATATAAAAACTATATTTCTCAAGAAACTGTTGTATCTTTATTTGATACTTGATACGGATTTTTGTATGACATGTTCTAACGGCAACATATGTGTAGATATATGTGCAGTGGTAGAGCGTCGGCATCTCGTACCAAAGGTCCTGGGTTCTTACCCCGCGATGAGCGGGTTCTGTCTTTGGGGTACTCCCACATAACGGAACGAGTGCTGCTTAAGTTTCAAGGAAGCAGAAGCCTGATAAATATAAACTGATAATGTAAAGTGTAATACTACGGTTAGTATTAATAACATAAGTCGTACTTCTTTAATGCGTTGAGAATATTTTTGAATAAATGAAACTAACTTGTTTATGTAAAGTTGACAATAGTATTTGATATATAAGTTCTGCTTCAAAAATTTAATTTAGAAAACAGCCCAACATATGAAAGTGGTCGGCTATATAATCAGCGTGTACTTAATCTATCCCTATACCAAACTGCCCTCTATGACAGCCGTCCGGTGTTTCACAACTCGCTTTGTCATTCTGTCATGACCAACCGATACTGGTCACCATGAGTCGGCATATGATGAAAGAGGCCCTGACATTTAAACAAAGGCGCCCGCGTCAACTGAAAGTGTTACAATAGAGGCGTTTTCTGTAAAAATTACCATACTGTTGGTATGCTTACCCTGAAACAAGCGCTGCAGTCGTAATCCTATCCCCGCAACTATAAGCGCCAATAAAGAAATCCTCTACTACCGTTTTTTAAATCGTTAGTTTGGCCCGAAAATGGCCCGAACCCTGGTCGCGCTCGCTCCTGAAGCGGACGCTCTAACCACTAAACCATCGAGGTGATAACATTAACTGTTCTTTCATTACGTAAACTTTTTATTACCAGCGATTATAACCAACTGTCTACATTCAAATAACCGATATGCCGATATCCGAATCAAGCCCCGCCATGACGTGGCTCCCAATCACACGGTTTGTTACCTCAAGTATTACAAGTTCTCTCTCTAAAGCATAAGATTCAAATCATGGTCATTTACGTGAAACTCGGGCAATGTCGTATGAAACCCTTCATTAGGGCATCAGTTCCTTGAAAATACTGTTGTGTTGAATACTAGTGTGTGAACAACTGGGACACACATGTTTGGATGAACTGGCCGGTGTGATATTACTGAACAATTGTTGAACACGGCTTCAAACGGTTAAACCACAATTCATCAATGTTTGCAAAAACGATCATACCAATACTTCAAGCCTCTGGAGAACGGTTAAGACCAATGCCGGCCTTTTCTGATATGAAAGTATACCTTTGACTGCTGGAACTGATGATGTGTGCCATCAGTATAGAGCCAGGCCAGCTGGCCCATCCTGGATGTCTGACCAGACTCAATAATGACTCCTCGTTGTTTTAATCTTTTTCTCCCAGATTTGGTTATTGATTTCAAATGCAACGCTGGACAAGTCCGTTTTTTAAAATCCAGTATGGAAAGGGCTTATCGAAGGCTAGTTTGTCTGGACTCATCAATCAGTTTTACCCGTTACTCGGGAGTTACCTTTACCTACCATTACATTATCGGGTCAAGCATAAACCAATAATGGCGCCTTTTCGAAATGGTGCAGCAAGCAAACGGCTATAGAGACAACCTTTCTTGCGTGGATCAAACCGGTTTAACATGTCTAACCACGAAAGTGGTTTACATTGTTGATGAATGGATTTCAAATATCAAGTTATATAGGTCCGTAGTAGTAGTAACGAAAATCAGTTCTATATTTCACATTAAGTATATATGCGAAAGCGATATATAATTGGTGTCGTTTTTGGTTAATGCTAGACGTATTAATTCACTATAGTAGTCAAGGTACAAGAATACAATGCAAGTCGCAAATTTTGGTTTATGCCAGACCTACTCATTAAGTAAACTATATTTTAAATTGTGAGATTATGAAGAATAGATCTTTCGGAGTGTTGCCCGTTCCAACATTGTTTTAGATTCTGATTCCACGTAGTTTAGCTACGTCATTGTAAATTGGAATGCCAATGGATCCGGTCAAGACCATAATGTTGGATGTGAAGTCACGAGAGGCAGATCCCCAACCTTATGGGACAACTTCAGCTGATAAAGGCAGAAGGAAAGAAGAAATGGTTGAAGTAAAAAATGACAATGACAAATAGTTTATTGACTTCAGGCCATCGACTTATAACAAGCTTTTTCAAACACGCAAAGAAGAATGAATGAGTAAACTAAAAAGGAATGTCTTACACAATTGTTCGTTCTTGTAACCTTACAAAACCACGTGTTGGTCGTATTCATATAACGATTAGTATGCTGTGTACCTTAAACATAATGTGTTAGTGTCAAGTAAGGAATTTAGAGGTCTGAGTTTTGAGGCTTCAAAAAGGAATATTAAACTGGTAGTTGCCCAACTACTTCTCTGTCATAAACAAGTACATACTACAGAATGCAGAAATAAAGATAGCACGATGGAGCAAACCCAAATTAGGACGAAACTTACTCGATTCGCTGGCTCCAAATTATTCCGAATCGGATACCAGTACATATGAGAAAAAACTTCTTCAATGTGTTTTAGAACATACAAAAGAATATTGATAAAACTATTCATTACCAGTGGCCGATACGTTAACGGTTGCCATTTTCTTCACAAAGTCTGTAACAAACGTGTTAACAAAAATTATAATGTTTTATTCTAGAGCTTAACTCCATTGTCAATTGAAGGTCAATGTTTAAAGTAATATCATAAAGCCCGGTGCATTATGACCCGCGCAATCAATTACTTACTCAATGATGTGTATTCAAGAATTTCCTACGCCTTTGCATGGGTAAATATAGGTTTTCAGGGTCTATTACTGTCTGGTTTACTCTATCATGTATATGTGCATTACAGGACTTGCGTGATAGACAAAGGCTAGCCCCACTCTTTGCCACACATATATCAAATGATTTCATTTATAGAGAGTTTTCATAGTTTTGCCAAGATTGTTTCAAAGTCGCCCTCCTGCAGTTGTGTTGTATATGGGAACTGCTGCAGTTGTGTTGTATATGGGAAAGGGTTTACAAGTTGATTTTGCTTATATCGTCCTCGGCTTAGTTGATCACAGCACGCTCACCAACACGATTATCATAATGATAAACCACAAACTCCCAAGGATAATGCTCAGAAGAGTAAGGACCATGGCTTTTGTGTTCGCGGTGTGGATTTTATGTTCCTGTATGTCATGGTCTTCTCCATGATTGGCCTGTAGTAAACAAACATGTTATCAATAATTAAAAAATAGCTCTCTTGCCTAATGCAGACGCCTTTTTGACGCATCTTCCGCAGACGACTTTTAAAAACATTATGACAAGAGGAGAAATTGCTTATCGTGAGCATTTTCTCCGATTGTCACTCAATTTCAACCCAAATCAATAATCAGACATGTATCACATGCCAATGACCAGTAACTATAACCAATGTCTTGCAAAGCCAGATGGATGACTTAGTGTCAACCTGCCCAAGCTTATTAATATCAGACGCTGCTTGTTTTAGAAGTATGTACTACTGCCATGACAGGTGAAAAAAAAATCAGTTATGAAATGTATGGTTCAATTAAAAGAGTGATACTAAGTGAACTTGTTTTAACCATTAAACGGATGGTTTAAGAATTGTCAGCTCTGAACAGACTCGATGCAAACGTTGTACACTGTAGAAAATTAGAATTGCACTTTTATAAAAGAGTTGAAAACATTGTTTGTACTAATTAAAAAGCACCAGATGAAGAAGGCACGTACAAATATTTAACGGATGAACAGACAGATACATGTATCTTCAAAGAAGATAGCTCCTTAGTTGTCATTTGAGGAAAATACATGTACAAACTCAATTGTCCTCAACTTGAAAGGGCTAAAGCATTATCATCTGTCGTTAGGGAAAGAGTTAAAGCAATATTCCCCGTATTCATGGGAAATGTTGAAAGGATTTATTATCTTGTTTCAGGGAAAATGTTTAATCAATATAGTTCGTATTCAGGTAAAATGTTTTTAATCAATATAGTCCGTATTCAGGTAAAATGTTTAATCAATATAGTCATTTATCAGGGAAATCGTTCGAAAAAAATGGTCTGTATTCAGGGAAAGGGTTAAAGCAATTTTGTCCGTATTCAGGGAAAATTTTAAATCAATAAAGCAAGTATTCAAGAGAAAGGGTTAACGAATATTATATTTATCCAGGGAAAGGTTAAAATCAAATAGCTTATATTCAAAGGAGGTGTTTATGGATTGTCGTCTGTATTCAGGGACAATCCTAAATTAATAAAGCCAGTATTCACGAGAACGAATATAATATTTATTCAGGGAAAGGTTAAAATCAAATAGCCTTTATTCAGAAAAAGATGTTTAAGGATTGTCGTCTGTATTCAGGGAAAAGGTTAAAGCAATGCAATGTTTTCATGGAAAGCAATCTCATTAAAATCAAACCAAAAAAACTTCGCTATATATAATAAGAGTTGAGGCAATACAGCTTGTATTCAGGGGAAATGTTACAGTGATAAAGTCTTTATGTAACGGAAAGGGTTAAAGCAAAACAGCTTGTATTCAGGGGAAATGTTACAGCGATAAAGTCCATCTTCAGGGAAAATGTTACAGCGATTAATGAAACGGAAAGGGTTAAAGCAAAACAGCATGTATTCAGGGAGCAATATCGTCTACATTCAAAAAAAGGGTTAAAGCAATAAATTATTTCATCATGGACAATATTAAAGCGATATCCTCTGTGACAGGAAGAGGTATAAAATCAATAATTCACCAACCCTCATAGAGTAGTACATGGCGCACAGTCCAGTCGGGTAGAACAAAATAAAACCGAGGACAGACAAAATGCACCAATCAAAATGTTTCTGTCGAGGCGGTTCACTACACACAACACCGTCCTGAAATGTACACAAAGAGGTTTACTCATAAAAATGAAAACCGGGCCATTTAATACATTGCGACCTGGGATTCAGGGCAAGCCAACTTGCACGTTTTCCCATAGACGGGCTCATGTATTAATGCACAATAAGTCTGGTTTGCATATTTATTATATATCTATACATGTTCCGGTGTAAATGCATACAGATTGTTTAGCACAGATACAAATTGATGGATTACAATTCCGTATTTGATTAAGTCAAATACATGGTAATATGACGTCATTCAAATATGATTTTACAGTAAGTGAGTAGTAATTCTGTATTGCCTCCATATATGGAGAGTACTATACGTATACATCATACAAGAAACATAGACAACATTATACAACAATGACAAAACATTATACAACAATGACAAAACATGAAACAAAAACATAGTATTTCATATAATAACATATATACATATTTGCAATGTTAGTATAAATTAATGATCGAGTGAGTCGGTGGATAAAAGAATAGAATTTAATGCTGTGATTTGTATTTTTGGTGTGCAATTGTAACTGCTAGTATGTATATCTGTATATTTTGGTAAAATTTTAAGAATAATTTGATGCTTATGGTGATAAATCAATGTCATTTTTATGTTATTAAAATTTATATTTCGAGGGCTTGGCGTGAAATGGTTGTAACTAAAAACCTATTTTGAAAACCCTGGTTTAGGGGCAATTTTGACCCCTTTGTAAACAATGCAAATTTAGGTGCCATTGCTCAGAACGAGCAGGGCATCTAAATTTCAATTATTTACCAAGAAAAATGATTTAACGCTTATAAAGAATTTATGGTGAGGTGATTAACCTTGGTAAAAAAATACCAATTTTAGTAACAACCGTTTCAGGCCAAGCCCTCGATTTATTGTCAAATATGACTTATTAGTTGGTTGAAATGCAACAGTGTTCGTGCATGAAAGTGTGTAAAGTAAAGTTGGCCCCATCACTGTTCTGTTTGTTATGCTAAAGGTAATTGCAAGTGATATATTTTGGTTCTTTCTTTTTTTCATATTATTTTGATAAAAGTGTGAAATAAATATATTGTTATTAAAAGACAGCTGTTTTGTTGAATATAACATTGTTTGAGATTACCCCTGATAACACAAACAAACATTTGTCACGTGACCCGGAAATGGCAACTTCGATCCGAAACTGTCAAATTTACAGCTTGCAATTGCAGACACTAAAGAAACATTTTAACACATTCATATAATTGTTGCATGGTGGGCAGAAAGTATTTGTTGAACATTTAATGTAGTTTTGTTTCTCTCAACTTTCCTTTCAAAGAGTCAAGATTCGTTAATTTGGTTAGTGACCCGGAACTGTCGAGTTCACTGTAAAGTAATAATACGTCACTGAAATATGATGTGACGCCATTGAACAATGATTTCAGCTCATTCCAAATGCCGTAGTTGGGCGTGATTCGCGCGCAGTTCATCCATTTTGTTTTATGTGTAAAATATGTTAGCTTGTTATTGAAAAGAGGACCATGACGGCCCTATATCACTCACCTGGTGTAATAGAACTGAACAGTTTTCAAAATTCGTACTAAAGAAATATAAATAAAACGAACCCCGCCCTCTTATAGCCATGTTTTTTCAACAGATCAAAATAATTTAAACAATCAATGTAGATGGTCATCCAAAGATCATATTTGCCAAATTATTTTCAAATCGAGCCAGTGCTTTTTGTACAGAAAGATTTCTTTAGTTTTCACTATAAATTCATATAAGGAAATCAAGCCCCATCCCCTGGCGTCTATGTTTATCAACGGATCGGGAAAAAATGAATAATCTAGTTAGAGGGTAACAAAGGGAACATGTTTCTAATTATTTTCTAATCTGGTTTGTACAAGATGATTTTTTAAGTTTTTGCTATATATTCAAAAAAGGAAAACAAGCCCCGTCCACTAACGGCCATATTTTTCAACGGATCGGAATAATTTGAACAGTCTTGGTAGAGGGTTACGCAAGGAACGTTCGTGCCAAAATAATTTTCAAATCGGGCCGGAACTTTTTGCACCATGGCCATGATGTTTTTCGACGGATCGGAATAATATGAACAATCTTGGTAGGGGTTTACTTAAGGGATAGTTGTGCTAAATTATATTCAAATCTTGCTTGTGTTTTTGGATAAGAAGATGTTTTAAGTTTCCCCCCTTGTATGATGCCGCAGCAGCCAAAATTATGCATGGAATTAAATTCTTTGAACAACTTTGTGATTTGATTCATTGGTTTAGGAGGAGAAGTTGTTTGTAGGAAAACGGGAACGGATAGACAGACAGACGGACGATGGTCGATCGCAAAAGTTCACCCCGCACTCAGGTGCGCTAAACATATAGCAATATGTATATTGTCTTATACTAGGTATATTATAAAAGGAAAATTGTGTTGCATGTATATATATATATATATATATATATATATATAGGATCTGACATGACTTGTCATTTCATATAAAGTTTTATTAAAAAAATGTTATTTAGCGAGCCTCTAGCGACACATTTCTTGGACGAGTTAAATAAACCTTTATGAAATGACAACGAATGTCAGATTCTTTTTATCACATGACGAAACACAAAAAGTAAATCGTTTTTTCGCTGTCAGAAAATAGTCCCAACATGTAATACTTAATGAACTGATAACTAATCCCACAAAAATATATTTTTATTTACCTCGTCCATCTATCGTAACGTTTGTGTTTACCGGATCACGTTCTTAGCCATGTTGTAAACATTCGCGGATGAATACAAAAATAGTGATTCGGTCATGTTATATTAAACGTGTGACATATAAAGAAATACGTTATTGGTATATTAGATCGGATACAAGTATTGTCATGTGATAAAATGGCTTAAAGTCATAATCGGCTCCATTAGCAAAGTAAATGAACATATATTCATTCAATTTACTTAAGCTTCATTTTATGAAAATATGCTTAAAATTACTTCGTTAATAAATCAAATTTTAAAAGTCATGAAGGTAAAGAGAATTTGTATGGATGTGTAAGCAAGGCTGTATCCGCACTTTTAACAAAACTCTTAAATATGTTTTACCTAGAGCTTGTCTCGTTTTATTCACGTAAACAAGTTGTAACATACCATAACTACCATGTCCGTATCCTTGGCCCTGTTATGGGAAGAGTTTTGAGTTTCCAGCCCTATTACTGGTTCAGCATGCTGTTCATATTACCCTCCTATAATAAATCACAAAGCATATCATTATTGTTTTTATCATTATTTGTATTTACATACAAATACAAATACAAGTAATGAATACAATAGATATACATATTTCTCTCAGCCAAGCTCACATGTTATTATCGAGTAAGCCCTACTTTGTCCAAACTCCCATTCAGTCATTCACTCGCTCACCCATAAACATGTTTTATTACGTTTCAAAATATATATGAGCCGTTCCACGAGAAAACCAAAATTGTGGACTCTGCGTAAGGTATCGACCCGGATCAGCCTAACCATGCTGTGTAAGCTAACACGATACTTGTTTCGCCTCCTGTGGATTTTCTGTTTTAGGAATCATTACTCTATACTTCTATTCCCCTGAGACCATATGTGTCGGCCGCGGACTGTGTAGGCTGATCTGGGTCGATACATAGTCAATAATGTTGGTTTTCTCGTGGAACGACTCATATGTATAAATTCCTATTTTACTCGATTTTAGTATCTGTTGCACTTTTTGGTTATAAACGTAGGCGTATGATATATGATATAGAATTCTCAACACATATCTCTCTTATTTATAGTAAGTAAGTGTAATCGACATTTACATATATATGTCGAACACGCCGACATGTCTGTAAACAACTGCGACATATGAGTGGCATAACCTGCTATAACCTTGGATACAGTCAATATGTATGCATGGGTATATTCCAAGAACTATTCTCAGTACATACTCACCGTCCACACTCTTTCCACTTAAATATGACCTGATGTGGATCATAAATATAAATTATCGGGTTGAAATATTATAGGTCATTGCATCTGTAAGGGGGAAAAGTGTGTTAGTAGAAATCAGCCGAAGAAACGAGTCCCAATACAATAGTTTTCCAAATGCATGCAATAACCTTCCGAGCTGTGTGTGATGTCATCACGTACAACTATACTACCCGTTTTCCGACAAGAAACCGCTTATTTTAACCCTTTTCCTCATTTCCTCATATAGACGCTTTCTGACGCCTCTGCAGCAGACGATTTTTTAAAAACATAGTGACAAAAGAAGAAATTGCACAAAACGTGCAATTTCTCCTTTTTGCCACAATGTTTTCCACTTTTTGTCATAGGTTATCCATTCAATTATAGAGATTTTCTATGTTTTGACAAAATACGTTGAAAGACGTCTGCTGCAGAATTGTCGTATGGGGGAAAGGGTTACAACCGAAGTACCTCTAAAAAAATTAAAGAAAATATTACTTTAGCACGTAAATTAATTACATTCAACAAGCGTATTCTATAATGTAATTCTTTCTCAAAAAACAGACGCACTTTGACGTCTCTCAAGCAAACGACTTTTTAAAACATTCTGATAAAAAATAATATGCACAAAATGAGGATTTATTCCCCCTTTGGCACAATGTTTTTTAAGTCGTCAGCATAATTGTTGTATGTGTTAAAAGGATAAGCAACCGTGATATTATTGTTTTTTGTTCATTGCCAAAAATATATTTAAAAGTTAGTTTTATTTGACATTCTCTTATCAATCATACCCCTCTTCCCCACATGTAGATGCATCTGCAGCAGACGAGTGCTGAAAACATTGAGGCAAAAGAAGAAGCTCTTGGTGAGCAATTTCTCCATTTTTCACAATGTTTGGAAGTTTATTATACATATTTACCTTTACAACATAGAAACTGTCCATGATGTGTTCACATGCGACAGGGTGGGGTTATCTTTGAAATCACCTGAACAGAAGGCTCAGGGTGAGCTATTCTGATTAATTCTGCCTGTCTGTCCATTTCTTATTGAAAAACATTCACAACTTCGTAGAAAGTAGTAATGTCATTCATGATTTGTTTTTACCTGGCTACTGATTTTCTTAAATGCCTCGCAGTTGTTTACTAGCTCATCAACTTCAATAATTTAAATACTATAAGTATTATTTAATAGACGACTTTGGAAACATCTATATGAAAATATATATACATTGAAATGTCTATATATGATAATTTAATAATCAAATAGAGTTTAAACCATTGAGCAAAAGAACAAATGACTCATTATCAATAATTTCTCCTTTTGCCACAATGCTTTTAAACTCAATGTCATATATTCAATACATTCTGGTGATGGTATACACTCATTTATACTCAAACAAAGGTTTGTTTAGGGACTACAGTACTGTAGATCAGCAAGTCAGCGGATGTATTTAGCGTAATTCGACCTAAATTGACTTGACGAAATAGGTAGAACAAAAACAAACGAAATATCACCCAACTCCCTATACTTTTTGTATAAATAAGATATATAATTATTTCGTTAAATATTTGATATGATTAAATATCATATTCGGTAAAAAACAAAAACTCACACCAGAATATACGGTTGAAAGTTTTATATTTTCTTGTCAAAAAATCAAGGTAAAAAGTTAAAATTATAGTAGATGGCCAGTATTGTAAACTGGTCCATTGGACCCTGTCAGAAAATTGTGTAGAACCGTTTGTAATTTCGAATGGGTCCGTTAAAGTTTAAATATTCTATTTATTCCAACATACAAGAAATCTACATCAGATGACGTCGATAACATCTGGCTTACACTATGGTAAACCTCCAGCAAAGATATTTTGATTATTGAATAGAGTTTAAAACATTGTGACAAACCAATGCTCAGTTTCTGCAGTTTCTCCATTTGCCACAACACTTTTAACAATCGTCTGCTACAGAGGCGCCAGAAAGCGTCTCTATGTGGAAAAGGGTAAATTAGATGCAGAAAGTTATCCCATGGACCAGTGGTTGGTGATACGATTTCACACAAATATTTTTTCGTTTAGCAGCTTTCATGTCATTGGTAAATACACCTTAGCCTAAAACCTGTACGGAACGAGAACACAGCCATAGGATATATTTTAGGCATCTGTAGCAGTCGACATTTGAAACAGGTAGACAAAAGAGAAATATCTTACATAATCTAGACTAGGGAAAGGACCCGAGAGTGATTCATATCAGCGTATTAATGTTCACCACTCTGTCAGCACCGAATTTCATAAGAAGACTATTCCATGTTTAATATCGAACGATATCATTTTTATAGTATCAAAGACTTACTCTATTTTCATAACTATAATTTAAGAAAACGGACTCTGGAAATGTCGAGTTCATTACGTTCTCCATATATTAGTTCACGGATTTAATTCAGAATGACAAAAAAAGGTATTTTAATGTTTAGTAACTTAATACACACCTTAGGCAAAACTGAATGTAATTAACTGGATGCATTGAAGACGTGTTTTTATACAGACGTGAAACCGTCGTTTTATTGGGTTTATATGCCGTTTTCAACATTGTTCCAGTTATATCGCGGCAACTGATCCCTTGCACAAAGGCACTTCAACGCTCACCGACGCGTTACCAGTCGGCCACGGCGGATTCCTTATACACATATAAGGCAAGGCTGAATGTTAATATCTGGACGCATTGAATACGTATTTATACAGACGTGAAACCATCGTGGATTAAGAAGAACTTGTTCATCTAGAGCAATATCTCGTGTTTCCCCCTACACAGGTTGTATAATACCACCTGCTGTAGACATGTCAATTGTCGACTATATAAAGGCAAGGGTTAACCCTTTCCCACACACACACGCTCTCTGACGCCACTGCAGCATAATATGTTTTAAAACGTTGTGGCAATAGGAGAAATTGGTCGAGCTGAGCTATAGTTCCCATTGCCACATTGTTTTAACTCTATTCAACAATTATACTATTATATGTTCAGAGTGTCAATATGTTTGCCTATATGCATAGTCTTCTGCTACAGATGTGTTGGGTGTGGGAGAGGGTCAAACAAAATCTGTCTGTCAATGATACATCATAAAACCCAGTCTCTATGTAATGTCTTCTATCTTATATGGCTCTGGCTTTCTTAAATGCAGATGTTGTTCACATATCTGCAGCAGACGACTTTTGAAACATGTTGGAACAAAAAGAAATTAAAAATAATCATGTAGAGGAAACGGATCCGAGAGTGACCATACCAGCATTATAAGAAATGACCATTACTAGAACATTATCAGGCTTTAACCCTTGTCCACATACAAACGCTTTCTGACGCCGTTGCAGCAGACGACAATTGAAAACAATGTGACAAAAGATGAAATTGCTCAAAACCAGCAAGTTCTCCTCTTCCCACAATATTTCAACTTGATTAGGTAACAATGTTTCATTTACAGACATTGTTCACACCTGTCTGCTGTAGACACGTCAGCTGTGGACAGTATACGGGAAAAGGACAAACAGCACCTGTTAGCCAAGGACATAAACACATTCTGTAACCCAATCTCTATAGAATTTCATCTATGTAATACGGCCGACTTGTCATGGAGTTGAACACACATGAGTCGTGTCTAGCGATTTTGGCTCTTAGTGCACAGTCTCACCAGTGACTTCACTTTTGGCCAAAATGTTATATAGACATACAACCTTTCCCACATACAACACATCTGTAGTTGAAGACTTTGAAAATATGTGGTGAACAAATTGGAAAATTCTCTTTTTAGAATACAGTTGATATCATTGTGGCTAATAAAGTCGTTTGCTGCAGAGGCTCCAAATTATGCCAAAGATTTAATTAATGTAACTTTTAATATAAAAAAAATAGAAACCTAGACCCACTAGATGTACGCCAATGTGATCTAAAAGGATTCCACGTCGGAATGTCAATAAGGCCCCAAGTCACCTGACGCGATTCATAATAAAGTAGAAATAGACTGCGTGTGCCTAGGCACGAGAAAATTTGTTATAAATTATAATTGTGACAGTGACTTTCGGTAAGTTCGATGATCAGGATCAACCTTAGAAACGTCTTATAAAGTTAGTGTATAAAGTCTGTCGATTGTCTGTTTCGAACGTAAACTGTCTGATCGAACCTTTGTTGAGGATTGATGTGATTTCGTCAGGAGGCCCCGTCGGAGTATTGTTACGGTAGTGCGCATTAAATGCACATTAAAATAATGTTGCGTATTAAACCTTTATCATTGTTCGTATTAACTGAAGTTGCTGTAATAGAAAACCTATATTAAGTATCCGAAACATGAGAATGACACTGAAATATGAACGGTTTGATCATACCATGCGCCCTTGTAGAACAGGGTGAGTGTATTAAACTGCATTTTCCTTTTGCCACAATGTTTTCAAAAATCGTCTGCTGCCGAGGCGTCATAATACACCTATAAGTACAGTTATATAAAGTGTTTTTTATAGTGTCACCACTATTGAAAGGTCCAGTCATTCTGACTTATGAGATACCTTTGTCCTAAACATTTTTACTTCTAGAGTCTTAATCTTTCGCATCGTGCGGAGACAGGCTTTGGGTACCACTATGTAACTAGCCGGCGTCTACCCAAACGACCCTACCAGAACGGACCCACTGTCACCACTTGGTTTCGAACCTTCGACCTGCCACCCCCGAATCGAATATCTTAACCAGTAGGCTATCGAATCGGTAGAAGGGAAAGGGTTAAGTGAAAACATTTTACAACTGATGGTAGATCAGTTACAAGATGGTAGATCTCACAAACATCTTTCGAGCCTACAGATTTCCGAACGTCCTTGACATTCTTCATTTGGTGTAAACACTTTGTTATTATATTTATACAAAGCACTGACATATCGTAAATGATTTATTTCAAAAATTGAGTAATTTAGATTGTTTTCCGCATTTGAGCCCATTTGAACGAAAGGTATTCGTTCGAATTCCTAAACAGTATAGAGCCAGATTAAATTGAGTAGTCAGCTTGAATTCTCACTGTTTCAAAAAAGCCTTAAATGTCTATCTACATATTATTTAGTCATAGGTGCATAATTTGACAAGTTTTTCAAGTTAATATTCCTAAATCGGCATCTTGCCTTTGGCCATTTACAAATGACATAAATGGTGATATGACCAAGACACAAACGTTTATGCAGCAGACAACGGAACCACATAAAACTAAATGGGCTAACGTTCTAGTAGTTCTTACTGCAATTCAGTAATATATTTCGAATAAACTATAAATGCAATGCAAAAGTGGTATTACAAAATGGGGTCTTGATATTCATCTATGTTTCACACGCGATTTCATCAATACCCTACTGAAACAAGTATTTTTTAACATTTGTGTATTGATTCCTTGTACATTATAGCTGAAATAAACATATTTTAACATACCCGATATTTTTATCACAAAACGGGTTGAGTCCGAAAAAGTGGTATTACAAAACGGGTTCTTGATATTCATGTATGTATTATGATATTTTTCATTACTAACATTAAAAGAAGAGACTTTTTCACATTTTTACATAGGTTTCTTGTCCTTTTAAGTTGAACATTTCAGTTTAATTAACTTTTAAAATTGTTATTACAAAACGGGTTGAGTCTGAAGATGCGGTATTTCAAAAACGGGGAGAGTCTGAAAATGCGGTATTACCAAACGGGTTCTTGATATTCATGTATGTTTATTACCATCCTTCTTAAATAAGTATTATTCAACAATTGTGTATTGATTCCTTGTAAATTATAGCTGAAAGAAACAGATTGTTACATTTCTAATTTTTTTTTATTACAAAATGGTTGAGTCTCAAAAATTGGTATTACAAAACGGGTTCTTGCTATTCTTGTATGTATTAAGCAATTGTTCTGTCTTAACCTTCTGAAATAAGACCTTATTAATATTTGTACATAAGTTTCTTTTAATTTAAGTTGAAATATACAATTTAAATCCACTTTGAAATTTATATTACAAACGTGTTACTACAGTGGTTTACTTTATGGCATACACGTCCAACCGCTCCTAGGTCCAGTGTTTGACTATCAATAAAGCGACCTGACTAAAAACAAATCATAAGGGTTCATAGAAATACGATACATGAACGCCATGTCAACTTTGGTGTATTACGATTGAGGCCGTACTGATGCGTCATTCAACCCTGTGTTGTCGGTATCCATGGGACGATTAATTTGAGAACAAATAACATATAATTAAGAGGTTTAAATTTAGCCCCTTATCTGAAGTTCAAAAAGGGTGTGAGCTGATGCATTGCCTGAAAGCAATAAACACGTAAACATTCCGATTGTATCACAATTACAACAATATAACTTAAAACAGTAAATACATGTATGATTGTATCACAACTACAACAATATAACTTAAAACAGTAAATACATGTATGATTGTATCACAATTACAACAATATAACTTAAAACAGTAAATGTGAATGAAACACTAATGAAAATCTTACCTGTGTACGATGTCATTTTGTCTGGTTTGTATAAGAATAGGTTTTCTGAAGAGAATCGAGATAACGTAGGATGTTATGAAATTTGATACAAGAAATACGCAATTTATTACCCGGCCAACCCTCGGTTATTTACGGTAATATTTATTCTGTTCGGCTCATCTCGTAAAAAACGTGCCTTGCGTTTAGTGAAACACATTTAAAATGCTTAAAGGTAGTCTACAGTCCGTGGTCCAGCCACAACCGCACCATCCCCTGCCCTAGAGAATTTTCCAAAAAATAATTATCTTTCAGGAATGAACTAACAATTGAAATATCGTTGTTTGCAACTTGGAACCGTCTCCGTGGTTAAAAAATATAAAATGGTGTCGCTCAGGGTTGTGTTGATCTGTGGGGATCCTATTACCGATTGTTATGAGAGATTAAAGGACACTTGACACCTGCTGTGAAAGACAATACAATGACAGTTTACTTGCTGTTTATCGGTTTATATACGCAGCGAAAATATAATCGGGAAATGCAAAATACCAGTTTATTATGCGGCGCTATGAAATATATCGTCGCCAACCATTTTCACAATTTCGAAATTTCTTGCGCCAATTTTTTATTTTCTTTGCCACTGGCGCCAATAGCGACCACCGGCGTCGATGTTAATGAGTTAAAATACCAAGGAAACGCTGCGATGTAACTGAAAACTGTCGAGTCAAACACCAATTGTCACGTGGCAATAACTGCGTGGGTGTCTTATGACGTCATGGGATTGAAAAAGGTGCATTTCAAAAGGTTGGTCATTTCTGGCAGCCTGGACGACCCGGTTTATAAGCTCTACTAGCCCAAAATACCAGTAAAGGCCTGGTATTATGTCGGTCTGCAAGTGAACAGTTCATTAGAACTTCTCGTAAACCACTAGAGGTTGTCATCAAGCCCTTACGAGTGATGACCGGAGCCCACTCTGGGAACTTATAAATAATGGCATCAAACTGGTGGGCTACACTTCCGATTTATTGTCAGAAGACATTTCCGTCTATAAAACAAACATGCGATCTGATGACTGACGAAACTACGGATGCAAAGCCTTCTCGTATGGAATTCAACCTTTAAACCCTCCAAAACTGCGTTTGTTGATCAGCAACGTACAAGAGAAGACAAGGAAAGAAGTTATGCGGCTAACAGAGAAAGCTCTAAAATTTGCCTTCATAAATACACGGACCCACAAGAGGGTGGCACCTAGAGTGGCGGTCACTTGCCTTTCAATACGAGATGTCATCGAGTTTGTGTCACCTCCAATGCGATGTTCACTAACCAAGATTGTCAGACAATTCATCAGAAGGACCATGATACATTCCAACAGATAACATGCACGTGTTCGTCATTTCCGTAAGCGGAGAACTACGAATCATTACGTTTTTAACCATTTTCCCACATGCAACAAATCGGCAATAGACAACTTAAAGTCCAAAGTATGGAGTAAAATCAATAAGGGAATAAAGTTGAAAACATTATCGCAAAAGCAGACATTGCTCATGCGCAATTTATCCTTTCGCCATTATGATTTCAAAAGTCGTCTGCTACCGAGGCTTCGGACAACGTCTGTATGTGGCAAAATGTAATTAATTACTATTCTGATACTGATTGGAAAGCATTTAAACCACGAATTAAGTCAATGGGAATCCATTATTATGAATATTACTTCATTGGTCAAGATATCAATTGGGATCTATCACCAATTACACAAGTATTTCCGTAATAAATCAATCAGCAGATAAAATATCCATGCGTGTCAATGCTTCCTCGGCTAATATCTCTTATTTGCCACAACCGTCTTGTCAAATGGTGGAATATTATCCAGTCGATATTGGCCAACTGGAAAGTATATTGGCCGAGATAGTATTTAAACTCCAGTTAGCTAGATTGACAAATCCCTCAGCATGGCATTGTGTGGAGAACAAAGTATACACACAACCATTGGCCTGGATAAGATGTGGAGTATTCGTGTCCATGCTTCACAATATATCACTAAACTAACATAACCCCTATGATGTTGGTTCTTCAAAAATTCACCAAATTAGACGATTGTTTGTGTGTACGAACACCCAGTTTGGACGTCAAATACGTATTTAAGCCCCTGCTCGTAGATCTGTCAGCAGGAAAAAGTATTGGGAAATGTAACAAGCAATAAAGTTTTAGTTTTTTATCAAACTTTGTTCATTTATCAAATATGTTTGAGAAAACCACATTCAAAAAGATCGTTTCACTTCTATAAACAATAAATAATGGATGAAGCACATTGATTTAGTTAAGTATCACAAGCAAATTTAACTGATCATAATGTTATGAACACATTACAATGCAGTAATAATAAAATGCAAAATGTAACATGATTCAGCGCTTTTATTTTCTAACAAAGACAATGTAAGCCGATGTTGAAAAAGTGTACTTTTGCCACAAAAATTGTCTGCTCTAGAGGCATCAGAAAGCATCTGTATATGGGAAAGAGTTAAGATACTATTTATTTGCAAAAAGCAGGATTTATAGTTCATTGTTGACCTATAAATACGTCTTTCCCTCAAAGTGTGGACACATTTCTATTAATCAGTGCTGTTTGAAGCTCGTATTCACTAATTTTCCCCTGAAAATAATACATTTCTAGGTAAACTGACCTTTTTACAACATGCCACATTTATATTTTTTTTATCTTACTTTATTGGGACCTTACCCAGTTGGCAAGAGAATACTTCTTCATGATACCTGGGCGACAAACCAGTACTTAGCTAGGAAATATTCCTTGCCAAAGAACACTCAACCAAGCCCGACGAGAGAGCAGATTGCCCGGTACCAAATCTTCAACACTAAACATTTGGACAGAGCAAATACCTTTTTAAATTTTCAAAGGTTGAGCAATATTTTCACATTTCAAACTTAAGCCATACCACGATTGTCCATCATGTTTTTTCCATCTTCACATTAGATCTTCATATATTACTACATTACAGGGAGATAAGTGGGATGTACTTTTAGAACAGTTTCCCGCTAGCGACAAGTAAGCATGTTAAAAAGATTTAAACCCAAGTTTAAAGCATGCATTTAATGACATCTGTCATCCTTTGGTCTCTGGCGAGGGGCAGCCCTTACAATATCGTCAACACGGAGGATCATCTCTGCGGCTTCACTGGCACTCATGAGGACCTGTCGTTTGACTTGGAAGGATTCTGTAATTCCCAGGCTTTCCATGTCCCAAACCTCTCCTTCATCCATATCTGTTAATAAATTGTAATAGAAATTATTTTGCACAACTATGAAATTAATTGATTTTTTTTTAATCCGAAATAATCGAAATGTGAATGCACCATTACCACCACTTTATTTGAATGAATATCCATTATTCCTAGAGATCTGAATCACGAACATATATCTAACTATTTTTTAGTTTAGAGGTCTGAATGATGTATTCACATGTCAAGGGTAAATTAATCTTCCCAATGGACAGAAAACATAGTGACATAATTTCAGATGCCTTTCTTTTACAACATGCCACACAAAAAACCAGCCACATTATGTTAATGGGATAGCTATACTGATTTTGAGGAGCCTGTGCCACACTCTATATGTTTGGCTGCTCAACTGAAGATGTCTATCTTAATATTCGTAAATAAAGCTATGAACTCTTCCAAATGCAAAACTGGAAAACTTAATTTCATATTTTCTGCATTCAAAGGGTTAAATGTCTAAACTTACTTATTCCCCATGATTGTTTGCCTTCATTATGAATAGCTCTCAATTCGGACACCAGTTGGGCACTGTCAAAACCAGCATTATCTGCCATGACAGTAGGTAACTGAAAATAAAAACGGGCCAATTATCAGTCCATGCTTATTGTTCTTAACTCGTTCACGCATACAACAAATCTGCAGGTGACGACTTTGAAAGCATCAAGGTGAAAATATAGAAACTTTCTATAAAGTACAGGATGATTATTGAATAATTAAAAGGATTTGCAAAAGGAGAAATAGCTCATCATTATGTTGTGCAGGGGCGTCAGAGAGCAGGGGTTAATCCTTTTCCATTTGCAGATGTATTTCGATCGTGTACATCTGTGATAAAAGTATTATTTTCTCATAATGTTCTATACTTTTCTCAGTAACATGTGGATCTTTCTTCAGAATTTATTATTACACATGTGTATTAAATCTCGAATCTAGAATATTTCAAACTACAGCGGGTCTGCCTTGCTTATTCTAAAGGACCAAAAACAAAAGGAACAGTGTGGGTAGTAATCTACTATATCCATCATTGACATGTTTAACAGGTATATAATCCATAATTCAATACATTAAATCTATTGGCATTTATTTTTCTTACCATTCTCAAAGATTTAGCAAATGATTCCATAGCCATTGCCTCTTTTCCTGGAGTAATAGAGGCCATTTTATTTATTGCTTCTGCCATCAACATTTCCGCACTACCTGATTAAAATAATGTAAATATGTCTTAAAAAACATGACATGTAAAAAGGTCAGGGTCTATTCACCATTAAATAATGCAAGTAGCATCCGAAAGATAAGAAAAATTTATAAAATTATAAGCAATATAAAAACATAGCGATGTTATCTCTGAACCTCAAAAGATAAGCTTACATGTACTAAAGTTCCTTTCAGAGCAATGCCAAATGTTGTGTATTTGGCTTATATAAAGTATGCAATTATATCAGATTAGTAATAAGTGAACTAATTAAAATCCTTTTCAACACACAACAAAACTGCAGCAGAAAAAATATGGAAAAATTTCATTCAATTAAAGTATAATTATCAGATTGGATTGAAAACATTGTGGCAAAAGGAGTAATTGGTTTGTCACAAATGTCTCCTTTTGTCACCTTTTAGTCTACTAGTGCACATGTGTCAAAATATGTCTATATGTTGGAAAGGTTAAGCCAATACATTTAAGGGTAATCTGCCTTGAGATCAAGGGAAAATAACTTGTGACATCAAGAAAGTTGGATGTTTTGATACCAGTAGAATGCCTTTCTCATTTTCCCACATTGTTTCCAAAGGTCCTCTAATGCATTTGGCATCCCAAATGCATCAGTATCATTGAAGGGAGTATAACAGAGCTTTAAATTAGTAGAGTATTTCTCATCCCAAAATCATGATTTGACCCTCAAACCGTATGTTGTGGGTACTCAGAATAATTGTCCCAGTGAGTCATGAGAGATATTGTTGGGAATCAACCATTTCATTACTAGTTGTCTGGAGTAAGAGAGAGAGAGCTTACCACCACCAAAGACTGTTTTTGTTTCCTTGACAGTTTGTGTGAGTACACAGAGAGCATCGTGTAAGGATCTTTCCGCCTCATCTAAGATCTGTTGTGTGGCACCTCGTAATATTACTGTGCAAGCTTCACCCATCTTTACACCTGAAAGGGAGGAAAATTCTATTTAAATAAAAGCAAACATTAACATAATGACAAAACCAGCATTATATCTATTATTATCAACGCATGTTTTGTAGACTATTATTTTACTGCCAGAAACCATATTTGTTGTTTGGTTAAATAAGATGATCTTATAAGTGATGTAACCTTAATATTGTTGATACTTTCATTAATGTCACTTTAATAAAATACTTACTTACTTAAGAGCAATGTGGGCAGCTGTAACAAATCTGACACACATAAGTGGGAAAAAAAAACATGATTCATGCAAAATCTCCCTTGCATCAAAGGGCAACTTTATTCTAATGCAAAAAGTATAAAATAACTGCACCAAAAATAAACAGACAGACAATGCAGAAGAGATGCATCACCCTGCCAAGAAAGTCATTACAAAAATATTTATAGCAGAGTAATCCACTTTCACATGAGTTGAGGAAGTGTTCCAAATAACACTTAGAAAAAGTAAAACAAGAGCGTTCAAAGGAACACATGTTTCATCTACACATGTCAGTAATTAAAACTGTTCCAGAGAAGTGAGCCAAGCAGGCAACACGATGATAGACTATAATACTAACATTCACTAAATTGCAAGACAGATACTGACAGCACAAAGATGACTTATATAGGTCCTTGGTTCTTTTTTCACACAAACTATTTAGACTCATTTTGATCCATTTTCTTTTTATATTGTTTAGTGTATTTCTTGGTCTATCAATTGATAGGAATTACTTGTACTATATATTTCAGATAAAACAAGTAAAATGCCAATCAATACCAATTTTAAAAATAAATTGACTTGCCTGAAAATTTAAGAAGCTTATCCTCTCCGATCATGATTTCTTCAATAAGATCACATTCTCCAAGTACTACCATATCTGGATTATCAAATGTCGAGTGAATTTCTCCTCCTGTAAATATAAGAAATAGGTCATAAGTTCTTTATTTGAGTCCGTTCTTGGGAAAAGGTAAAAGTTGCCTTATGTGAACAACGTAGATCAAGATCAGTCAGATCAATGAAATAAGTTTTCACACATTACGTACATAAGTTTCTTACACTCTTTTGACAACTTGTGTCGATTATCACAAGACTGGACAAATGGACTGGGAGATCTTCACCTACAGTGTTCAGAAATGTCAACCTGTACCTTTTCCCATGGATAACTTTTAATTGATTCTTTAAGGGAGAGAGAGAGAGGGGCAGAGAAGTGCTCCCAATGTGTCTCCCTGCAAAGGAATTCTATTGACTTTCCGATTATTTCTTCACTTTTAACATTGGTGATGAAGTCACAAGTTCATCATGCTACATGTACACAAAGTTTTACAGGTAAACATGAACAATCATGAGTAAAATACAATTTACAGATGAAATTGATCTATTATTCCAATTCATTAATTTCGTGTCATTAAACTAATTCCAAAAGTTACTTTTTTTTTTTTTTAAAAATCCATTACAATTACCTGTGACTAAAGCTAATCTTTCTACTCCTTCAAAATCTGCATGTTCAATAGCCATGATACCAGCATCAGCAAATAACTGTTCTGGGTAGTTGTAGATAAGTTGTCTGAAACAATTTTATTATAAATCATGAGTCTTTGTACTGTACTATCTCAGTTATTACATACTTAAATTTATCAGTATGTTGTGAATAGTCAAAAAAAAAAAAATCTCGGTCAGAAAATTGTTCTATTAAGTAGCCACATTAACAGTGTAGAGGTGCCAAATAAGTATATAGACACGTTCCTGCATACAACATTTTTAAAAACATCTAAAAACATTTATTAAAATCATGTTTACATGAATGTATAATTATGCAGTAAGGTTCAATACATTGTGGCAAAAGGAGAAATTACATATTATGTCTGCTACTGATACGTCCACAAGACGGAAAGGGAAGACAAGAGGGCCATGATGGCCCTGGAATCGCTCACCTGATTTTTTTTTTTTTACTTTAACTATATAAGCCCCGCCCCATGGCGGCCATAGTTTCTGACCAATCAACTTGGCTTGAAGGAATTAGCTGATAGAGGGTCAGTCACCCTTGGAACATTTCTATAATTTTTTTTGAAAATCGGCCTGACACTTTTGGAGGAGAAGATTTTTTAAGTTTTCACTATAGCCATATAATGCAAAATAGCCCTGCCCACTGGCGGCCATGTTTTTTTACAATTCAACACGGCTTGAAGGAATCTGAAAGTGGGTCATCCAAGGAACATTTCTACAAAATTATTTGAAAATTGGCCTGACACTTTCGGAGAAGAAGATTTTTTAAGTTTTCACTATAGCTATATAAGGCAAAATAGCCCTGCCCCCCCTGGTGGCCATGTCTTTTTACCAATCAACATGGCTTGAAGGAATCTGAAAGTGGGTCACTTAAGGAACATTTCTACAAAATTATTTGAAAATTGGCCTGACACTTTCGGAGAAGAAGATTTTTTAAGTTTTCACTATAGCCATATAAGGCAAAATAGCCCTGCCCCCCCCTGGCGGCCATGTTTTTCAACCAATCAACATGGCTTGAAGGAATCTGATAGAGGGTCATCCAAGGAACATTTCTACAAAATTATTTGAAAATCGACCTGACACTTTCGGAGGAGAAGATTTTTTAAGTTTTCACTATAGCCATATAAGGCAAAATAGCCCCGCCCCCCGACGGCCATGTTTTTTGACCAATCAACATGGCTTGAAGGAATCTGATAGAGGGTCATCCAAGGAACATTTCTACAAAATTATTTGAAAATTGGCTAGACACTTTCGGAGAAGAAGATTTTTTAAGTTTTCACTATAGCCATATAAGGAAAAATAGCCCCGCCCCCCCTGGCGGCCATGTTTTTTGACCAATCAACATGGCTTGAAGGAATCTTATAGAGGGTCATCCAAGGAACATTTCTACAAAATTATTTGAAAATCTGCCAACCAGTTTGGGAGAAGAAGAATTTTGAAGTTTTTTTCATTTCGTTGCCATGGAAACCAGAATTCTGCATGGATCCCAAAAATTTGAAGGAAATCTGGTGAGGTCATTGAGAGGATGCTTTCTGTGAAGTTTCATCCCAATTGACCCACTGGTTACTGAGGAGAAGAAGTTGACGGACGACGGACGACGCACGACGCACGATGGACGACGGACGCCGGACAAAAGGCGATCACAATAACTCACCTTGAGCAAAGCTCAGGTGAGCTAAAAAAGGTTTAAAAGAGAATACTATGTTTGAGAAGTGATCCCTAGACAAGGAACACAAAAGTAACAAGAGCATCCTTATCCATTCTGCTTTCCGTTTCATTCTGATGATTGATGACTCACCTATTAATAAATACATTACATCCATGTTTAATGATCTTGTTCACTTTGTCTCTCATCTTCTCTTTTTCGGCTAATTCTAATTCAGCTACTTTAGAAATAGCATCTACTTTAACCTTTGAGCCAAACACCTGTAAATTTTAACAAAGAATTTAGTTGTTGTACAAGTATTCTATATCTAGCACTTTTTTGGACTCAATTCTGTCAAATTGGCTTCGTTCATCTTAACCCTTTCCCTCATACGACAATTCAGCAGCAGACGACTTCTTGAATGGATAACCTATGACTATGACGTTTTGTGCAATTTCTTCTTTTGTCACTATGTTTTCAAAAAGCCTTCTGCTGCAGAGGCGTCCAAAAGCGTCTATATGAGGGAAAGGGTTAAACTCGGTGACTGCTGGAATCAATTTTGGGAAGCCTGCGTCACCAGTAAAGAGACAGGCCAGCCGGGGAATCTTCAGTCTGACCAGACTCTATTCAATTGGCGGATCAACCCCATTTTTTTTATCTTGATATTCTTAAAATTGGTAATCGACTTATCCAAATGAAAAGCTGGACAATTCAAATTTAAAAATTATGCATTGAAAGAGTTAACAATAATTATCATCGCCAAATTAACTTATCAAGGAAAGAGACTTAAAGAGAGAGGTTAGGTTTTATGGAGACGTAATACCTATTTACATTGTATCTTGGATAATCCCTTATGTTTTTCAGAAGCTTAGAAGATTCACGAATGACCTGGTAGCAAATACAAGAGATCCTGATCAGACTGGAATAAGTTGCAGCCTGGTCTTGATATGGAGCGGTTGTCTAAGTATATTAGGTATGTTGTCTAGTGTTCTGGTCTAGGTCAATTTTACGATCATGGAGAAGATACAAGAAACAAGACCTAAGTAAAGCAATGGGATTTTATTCATACTAGCCTTGATTTTATCAGCATCCATTGATGTGTTAGCTACTAGGATCTTGGCATTTTCAATCCTCTTTGGTTGATTCACACCTATTTTCTTGTCTAATAAAAAGCCTGAAAACAGAGAGTATGGTGGCATGTGAATGTATACTTAAAACCATTTCCTCATACAAACACATGTTGATGCTTCAGCAGTTGATTAACTCTTGAAACTCCTTTTACACCATGTTTTCATCTCAATTCAAGGATTATACAGTCCAACTTGTATTAAGCAGCCACGAAAGGAGACTAAATTTGGATACCTAAGACTGCTTAATACAAGTCCAAGATCTTCCAAGAAATATGCAGCAGAAGACTGAAAATGGCGATGCCAAAAATATTATTAATAACTATATTTGAAAACCTTGTTGTAAAAGTCATTTGTTGCAAATGCATCTACAAGTGGGAAACGGTTCATATGTAAGCATGAAACCGATTGGTATCAGAACCTTAAATAACACATTTGAATAGTACATTTCCTGATTTATAAACCTTATTTGAAAGTCAAACCCTATTGTTTGGATACTCAGTGAGACAATTTTATGACTACCTACAACATCGGGTTTGCTTGGGTTATATGCAAGATATCGTGACAAAAGAACCCCCCTTACATATACCACTGACAATTTTATTATTAAGTATTATTTTGCATACCTTCATCAAGATAGGAATCTTGTAAACCACCACCAAGTTTTTTGATAATCTGAATGGCATCTAGATTTCCGCTTCCCTGGAAAATAAACAGGCATTCATAAGTGATTTTGGGATATCAATACTGATAAAAGATAACAAGAGCACCGCATACGGCACAGATGCTCGACTGATACGGAGAAAACAGGAAAAAAAAAAAGCTGAGCTGAACAACAAGAGGGCCAACATGGCCCTAAATCGATCACCTAATTGATAGTAAATTAGTAGCAAATATTTAACTGCAAATATCTGGGAAATTTTTATCAGGGAGTGTAAATGAAACTGCAAAGGAGTGGACACTTCTCAAGAAACAGCTTATCAGTAAAGGCCATTTATATCTTGAAATCTAACAAGAACTTTAATAAGAATGGAATTATAAAGTTTTTGTCATTTTGCACCTTTCCTGATGCGGCCTTGCTGCCCTGTTTTTCAACGAAATCAATATGGCTTCAACAGTTTATTTAGAGGGTCACTTAAGGAACATTTCTACCAAATTATCTTGCAATCGCACAAGTAGATTATGGAGAAAAAGGATTTTAAAATTTGGGTATTTTTCTCACTTTCTGATGCCGCAGCAACCAAAGTTATCAATGGAATTTAAATCTTTGAACAATTTTGAAAGAGGACCACCAAAGGAACATTCTTGATTCGTATTATATTTTCTTAAAATCAGACAAACACTTTCATAAAAATGGAATTTTCAAATTTTGTCATTTTGCCCCTTTTCTGATGCCGCCTGACTGCCATGTTTTTCGACCAATCAGTATGGCTTGAACAATTTTTATAAAGGGTAACCCAAGGAACATTTCTACCAAATTATATTTGAATCTGACAGGCAGATTCGGAGGAGAAGATTTTTAAAGTTTGGACATTTTGTCCCCTTTCTGATGCCGCAGCAACCAAAGTTCTCATTGGAATTTTAATCTTTGAACAATTTTGAAAGAGGACCACCAAAGGAACATTCCTGTGATGTTTTGTGGAAATTGGTCTATTGGAATGGTAGGAGTTGGTTGTCATTTGTAGCTAAAAGTTCAATTTACCCCTTTTGAGATGACGCCTGGTTGCTATGATTGTGTAACCAATCAAAACGCATTAATCAAATTAAATAGAGGATCATTACAGTAAGATTCATATTATATTTTCTTAAAATCAGACAAGCACTTTCATAAAAATGGAATTTTCAAATTCTGTCATTTTGCCCCTTTTTTGATGCCGCCTGACTGCCATGTTTTTCGCCCAATCAGTATGGCTTGAACAATTTTTATAGAGGATCACCCAAGGAACATTTCTACCAAATTATATTTGAATCTGACAGGCAGATTCGGAGGAGAAGATTTTTAAAGTTTGGACATTTTGTCCCCTTTTCTGATGCCGCAGCAACCAAAGTTCTCATTGGAATTTTAATCTTTGAACAATTTTGAAGAGGACCACCAAAGGAACATTCCTGTGATGTTTTGTGGAAATTGTTCTATTGGAATGGTAGGAGTTGGTTGTCATTTGTAGCTAAAAGTTCAATTTACCCCTTTTGTGATGACGCCTGGTTGCTATGATTGTGTAACCAATCAAAACGGCTTAAACAAATTAAATAGAGGATCATTACAGAAAGATTCGTATTATATTTTCTTAAAATCAGACAAGCACTTTCATAAAAATAGAATTTTCAAATTTTGTCATTTTGCCCCTTTTTTGATGCCGCCTGACTGCCATGTTTTTCGCCCAATCAGTATGGCTTGAACAATTTTTATAGAGGGTCACCCAAGGAACATTTCTACCAAATTATAGTTGAATCTGACAGGCAGATTCGGAGGAGAAGATTTTTAAAGTTGGGACATTTTGTCCCCTTTCTGATGCCGCAGCAACCAAAGTTCTCAATGGAATTTAAATCTTTGAACAACTTTGAAAGAGGCCAACCAGAGGAACAGTCCTGTGATGTTTCACGGAAATTGTCCTTGGAGTTTGGGAGGAGATGATGTTTAAAGCTAAAATTTAACGCCGGACGACGGACAAAAAGTGATCAGAATAGCTCACCTTGAGCCTTTGGCTTAGGTGATCTAAAAAACCTTAACCGGACGACCACACCACGGTCATGACAATAGCTCTCATTTTTTCAAAAGTCGAGCTAAAAAATGAAATCCAACTAATCGCAATTAAAATCACTGAATTAAAACTATTACCATGAATACGCATGTTATGTAAAAGGTTATGCTGAAGAATCCAGATTGTTTACATTGACTAAATTCATAGTATTTGGCAGGAAACTTAACCTTTGCTCATTTTTTGAAGCATCTGCAGCAGACAACTTTACAGAAAAATCATTCTTTCATTTACACAATTTTCATATTTTTGTGTAGATCTATGCATTCAAATTCGCCAGCTCCAAATTGTTTGTATGTGGGGAGGGATTAAGTGAAACTCCATGATAACTAGAATATCAATGACAACAATAAGATTAGAAACCATGAGCTCTAGATAAAGGACATTCATTATTCATGCTCTAAAATATGTAACATAGTGTTAAAAGTGGTTAAACAAATATTTTGGAGCAGAGACAAGCTTACTCCATCTCATCCAGGTCTCCGTGGACCAAATAAACACAAGAGTTACTTACCCGTAGTCTCATAACAGCTTCAACTGCCATTGTGGCAAATTTGTCCTTGTGTTGTGTAAGGATTTTAGAGCTAATTGTTGTTCTAGCAATGTTCATGAGATCTGTACGGAATTTAGTAGGATCATTTCTGGAAGTAAAAATTAACACATGTCCAATTGACACACATTTAAGAATAAGATAAAAATGTATTTATACATCTTCGTAGATTACAAATATCTACTGAAAGTCTATACTAAAATGAATGGTATTTGAAGCATTTCTCCTTTCTCCAGTTTTAAAATTGGTATCATAAATCTTAATCATGTTACTAGTTTAACCTTTTCCCTCATACGACAATTCTGCAACAGACGACTTTGAAAGTATTTTGTCAAAACATAGAAAATCTCCATAATTGAATGGATAACCTATGACGAAAAGTGGAAAACATTGTGACAAAAGGAGAAATTGCACGATTTGTGCAATTTCTCTTTTTGTCGCGATGTTTTTAAAAAGCCGTCTGCTGCAGAGGCGTCAGAAAGCGTCTATATGAGGGAAAGGGTTAACAGATATGAGCCAGGTCTAGTGGTTTTTGATCTTAATGTCACTCCACTTTGACATCATTTAAATACATCTTGGCATAAAACTAGTGTTTTTCAATGTGCATTTGGGTATGTATAACAAATATAGACAGTGCAAATGAATAATATGAGGCCAATATAGTGGTTCCTTTTTCACACATAACAGTTAAATGATGGGATTTTTCCCTAGAATTGAGCATGAGATAGAGAATAACCTTACCTAAGCATGCCCAAAATCAGACAATTCAAAGTCTTAACAGTTAGCTCTAAGAATTCTTATAATCTTTGAAAATTCTTAAAAAGTATTTGCAGATTTTACAGTTACTTAACTTAAATTTACATCTAACATATTGAGAATAAAGTTGACAAAGCATTCCTTCTGGCAACATTGCATAAATTCTTTTAAGATGAAATGAAACATACCCATGATCCCTGGCAAAGCTAGTAAGAGCCCTCCTGGCCTCATCCGTAGCTTTTCTCCAGCCACCTATGATGGTCTGTGGGTGAATTCTCTTAGCAACAAGAGATTCCGCTTCCTGAAAACAAAAGGTGAAATTCATCTTTTATTTGACAAATGTGTACACATGATGCTACTTCAGGGCTCAATCTAGAATTTGACTTTGATACAAGTGTAAAATCAAAAACAAAAATGTGCATGCAAAATAGGAAGTCAATCTAACAAGAAAAAAATGTCAAATTCTCAAATCCAAGAAAAAAGGCTACAGTCATCAACAATATACAATGTGTAACTGTGATCAAAGTTTGAAAGCCCCTAGAACTTACAGTTTAAGAGAAAAAGTTAACAAAAAAAAAATGTTTTAACACCAATTCTTAACAAGAGTGTTGCAATAACTCTCCTGCAGCATTTTATGATCAGGTGAGCCAAGAACAGGCCAATGATGTGGACTGTGCATCAATGACGAAAAACACAGTCTAGATTGAACCTGGCTTCAAAATGAGAAATATATCGGCAACAAAAACAACAATTTAAAATTCCTAATTGATTCCAAAACAAGAAACTTTCTTTTGTTAATCCTTACGAATTCTGAAATGATAATGAGCAATTTTCCCTTTGGCCACAATGATTTTTGCCTATATGTTTTCAAAACAGTCTGCAGTACTTTTGTTGTATTGTGAAAGGTTAAGTTATAGTTTTGTGACAATCCTGTCATGAAATTACTGAATTATTTACCCTGAGCAGTTCACAAGCTAGAACAACAACAGATGTGGTTCCGTCACCTACTTCATCATCTTGAACTTTAGATATATCTGAAAATAAAAGTTTTGGTTAGAAACTGTTTGACTGTTGATTTGGATTAATTTGAAAACATTAACCGATTTTACCTGACAAAATAAGTATGAGAGATTCTGGGTAGAGATTAATTAAATAATTGTGATGAATCCAAATTGTATTGTACAATCCTGATTTTTATTTAATTCAATCCTTTTGTAATTGTAATTTAGTTTTTCCTTCCAAGCAAGTCGTCTGCTTAAGGATGACATTGGTTTAAATCATTACAAGATTGAAACTCTGTTCATTAACATTTATAAGAATTAAGTTTAAGCTTGTTTACATTTTTTTCTGACTAATTTACTAGACAGCAGAAAATGTCAGACAATGAATGATTTAGAGTTGAAGAATTCAACTATGGTATAAACTTATGTTAACCCTTTCCCTCATATAGACGCTTTCTGACGCCTCTGCAGCAGACAGCTTTTTGAAAACATAGTGACAAAAGAAGAAATTGCACAATATGTGCAATTTCTCCTTTTGCCACAATGTTTTCAACTTTTTCTAGGTTATCCATTCAATTATGGAGATTTTCTATGTTTTGACAAAATACCTTCAAAGTCGTCTGTTGCAGAATTGTCGTATGAGGGAAAGGGTTAACTGTATAAGAAGAAGGCAACATATTCTGCTGATTTATAATTATGAGGTAAAGAAGCTGCTATGGCCCAGTTGATAGAGATGAGTGTTTTAAAACAATCCAGGGGATGGGAGTCTGAAGTCTGGCTCAGCCAATGATTCTCTACAAATTCGTGATTAAATAAATTAATTAGGCAGATACAATTAACACTGTAATGATTTCTTACCAACTAACACTTTAGCTGCTGGATTATCTACACCAATAGAGCGCAGGATTGTTGCTCCATCATTGGTCACTGATAGCTTCTCCATTCTACCTCCGCCTTGAAGAATTTTGTCCTGGAAAGTCACACATATCACAATATATCAACCATGTAAAGTCAGTTAACTTGAAAAATGTAGCAGTTTAATATTTAAAATAAATGAAGGTAGTTTTATATTATATACTATCAACTACTCTGATCAAATAGAGTGCAGCTTATAAAACAATAACTAATCTAATGCAGCACCATAGGTTGTTTAATCTTTTGTAGTCCATTCCTTTGAAACTATTTTAAAATCTGACAGACAAGAGAGAGTAAGTTAAAATCACAATAGATCACTTTGTGTGTTTAACATAACATTTACTTACCATCCCTTTAGGTCCAAGAGTGCTTTTAACCAAATCACCAATGGCAATTGCACCAACAAATGAGGACTGAAAAGTGAATGAAGATATGTGGTTTAAGAACTTAAATTATAGATAACTTACTACATATGCAGCAGCACTTTTGAAATAATTCTGGCAAATGCACACAATATTTCCAGTATATAATATAGTGTAATAATATAGCGTATATTATGTAAAGTCTGCTTTAAAAATATAGGAAAACTATTTCCATCTGGCAAATTGCAGATATAAACATTAATCATTATTATCAAATTAAAAACATTTTGGGAAAAGGAGAAAAGGCTGTCATCTGCATTAAGGAAAGAATTCAACAGCATATCATTGATTAGAATACCTCTATTTCAACAGTATTTGAGCCGTTCTGCAAACAAAACCAACATTATGGACTCTGCATAAAGTACCATCCCAGATCTGACAGCCTTATCATGCCGCGCAGGCTTACCCGGATACTCTTTTTTTGCCGCCTGTGGATTTTCTGTTTCGGGAATCATTACTCTATACCTCTATCTCCCTGAGACGAAATGTGTCAGCCCGGATCAGTCTGCGCAGGCTGATATGGGTCGATTCATTACGCAGAGGCCATAATGTTGGTTTTCTCACGGGACGGGTCATTTCAATTATAACGGAACAACCTATTTACTTACCAATATGTTTCCTGGGTTTCTTACACCAGTACTAATCATAATTCATATCATTTCTACAAGACAACTGTCTATCTTCCCACATAAAATTTGGTGGAAGAATAGACAATGAATGTTTTCAAAATTGCTTGTCGACCATCGGATTTAATTAAGTTGTTAATGCACTTGTATTTATTACAAAGTAGGCAAGCTTACCAGACGGGCTGTTTCAGCCTTCTCTTCCTCAGCCCCCATGCTGAATATATTCACAGGATTTAATGATGCCTGAAAAGAAAAAATTTAACAACTTTATTAGAATAGAAAAATAGAGAAGTAATCTAAGGACATCCCTATTTAACAGCCATGTCAACGCCCCTTTCCAGGGCCTGTTAATTGTGTGACAGCATTGATTGTAATCCTGTTTCAATTGAGATTTAGCACTGCAGGTGTTTTTCAGATTTAATATAGGGTCTTCTTTTCCTAAACATTTTTTGCAAGTAATTAGCAGTCTTCTCTGCTCTTGATATTACTTGAAATTAATGAACAAAAAGTTTAAAAACCTATCACACTGAGAATTCAGACTGTATATCTTCAATTATGGCAAAGTTGTCCAATTATGGGGAATTAGGTTCAGAGATCGTTTTAGTTTTAATATCAGTTTTAATATCAGAGTGAGGTTCACTGTTGCTTTGGTAACTTTTTTGTGATGCCAGTAAAATGGTTTCCATCATTTAAGAAGAGTTATTGATATTGCATAATGTTTTATGTACCATATCTTTAACAATATTTGCTACACATACTGATTAAAAATTTCTTATGAAAAGATTATTTCTTTCTTTCAAACATTTTGTAATATCTTAAACTGAACTCCTTTTAATTAGAGACTGCAAAAAAAATATCACTTTTTAATAAATTTAAATGTGCTACATGAAATGCTTTTACACAATAAAAAGACGCTGTAAAGGGTTTTCTAAAATTCAGTGTTTAAACAAGGGGGGGAATTTCATCTGAAAATTGATTTTATGAACAAATTTAGGCATATTTTCTATATAAACATATTCCCCCCTTTCATACAAATTTAGGTGGGAATATTTTCAAAACAGTGTGAATATTAGCATGAACTCAATGAACTGTCACACGCTGCTTATTGGCCATTCCGGTTTTTTTTAGCTTTATTGTACAGGAATTTTCCTCTGCCTTGAAACATGATGGTCATAATGACCCCCTTGTCATCAAAATTAGGGGACATTTTATCAATTTTGGAGTTCACCGTAGAACTCTAAAATCAAATGATATGACATATCGAGGGATGTAGATAAGATCTATGTTCCTGATATACCAAAAAGATATAAAAACAAAATTCGAAACTTTTAATTTAAATAGTACCATAATACTTTAACATGTTGTTCATTATTACTTCTTTCTTAAATTAATTTAACAAAGGACAAAAGGCAAAATATTTATTAAAATTCTATTCGGATGAGCGCCCTTGTGCTGCTGACACACACAAAATGTGCAAAGTGAAAGAAAAATGTATGCAATATATCCGGATTATACAAATATGGACTCGAACTGCACTTCAATTTGCCGACATTGTGTCCACATAATCGCTCTGAATGCAATTTATTTTGGGAGACATTTGAATTGAAATTCAAAATGTGTCAATAAATTATTAATGATGCAGGATTTATGTGTCATGAAAAACCCAGATTGTAAGACTTAAGTGTCACCTAGAAGGATCATTAATGCTTTTCTTTTTTAATTGTGCCAGTTACTTTAGGCGAGTTGTCACAACATTGCATAAAACTCATATGAGTTCAACTGTCACAGCCCCTGCAGGCTGTTTATTGTCCAATACATTTTGTTTCAGCTTTATCTGAAGACTGAAAGTGTCACCTAGAAGAATAATTCATGCTTAGTATTTCTTTACAAATTATGGCAGTGAGTTTAGATAAATAGATGAGTTGCCACAGCAACCAGCTTTTAGTCCAGGACCACTTCAACATGTCTGAATATTTTACCAAATCAAGACAAACCTGATGAATATATGACATTTCAAGTAATGGTTAACACTGCATGACAGATGGTGTATGGCCAGACAACGAACTCAGTTATTATAGCACGCTTAGCTAGAAATAGTGGGTGGGGTAAAAATATACATGTCGACTCAACCAGTAGATAACCAAACACCAATGATATGTCTATATTTTACGGAATACCATAAGCTTTATAAAGTCAGATATATTGCAATGCTTGGGACAATTCTAGATGATGAGTTTGAAAGTATTCGATATTTGACATGTCTAATCGTGAACAAAATAAAGTCACATGGCCCCCACTTGTTTACCATGTTTACGCACGCCGGATCACTACAAGTCTGCAATATTCATTGACAATGGAGATTATCAACTTTAAATGGTTTCGATTTTGAGTTAAAGACATTTGGAATGTTTTGTGTTAAAATTAAGATACACTTACCATGTTTGACGTCTTGTTTGAAGAAAGATGAAGAGGTATTCAATCCAGAAACTTCGATGAGGGTGATCTCGTGAAATCTCAATCCAGACGGAAATCTCGTTTCTGAAACAGTTATTTGGCGGAGCCAATCTAGGAATGCGGTAGTCGACTCACTGAAAACATATAACTCAGAGAAGACTTGTGAATAAGTGCGGATTTATACGAGTCATCTTTGTTTGTTTCTATGGGTAGTTTCAACATCTATTGTGAGTACAGAGATATGTAAATGTATGTATATGTCTCTGACTAGTATAATCAGAGTCCCTGGTGGTAAAAGGGGATTTTGTTTATATCTCTAAGTGCGGCTCAGATTGTTAGTAAGGATAGGAACTATTGATACGTATAAGTACTGTAGCCCAGGTTAAAACATAAGTAAAGATAAGTGCAATGTATTACCAAAGCGCTGAAAGCACCGATGGAACGCATAGTGAATATTCATTAAACCATCGGCTTTTAAACAGCCAAAAATATTTGAAATATCCTACGTTAGTTTGTATAACCAGGGACACTATATGTAATATAGTGTCCCTGGTATATAATAGTGTCCCTGACCAAAGTAACAGTATGATGTAAAAACAACAGAGCAGTGACCATTCATTATAATATTTCTAGTCCAGTGATAAATGGCAGACATACACAAGTATATATTTGAAAAACAGGCTTTATTATCAAATTGAAGCAATTAATTTATTGAGTAGTAAATTTTATGAATTGTTTGTAGAATGACTTTTCTATGAATTCTGGATATTGTATAAATAATAACAATCACTTGACTTTCTTGTTATACCAGCACTGACGAAACTACTGTTTCTGGTAACCGTTTATGACATACAAACATTACGTCAAGTACATCCTTTTTAATATTGCATTAGACGAAATTAAAAACAACCATAAAATCACCAAAAACAAATAGGAAATAAGTCAAAGCCAAGAACAATCATAGTATTTATTATTTGTGCATCGCATTTTTCCTTGTGATGTCTCGGAAGCTGTATATGCGACTGCGGAACAGTAATTCGAAAGTTTATGCTACCTCTGATGAGGCAATGTTCTACCTAGACGGAAGTTATGGTAGAAGAAGAGTCTGATTTTTAAAAAGGATCACGATGATAGGCATAAGTTGAATGTTGTTAAGCGTGATGCTTTCGTTGCCGGTTTCATGGCGTGGGCTGGTGTGTGCTACAGCGTTACAACTGAGCTGAGAATCATTTACAAAGGCTCCAAAGTACACTGTAAGTTCTATATTATTACAAAGGTCAGTAAACATTTATGGTAAAATATATGCCCCACCCTTCACTGGAGATAGTTCCAAGAACATTGTGTTTCACCAAGGTTTCGCGTCAGGCCACATAGCAAAAAATACCATTAAGTATATTAAGGCAAAAAAGTCAAGTATATTTCACTCAGAGAGTGGATGCCGAAGTCACCTGCTACAGCAACAATTGACCTTTGAATCTGAGCGTTAGTGTAAGGCAGTTTACAAATGAAGAATGTCAACACCTTAACAGGTGTCAAACGCGCACTGAAAGATGAGTGGAGAAAACTTGAGCAAGATGCTATTATGAGACATCGGCATCTTGACCGAAACGATTCTATTGTTATGGAGCTCAAATTGAACAGTTGCTGTAATACAATGTCAATACAATACGTTCGGTGGTAATTTCAATTAGTTCGAATCAGAGACATATACATACATGTATTTATATGTCTCTGTTCAAATATAAGTTGAACACCTCTCGTACTGCAGACACCATACTGGTTCCGATGGGTTCTAGAGTATATATGTCAAGCGATACATCTGTAGACGAACATGGAGTCTTCAATTGTATATATGGATGTACGTATATGTATGCATATGAATACTATATAAAATTATATATGCCAGATAAGATTATCTTTTGTACATCAAAATACAGCTTTATATCAGAAACATAGAAATAAATATGTATGTATATGTCTCTGTTTATATGTTGCCATCATGAAATAAAGATATAATAATTATTATTACTTTACGCAAATGCAAATGCATTAGGACACAAAGTTGGTAGAATTGTATATGTGAAATAGATATGGGCCTTAGTTTTCACTCGTTTGCATCCTGAAATTTACTTATCTCAATGTGTAGAGTAGATAACTTTGCCTTTCTTAAAGATCGATATACAGACATCCATACACCAGAAATGAAGGGAAACTATCTTATCCAGCCAAATATATGATAATATTCAACAAACATGCGACCCGTTTTACCCACAACTCCCCCATTGGATGCCAGTCTGTGACTTTTCATGACACTTATAGACGGCGATGTGCTCTATGTACGACTCCAGTGATATCGGTTATATAATAGCCATAATTTTCGGAGGCAAAACCGTTTACATGATATAAAAAAGAAATATCTTTAAAAAAGATAAACGGCGATAATAATCAAAACAATCAGTTATTTTCCATGAATTATAAAATCTGCGCAATAATCAATGTGTTTACCAAAGGCTAATCGGCCATCTCCATCCAGCTTCAGTTTCTATAAATTGATTATCAAGGCCGAGAATACGCCACATGACTGGAGATTACGCGATGCTCCCAAGAGGTGTATAAGTTTCAATTGACGATAAATAACTGAAAACTTATCATGTTTAAAAAATAATTAATATTTTGCTCTTAAATATTATGTTTCGTATGTTTTCACTGATTTTTTTCACTGAAATTTATTTCTTACGGAAAACAATTAAAAGTTAGTATGCAGAAAATTTCATTTTAGAACTTCATCTCATTAGTGCCTCTCGTAGGATCGCCAACTTAACTACGAACCAATCAAAACGTTTCATTTCCTTTATTTCTTTGACATTATTCATTAAATACAACATTTGATTGGTCTACAATCTAAATCATTTATTTAACATCTAGGTCAAAGCTGAGGTTAAACAGCTATCGCCTAAAAATTCAATCTGCTTCACCTTTTATCACATAGACCAGATATAGAGCAGACGACTTTGAAAATATCAAAGCATACATATGTATAATCGGTTGTCGTAGAGTAGAAATAAGAGTAAGGTAGTATAGACGTTGTCGTGGAATGGAAATACGAGTACGGTGGTATGGATGTTGTCGTAGAGTAAATCAGAGTATGGTAGTATAGACGTTGTCGTAGAATGGAAATAAGAGAAAAGAATACTCCAAATTTGACATGTGAATGATTAAAGATCAGCCAAGTCATCGTTGTCGTAGAGTGGAAATAAGAGTAAGGTAGTATAGATGTTGTCGTAGAGTGGAAATAAGAGTAAGATGGTATAGATGTTGTCGTAGAGTAGAAATAAGAGTAAGGTAGTATAGATGTTGTCGTAAAGTAGAAATAAGATTAAGGTTGTATAGACGTTGTCGTAGAGTAGAAATAAGAGTAAGGTAGTATAGACGTTGTCGTAGAGTATACATAAGATTAAGGTTGAATAGACGTTGTCGTAGAGTATACATAAGATTAAGGTTGTATAGACGTTGTCGTAGAGTAGAAATAAGATTAAGGTTGTATAGACGTTGTCGTAGCGTAGAAATAAGATTAAGGTTGTATAGACGTTGTCGTAGAGTAGAAATAAGATTAAGGTTGTATAGACGCGTTGTCGTAGAGTATAAATAAGAGTTAGGTAGTATAGACGTTGTCGTAGAGTAGAAATAAGATTAAGGTTGTATAGATGTTGTCGTAGAGTAGAAATCAGTATGGTAGTATAGATGTTGTCGTAGAGTAGAACTCAGAGTAAGGTAGTATAACTGTTGTCGTAGAATGGAAATTAGAGAAAAGAAGACTCCGAATTTGACATCTGAATGATTAAAGATCAGCCGAGTCATCGTTGTCGTAGAGTGGAAATAAGAGTAAAGAAGTAGTAATAGTGCAGGATGACAAGTAGAGTAGTGAAGGAGTAGAGTAGCTATAGGAGAATAAGTAGGATGGTTTGTAGTGTGATAGTGTAGGAGTGTAGTATTGTTATTGTAGTACATTGTAGTTGAGTAATAATAGCTAGGAGTGTAGGCGTAGTAATGACAGTAGAGTAGTGGTAGAGTCGTAATAATAGGACTAGTGTCGCAGTCGAGTTGTTCAGTGAATAAAATAAGAAAGTTAAGCAGAATGAATTTACCTTTTAGAAATAGAACAAAAGAGAGTAAAATGAATAAGATATTATGTCGCTTGATTTTCAACAATAATCAATAGATACAGCAGGTATAGATATGTAGAGGATCTATAACTGTTTTGAATGAAACAGTATTTTTAAAAATCCGCTATTGCAGATGCATCAAAATACGTCTATAATTGGGAAAGGGTTAAATGATATTCATTTTGTCAATCATCGGAAAAAATATATGACCTTGCCCGGGATCAAACTCAATATGTTTACATTTTAGATAGCATGCGATCTCCACAAGAATGGTTACTCTATTAGCATGGTTTTTTACTCAGATACCCTCTCGAGTGACATATCTTCTCACAACACTTGAAGCACTATTGTTCAAGAGGTGATCCAAAAAAACATCCTTATTATACATGTGGAAAAAAGACCCGATTGTGCATCTATCATAAAGGAATCCAATCAATACAGTTTTACAGAAGTTCCTTGAAACCTTCTATGACTAACTGACAAAAAGTGCAGAGCCCGATCAGACTTCATGAATGCGCTGGCTGATCTGGATATACAAATGCCAAATGGGTGGATTTCGAATATGACCAAAGATCTTAAGTAGAGCTGGAGATGCTTTATATGTAGAAATTCATTTTAACCCTTTCCCTCATACAGACGCTTTCTGACGCATCTGCAGCAGACGGCTTTTTGAAAACATAGTGACAAAAGAAGAAATTGCTCAAAACGAGCAATTTCTCCTTTTGCCACAATGTTTTCCACTTTTGGTCATAGGTTATCCATTCAATTATAGAGATTTTCTATTTTTTGACAAAATATGTTCAAAGACGTCTGCTGCAGAATTGTCGTATGAGGGAAAGGGTTAAAATAAAAAGTGGTGGTAACATACTACACAGCTCACATATTCCAAGTTAAATTATGCACACACGCTGAAAGGCGTTGACTGATTGAAGTGTATGTGTGTGGTGGTGAGGGAAATACTGCTCCATATAAATACTGCATTTTTTTTTTATATTAACTCTTTCAGCGCCGAATTGTTTAAAGTAGACTCACCATGTTCAAAATCGGGCGTCTCCATTGCTCATGTAATAAACGTTTGGACTATTTTTATAACTAAAAGGCAAACAATGCTGATTTCAGGTGAGACGGCTCTTTACGAGCGGACTCACCTGAATCAGTATTGTTTGCAAAAAACTTAATATTGCCTTTGGCGCTGAAAGAGTTAACAAAAGGGCTCATCACAAAAACCCGAGAACATATAATATGAAAACAAACTGTCACTGTCCTCCTTCAATGCTGAGCATCCTTTGTCCTTTTTCATCTACTAAACGTGAAACTTTGGCCAGAAAAAAAGTTACATTTTAAGGACTGGCACCTTTACACATCTGAAGTAGATGACCTACATAACAATAAATTCAACTCTATTCACTAATCATTTATAGACATGTTTTTTGTTGTCTGTACACGATTTGTATAAAGTGGGAAAGGGTCAACAACACTGATCATGTTAAGTCGTTGAGTTGATTGATTGATTGATTGGGGTTTAACGCCGTTTTTAACAATTTCTCAGTTATATCACGGCGGCCAGTTCACCTACTCATGCATTTCTTGGTTTTCTCACACCAGTACTCCACACAACAATCTTCCCAAGCAACTGGCTGCTTTTCCACATAGGCTTAGCCCATTGGTGGAAGACGAATGACGCATGTCGCATTGACTTTTGTCAATCCTCGGAAAGAAAGTTGGCCGAGCCAGGATTCGAACTCACAACCCCTGGATGTCGATGAGATTCCCCACAAAAATTACAATTGTAAAAGAATGCTTGGACCACCTTCTAATACCAGTAACTAAACTAAAATGTTCATAAGGTTTTTCTAAAACTTGACCGTGTGACCTACTTTTTGACACCATGACCAAATTTCAGACAGACTAGACTTGATGAAAATGAATGTTCTGATGTCAATTGAGGCCTCTGGAGTATTCAAAAGGTTTATCTAAAACTTGACCGGTGACCCAATTAAGAACTTGAAGATGAATGTTCCAATGAATTTTCATGAAGATTGGATACAAGATGTGGCCTCTGAAGTGGTTCATAAGGTAATTGAGATAAACAGTGGATTTAAGGGAGGTAACTTGTTAGAAATAACATTAGATTTTTGAAACCTTAACAGGGTTATCTTTCTTTCTATATTATTTAAACAACAAACAGTACATTAAGAATATTAGTTAAAGGTTAACCCTTTCCCTCATATAGACGCTTTCTGACGCCTCTGCAGCAGACAGCTTTTTGAAAGCATAGTGACAAAAAGAAGAAATTGCACAAAACGTGCAATTTCTCCTTTTGCCACAATCTTTTCCACTTTTTGTCATAGGTTATCCATTCAATTAGAGATTTTCTGTTTTTTTGACAAAATACGTTAAAAGTCGTCTGCTGCAGAATTGTCGTATGAGGGAAAGGGGTAATAGGACATAACTAAGTGAAACTTGCCATCTGATATTTCCCTATGATGGTTAACTTTTTCATATAAATGTAGTTTTAATCGAACCCATCAAATCATGTCTTAGATATGGCTCTGGGTGGAAAGACAATGCCGCATATGGCAGAGGATTACAACTTTTAGCACTTCATAGAATGTGGTCTAGATACAAATTGACAGGTCATTCTAAATTTTTATGAAATGATCACATCCAAAGAAAATATTCACCTTTCAAACAAGAAGTGAAACACCAAATGCCATCAGGCAGCAACAAAAGTAGGTAAACGATTAATGTTAAGGTTAAAACAGTGAAGAGTTTCTTTAGGTCTATAACTAAACAAGAGAGCCAAGATGGCCATTAATTGATCACCTGAGTGATAGTAAATTAGTAGCAAATATTTGGCACATAGCATATCAATTTTAACCGAATAAATTATGTAAATGGTCAGTTAAGGAACATTTCTGCTAAATTATCTTGAAATCTAACAAGAGCTTTAATAAGAAAGGAATTATAAAGTTTTGTCATTTTGCCCCTTTCCTGATGCCGTCTTGCTGCCCTGTTTTTCACCAAATCAATATGGCTTGAACATTTCTACACAATTATCTTGGAATCAGAGAAGCAGATTATGGAAGAAAAGGATTGTAAAGTTTGGGCATTTTTCTCACTTTCTGATGCAGCAGCAACCAAAGTTGTACACATAATGTAACTATTTGAACAATTTTGAAAGAGGACCAACAAAGGAACATTCATGTGAAGTAAAGATGAAATTGGTCCAGTGGAATGGTAGGAGTTGTCATTTGCAGCTAAAAGTTCAATTTACCCCTTGTGGGATGACGCCAGGTTGCTATGATTTTATAACCAATCAATATGGCTTGAACAAATTCAGTAGAGGATCACTGAAATAAGATTTCTATTCTATTTTCTTTAAATCAGACAAGCACTTTCATAAACAAGAGGGCCATGATGGCCCTGGAATCGCTCACCTAATATATTTTTTTCACTTTAGCTATATAAGCCCCGCCCCCTGGCAGCCATAGTTTCAGACCAATCAACTTGGATTGAAGGAATCTGATAGAGGGTCACCCTAGGAACATTTCTACAAAATTATTTGAAAATCGGCCAGACACTTTTGGAGGAGAAGATGTTTTAAGTTTTCACTATAGCCATATAAGGCAAAATAGCCCTGCCCACTGGCGGCCATGTTTTTTTACCAATCAACATGGCTTGAAGGAATCTGAAAGTGGGTCATCCAAGGAACATTTCTACAAAATTATTTGAAAATCGGTCTGACACTTTCGGAGAAGAAGATTTTTTAAGTTTTCACTATAGTCATATAAGGCAAAATAGCCCCGCCCCCCTGGCGGCCATGTTTTTCGACCAATCAACATGGCTTGAAGGAATCTGATAGAGGGTCACCCAAGGAACATTTCTACAAAATTATTTAAAAATCGGCCCGACACTTATGGAGGAGAAGATTTTTTAAGTGTTCACTATAGCCATAAAAGGCAAAATAGCCCCGCCCCCTGGCGGCCATGTTTTTTGACCAATCAACATGGCTTGAAGGAATCTGATAGAGGGTCACCCAAGGAACATTTCTAAAAAATTATTTGAAAATCGGCCTGACACTTTTGGAGGAGAAGATTTTTTAAGTTTGCACTATAGCCATATAAGGCAAAATAGCCCCGCCCTGGCGGCCATGTTTTTCGACCAATCAACATGGCTTGAAGGAATCTGATAGAGGGTCACCCAAGGAACATTTCTACAAAATTATTTGAAAATCGGCCCGACACTTTCGGAGGAGAAGATTTTTTAAGTTTTCACTATAGCCATATAAGGCAAAATAGCCCCGCCCCCCCTGGCGGCCATGTTTTTCGACCAATCAACATGGCTTAAAGGAATCTGATAGAGGGTCATCTAAGGAACATTTCTACAAAATTATTTGAAAATCTGCCAACCAGTTTGGGAGAAGAAGAATTTTGAAGTTTTTTCAGTTTCGTTGCCATGGAAACCAGAATTTTGCATGGATCCCAAAAATTTGAAGGAATTCTGGTGAGGTCATTGAGAGGATGCTTTCTGTGAAGTTTCATCCAAATTGACCCACTGGTTACTGAGGAGAAGAAGTTGACGCACGACGCACGACGGACGCTGGACAAAAGGCGATCACAATAACTCACCTTGAGCAAAGCTCAGGTGAGCTAAAAATGGATTTTTTAAATTTCACCCCTTTTCAGATGCCAGGTTGCCAGGTTTTCAACCAATCAATATGGCTTGAACCACTTTTTGTAGAGAGTCTCCCAAATTATATTGGAAGCTGGAATCCGACAAGCAGATTCAGAGAAGAAAGTTTGGACATTTTGCCCATTTTCTGATGCCGCAGCAACCAAAGTTCTCCATGGAATTTAAATCTTTGAACAACTGCGAATGATGATCACCAAAGGAACATTCCTGTGAAGTTTGGTTGAAACTGGTCCTGTGGTTTAGGAGGAGATGATGTTTAAAGATAAACATTAACAATGGACCTTCGGATCAGGTGATCTAAAAAGACATGATGACACATGCCTAAAATGAAACCAGGGTCCGAAACTATGAAACTCTGAAAACGTTCTCAGTGCTCAGAAATAAACTCCATGCTCCAATTAAGGCTTCTTATTGGACAATTTGGAGAACGAATTTACTTCTGACCAATCAGAAGCTTGAGCACAGATTAAACTTTTATAGTTTTGGAGCCAGTATTTACTCATTTTATGTCCAATTCAAAAGTTATTTTTCCATAGACAGGACAAACTTTATATGTTCTAGTATCTTTGATTGATTCAAGGGGGATTAACCCTTTCCCTCATATGATAATTCTGCAGCAGACGACTTTGAACATATTTTGTCAAAAAATAGAAAATCTCTATAATTGAATGGATAACCTATGACTAAAAGTGGAAAACATTGTGGCAAAAGGAGAAATTGCTCGTATTGAGCAATTTCTTCTTTTATCACTATGTTTTCAAAAAGCTGTCTGCTGCAGAGGTGTCAGAAAGCGTCTATATGAGGGAAAGGGTTAAACATGCCATGCTGTTCCCAACAGGAAGGTCATTGATGTACAGTGTTCAAAAGACTGCTCCTACAGTAAAACATTGGAATATTGTAACAAAAGACATATATTTTGGTTCCTCATGATTTTTATTTATTCGCAATGATAAGACATTTAACAGATAATCAGTAACATAATTATTCATTTATCAACAAAAGACACTAGATTCAATCCATTGTCTTAAAACATCACCCATTACCACTGGTAAACTGTTCATATCAATCATATACACAAGTTAAAACAATTGTCTCCACCCTTTCCCAGCTACAACAAATGTACAGCAGACAACAGACAACTTTGAAAATATCTTAAACACAATTATGGAAAATCTCAATAAGGTAAAGTGTAGTTAAAAACATTGTGGCAAAAGGAAAATTTGCTCATTACAAGCAATTTCTCTTTTTACCACAATGGTTTTTAAACGTAGTCTGCTGCAGAAAGCGTCTGTATGTTGGAAAGTGTTAAAGCATCTCCGAGCAAAACTTATAAACCATTGATGTCAAGCATCTATCCACAGAAGACACAAGGTCAAACCATTGTCCTAATGCATCGCCGAGCACAACTTGTGAACTGTTCACGTCAATCATCTGTCCACGGAAGACACAAGTTCAAACCATTGTCTTAATGCATCACTGAGCACAACTGGTAAGCTGTTGATGTCACGCAGAATAATGTAGAAAGGAAATGGGAAGGAATCCATATACGACTTGATGTCTGGCATCTGTAAATAAATGTAAGAATACATATTCTATGTAGAAGCATGTTGATGTATCTGCAGCAAGACAACATTTGAAATCATCAATTATGGCAAAAGGAGAACATGCTAATAATGAGAATTTTTATCTACATAAAGTCATTACTTGCATCACATGTCAGGTAAATCCAAATATTGATTTTCAATGCAAGGTGTTTGAGTTCAAAAGAAATCAGTACCATGTTTAACCCTTTCCCACATATAACACTGATGCCTCTGCAGCAGACGACTGCGGCAAAAGAAATTATGAGCATTTTCTTCTATTGTCACTTAGTTTTCAACTCGTTTCAGTAATTAAACCTTCATTTTCAGAGATTTTCCATATTTTTCCAGCTTTTTTCAAAGCCGTCTGCTGCAGATTTCCTGTATGTGGGAAAGTGTTAATCAACCTTGTCACATAATCACATAACATACGATACATCATTTTCACCCCAGACTAATAGAGAAAACAACTCTGACAACTGCTATTTCAAATCAAAAACTTCAATATGAAATGACAAGTAAGAAGATCTGCCATTGAATGTGATGGCTTTATGTTGAAACAGTTTGACGTACACCTTTCCACAGATTTAGTTATAACTGTTTCGCATAAACCCTTGGCTACATACAGCACATCTCAAGAAGGTGTCTTTGAAATTATAAAGACAAAACAGTGAAAATCTCTATAAATGGAAGTAAAATCATTGAAAACATTGTGGAAAAGGAGAAATTGTCAATAATAAGCAATTTCTGCTTCTGCCACAATATGTTCTTAAGTTGTTTTCTGCAGAGGCATGATTGGTGATACACATTCTTTTGTAAGATATAAAAGAGAAGATTTATTCATACCTGGCCTGCCTCCTTGAATACCGGGACCCTAATGTCCAGTATAGAATCCTAGAATATAAAGAGAAAATTTTATATTTCTACAGTGTCACACAAAAATCAACATAGGGGCATTTTGCTATCAAAAATCTAAATCAACCAACAAAGTTTGCCAATGACTCACATACTATTTCCAATTAGATGAGATAGCATAAATGCTCAAACAGATCTTAATCTACACTTGTCATACAGCTCATAACATTCATCTGGAATGCATCAGCATCAAAATGGTTCTGTAAACAAGAGGGCCATGATGGCCCTGGAATCGCTCACCTGATTTTTTTTTTCACTTTAGCTATATAAGCCCCGCCATCTGGCAAACATAGTTTCCGACCAATCGACTTGGCTTGAAGGAATCTGATAGAGGGTCACCCTAGGAACATTTCTACAAAATTATTTGAAAATCGGCCTGACACTTTTGGAGGAGAAGATTTTTTAAGTTTTCACTATAGCCATAAAAGACAAAATAGCCCCGACCCCTTGTGGCCATGTTTTTTGACCATTCAACATGGCTTGAAGAAATCTGATAGAGGGTCATCCAAGGAACATTTCTACAAAATTATTTGAAAATCGGCCTGACACTTTTGGAGAAGAAGATTTTTTAAGTTTGCACTATAGCTATATAAGGCAAAATAGCCCCGCCCCCCCTGGCGGCCATAATTTTTGACCAATCAACATGGCTTAAAGGAATCTGATAGAGGGTCATCCAAGGAACATTTCTACAAAATTATTTGAAAATCAGCCTGACACTTTTGGAGGAGAAGATTTTTTAAGTTTTCACTATAGCCGTATAAGGCAAAAAAGCCCCGCCCCCCTGGCGGCCATGTTTTTCGACCAATCAACATGGCTTCAAGGAATCTGATAGAGAGTCACCCAAGGAACATTTCTACAAAATAAGTTCAAAATCTGCCAACCAATTTGGGAGGAGAAGAATTTTGAAGTTTTTTTCGTTTCGTTGCCATGGAAACCAGAATTCTGCATGGATCCCAATAATTTGAAGGAATTCTGGTGAGGTCATTGAGAGGATGCTTTCTGTGAAGTTTCATCCCAATAGACCCACTGGTTACTGAGGAGAAGATGTTGAAGATTCTTTAAGTTTTCACTATAACCATAAAAGGCAAAATAGCCCCGCCCCCTGGCGGCCATGTTTTTCAACCAATCAACATGGCTTGAAGGAATCTGATAGAGGGTCACCCAAGGAACATTTCTACAAAATTATTTGAAAATAGGCCTGACACTTTTGGAGGAGAAGATTTTTTAAGTTTGCACTATAGCCATATAAGGCAAAATAGTCCCCCCCCCCCCCCCCCTGGCGGCCATGTTTTTCGACCAATCAACATGGCTTGAAGGAATCTGATAGAGGGTCACCCAAGGATCATTTCTACAAAATAATTTGAAAATCGGCCTGACACTTTCGGAGGAGAAGATTTTTTAAGAATTTTGAAGTTTTTTTCATTTCGTTGCCATGGAAACCAGAATTCTGCATGGATCCCAAACATTTTAAGGAATTCTGGTGAGGACATTGAGAGGATGCTTTCTGTGAAGTTTCATCCCAGTTGACCCACCGGTTACAGAGGAGAAAATGTTGACGGACGACGGACAACGGACGCCGGACATAGGGCGATCACAATAACTCACCCTGAGCACTTCGTGCACAGGTGAGCTAAAAAGGTTTTAGGATTCTGCGATAAATTTGCAAACTGTTTAGATCCAGATCAGATGCCCAAGGGTTGCATGTCCTTAAGTGGAGCTCCTACATAGCTTCATGTTGTTGTTTCTTTTGAAGAAAGGTATGTTTGTATGATTGAGCATCAAAGAGTATTTGTGTTTTTAGAATGCTGTATTCCCCTTTTATATGTCAAATACAACAGACAAGTTACTACATGATCCACTTAATGGGAAGACCAAACAGAGATGATCTAGATCCACAAGTGCACTATGATCTGGGTATTTCCAGTTTGCTTATTTATGTAATTCAAATATTTAATGTGTTCTGGAGAACTGCAATAACACAAATAAAATGTCATTCAAACTATATTGTACAATGCTATTCGATGAGGAAAGATCAATTTTTCAATCTTGTGAAGGTTTGTTCAAATTATCTCCATTCGTAAGAATATTAAAACAGACAAAGTCAACACTTTACAAGCAGCTACTGCTTACTTTATGGCATTTCTAAAAACATTAAATCAGGTAAAATATTAATTCAATTAAACTACAAGATTATTCGAAGAAACACATGTGTCTGTGTCACCTGCCAATATGTCAGTATGTGCAGACAAGACAATAGCAAAGCGATCCCTTTGTGTCTCGGGTAATATAACAAACTGCAGATCTCTATATAATGTGAGTATTTCAAGTTTTAATCCTTGTTTCAAACCCTATGTTTTGGGTTCTCAAAATAATCACCAGAGAAGATGCGTTTGACCCAATAATAGCCTTTGCTGTGGATACACAAAAGAATCAATTGAGATGAATGGTTTGAACACCCACTGCATAGGGTTTGGTTGGGTGATAAAAGAGTAAGGAGTGTAATGAAATAACCTAGGACTCTGCAGTATCAACCTTTATTTATAACTAGAATGGAGTGCTCCCCGGAGCACGTGTGTCACCTGCCGGGGCCTTGTCAGAAATTTTAATATAACTCTGATATAAAAAATATTTGGATTATCCACCTTTTGTGAACCAATCACACACATTGATATAAACATTTGTCAGAAGTTTCAATGTAATCCTTAGAGTAGAAAAAAAGTTATTTGAAAACGTGACGAAAAAGTGTGACGGACAGACGGAACGTGACGAATAAGTGTGACAGACAGACACCGGACAAAAAAAAAAGTAATCCCTAAGTGCCTACCAGCTACGCAGGTGACACAAAAAGTAATAAAAATCTTATTATCATACCTTATTAGTTGGACTATCAATGATAACAAAGACAATGAACACTCTGGCCTCTCTGGCTTGACGGACAGCTGTCTTCACCGTTTCCATGCCCTCCATAAATAAGCCCCGCCCATCTGATACTATTAATAGTAATTGAGCTGTTTCTGGGTTTCCCATACCACTCTGCTGGTACTGCCTTCCTTCCATCATTATGCTTGTAGCTTTCTTCAGTAACTACAGTGATAAGAAAAATTGGTAAAATCAACGGATGCTCACCCAATGCGTTTTAACACTTCAACACATATGAATGCACCAAAAAACAGATGACTTTTAAAACTTTGTGGAAAAAGAAGAAATTGCTCATGATAAGCAATTTCTCTTTTAGTAACCATGTTTTCAGCTCTATGCAAATAACTGTTCTTTTATTTAGAAAGTTTTTTTCATATTTTCCCCAAAGAGGTTTTCAATGTGGTCAGCTGAAGCTTTGTTATGTGTGTGAAATGGTAATGTGAAACATTTAAAGGGCCACCATACCTTTTAAAAAAAGTTGAACCGAAACAAGCTGGAAATATACCCATATCCAGCAGTTGCTGCATAATACATGTAGTCCAGACATGAAAACAGGATTGACAGATGGTCAAACCCACATACAAACATGTAATGACGCATCTAAATGCTTTCAGGAAAGCACCCCCCTCACAAACAGACAATGGCTTCCCTAAAGACACTATATTGCTTTTCCAAATCATTGGCATTTCTGCAGCAGATGATTGTATAAAGATAATGTGAAATAAGGATCTTGCAAGTTTGAATGAGATTTTGCCACTTCACCAGTAATATCTGGGTTTGTTTATTCACAATTTTTCTCTTCTTCACCAGTAATATCTGGGTGTGTTCATTCAGAAGACAGAACAGAAGACAATGATTTGTTCAGGTTAAAAAACCCAAGGGAATCTGTGAAAACAGAAGTATGCTCCCCTACTAAAAATATGGAAGGGTCGTAAGACTGTCATCATGGTTGATACTGAAACTTTTCCAAAATTTCACTGAATTCCAGTTGGTAGTTGGTAGAAATAGTCTGGACATGAAAATGGTAGGGACAGATCTATACAAGCAGACTATATGATGAGGGATAACAATATTAGGACATCATAACACATTTTCAAAATTAGAGTACGAACTGACAATAATTGAATTTGTTATTACCTGGGCAATCTTCGTTTTCTTCTGTTCAAATGTCAGATACTGTAAGAGGTGTGCCCCTGATTGACTGGTGAACTGTTCTGTGAACGGGTGTAGTACATTCACTGTCTCTCCAAAACTGAAATGGTCAAAAGAAATGTTTATTCTATTGGGGTTTATGCCATTTTCAACATATCAGTTATAGCATGGCTACAGAACACTTAATCTAACATAAACATATTTGAAAAACAAGAGGGCCTAAGTGGCCCTCGTAGCTCACCTGAGTTAAGTCAACCACATAGTCAATAACAATAACTCGTTTTGCGGTGAGGTAAGCAAACAATAGTGTTAACTAGATTTCCCTTCAATTCGGACCCTGTTCTTGACCCGAAATGACCAATAGTCCAACTTTGCCTAGATATCATCAAGACAATCATTCTGACAGAATTTCCACAATACAAAATTAAAAATAGTGCTTCCCGAGTGTCAACAAGATTGTCCCTCAATTTGGCCTAGTGACCTAGTTTTTGACCAGACATGACACATTTTCAATGTCGTCTGCTGCAGATTTATTGTATGTGTGAAAGGGTCTAACTGATCAGGATAATTTTAACAATCTAGGTAGAGGGTTCCCCAAGGCACATTTGTGTCAAATAATATTAAAATCGGCCCAGTACTTTTTGACAAGAAGATGTTTTCAGTTTTGGTATTTCCCCCTCTTTTTGATGCCTCAGCAAACAAATTTCTACATGGAATTGATTTCTTTCGAATTTTTTGATGAGGGTAACCTAGGGAATATTCCTGTGAAAATATTTTTGAAATCAGACCAGTATTTTCAGAAGAGAAGCTAGAGACGTTGGACAGATGAAGGACGGTGATTGATCACAATAGCTCACCTCAAGCACTACATGCTCAGGTGAGCTAACAATAAATATACATATGTATAATGTATACACACCTGCATATAGAAAGCTGCCCGGCTTCAAGTAGAGTCAAAGCATTTGAAATGAGTGCAAGGGATTCAAACGCAATCTGTAATGTAAAATATGTAATATAAACTTTAATGTAATTTATCCATAAAAATCAAAGAAAAAAAAGAAGTATAAAGTCTGTTAATTTGAGAGATTTACTGAAACCATTTACATTTACACCTTTTCAACATAGAAAAAAATTAATAGGAGACAACTTTGTAGACATCTAGGCAAAAAATGGAAAAATCTTTATAAATGAAATTTTAAATATTAAATAGAGTTGAACACATTGTGGCAAAAGTAGAAAATGCTCATCATTAGTGTTCTCCTTTTGCCACAATCTTTTCAAAACAAGGACTTTGTGTTGTCTGTATCCGGGAAAGTGTTAAGAGGATGCACCACGCAGCACCAGTACATTTTTATGCACCAGTACATTTTTATGCACCAGTACATTTTTATGCACCAGTACATTTTTATGCACCAGTACATTTTTATGCACCAGTACATTTTTATGCACCAGTACATTTTTATGCACCAGTACATTTTTATGCACCAGTACATTTTTATGCACCAGTACATTTTTATGCACCAGTACATTTTTATGCACCAGTACATTTTTATGCACCAGTACATTTTTGTCTGGAAAATAAAAGGGATTGTCTAACAAGACTGGTCTGTTGCCATCTTTTCTCAACATACTCTTCACTGTAATGCATAACATATCCAAATCAAAAATTTAAAATACTATTGATCAACTGTCTAACAAGATATGATCTGTTGCCAACTTTTCATGACCGTTCCGAGATGAAAAGATACCTTTAATATTAATGTACTAAACATTACTCCTAGAAATTGGAGCCAAAGTGTCACAAAATATGCCCTCCAAAGGACATAACTCCCCGAGACAATCTAGCAAGTTATCATATAATTGTAATATCTATGTACAACAGTGGTCAATATCAGTAAACTGTTATATGGCTGACCACCATACTTAACCAAAACGTGATCACCAAAAATTCCTCATCAAGAGCAATTCTTCATTTTCACACAATACTTTTTAATATAAATTTGGTCTTACTCATAAGCATGAACAATGGTCTGAATCAAATCAGGGAGTGAGTTTGAATCCAAGACTCGATCTTTCGTTCTTACGATTCATAGTGACTATCATCATTTGTCGATCACACATTGGCTAATAGTCTTTGCAGGAAGGAAGTCAGTTGCCTGAGACATTTTTTTGAGTGCAGGACTGGTCCATAACAGCCAGGAATACCTGTGTTAGAAGAACTGACCACCTTGAAGTAACTAAAATGACTTTCAACTTCCAATCAATCAAATCTCAAAAGTTCACCTGTTTTGAATGGTTGTCCACCATACTAGAGGAGTCATCGATGGCTAGCATCACTTGGTACTCTCTTTTACTGGGTTTGGTTCTCCGTAACCAGATCTTATCTTTACGGAACTGACTCGCGATGTATGGTATCACTTTCCTCATGTTAAGTCGCTTTCCTGTTCGATAATCTCCCCTGAATATGTACAAGTTCTGAATTAGCAATATATTTAACATACTGTTGACGTATAAACATGTACTAACATAATAAATAATGTAGAAAACAAGAGTGCAGTATAAATTAACCATTACCCACTTGTAGACGCATTATGAAGATGATGAGCAATTTCTCCTTTTGCAACAATATTTATTTCAAAAGTTGTCTGCTGCAGAGGCATCAGAATGCGTCTGTATGTGGGAAAGGGTTTTAGGCATGTTACTTACCTAAGTTTTGTAGCCTGTGTAGGTTCCAATACCAGTCTGAGTTGTTCACAAAGATCCTGGGACAGACTGCACGTCAACGCTTCATACCTATGCCATAATTCACTGGCTACCGCCTCCTGTAAATTATGAAAATCAATATCAAAAACTAAAGCATTTTATTTATAATATGATGCAATTGCCATATTAACACCTACATACAAGTACATCTGCAGCAGACGACTTTGACAATATCCTGGCATTTTTGGTTAAAAAGACCTTAAATGGGAGTTTTATTGTTACATAGAGTTGAAAACATTATGGAAATCTAGCCAGTCGGATGGAAATGACATTTGAGGAGGGATCCCTGTATCACTATACCAAGGCATGAAAACATGAAATTCAGATTTGGATGCAGGCATGACTGCAATAGTAGCTACATGTCTGTATTTCATACAGGAGTGCTAAAAATACAGAGGTAGATAGTGATAGAATAGAATCATCATAACTTGGACTAAAGCCTTTCCCAAATACAAACACATTATGACGTATCGTATCTGCAGTAGACACATTTTGAAACATGAGGGCAAACAGGGAAATTATGTGTTATGTTTTCATCTTTTTTACATCAATATACACATTTTCCATGTTTATCTAAATGTTTTCAATGTCATCTACTGCACATCTTTAGTATGGTATGAGAGACAGATTTTTAATTTTTCAGATTTGAACAGCCAAAACTAATCATATAGACCGACCCTTTAAGAATTACGACAAATCTGAAGCAAAACAACTAGGTAAAAATATTGAATGTCTCTATAAATGAAAGTATAATTATTGCTGATTATGATTTCTTAATTTGCCACAATGTTTTCAAAATTGGTCTGCTGCAGATCCATCAAAATGCATCTGGATGTAGGAAAGAGTTAAGAATATCGTGGGAAAAGGAAATATTTCACATGAAGTCTTGTTCTCTGCATTACATTCAAAGTAGTATTCATCCAGATTTCCAATTGATATTTTCTCTAGCTGCATCCAAAATGATACCAACAAGTTACACTAAGACTTTCGTTACTTACACTTTCCTTGCCCTCAGGTAGGTTAGCCTGGTTCCAGGACCCAAGTTGGGTTTCTAATTCTGCCCTCAAGCCTTCAAGGTCACATTCCTGTTAAGGTGAAAGCAATTGTATAAATTAAAACAAGAGTGTTTGAAGGAATACATCTGTCTACTTGTAGTATGTCAGTCAAATTAAATTATGAAGGATGAACAGGTGGACAGATGATGAAGATGTGATCTAAATGTCAAAAGCAGGCATCACAAAACCTTTTCTCACATAGAACAACTCTGTGCAAATGCCTTTGTAAAAGATTAAGCATAAATATGGAAATTCTCTATAAATGACAGTAAACGCATTAAATCGAGTTGAAAACATTGTGGCAAAAGGAGGAATTGCTCATCAATAGATATGTCTCCTTTTGACACATTGTATATAAAAATTGTCTGCATCCAATGCATCAACAGGCATCTATTTGGGGGAAAGGGTTAAGCGAACAATATTCCTTCACCATGATAATAATTTTTGATTTGCAAATTAAATGGATGACTTTGAGCACAGCAATACTTACCAAGTCATCCAAGTGGAAATTCTCGAGAGCAGTATGTATAGAGGAATCGACTCCTCTTGCGACAGTCATGGTGTCCACCTTATCACCTGGTATGTCATATTTAGTATCATCCTCCAGGTCTGTAATATCTTCCTTTTCATCGCCAACACCGTCTCGCTGGGGTTTAGATTTCTTTATCTCCGTTGGGTTCAAATTCTCCGTATTCTCATCAGTCTGAAATGTAAGAAGAAGAAACTGAGGTCACAATTTTCATCCCTTACCCCTTACAGACAACTTCAGAAACATTGTGTCAAAAGGAGAAGTTGCTCATTATGATAAATTACCCTTTTGCCACAATGTTTCAACTCAAATTAATAATTAAGCCAGTACATGAGTAAAGGTACATTTCTGAACAGTTTAGGTTAACCCTTTCCCTCATACGACAATTCTGCAACAGACGACTTTGAAGGTATTTTGTCAAAACATAGAAAATCTCCATAATTGAATGGATAACCTATGACAAAAAGTGGAAAACATTGTGGCAAAAGGAGAAATTGCACGTTTTGTGCAATTTCTTCTTTTGTCACTATGTTTTCAAAAATCCGTCTGCTGCAGAGGCGTCAGAAAGCGTCTATATGAGGGAAAGGGTTAAGATCATCTTGTTCACCTCCTCAGTCTTATCATAATCTGTACAAATTGACTGACTCTTTTGACAAGCTTGTGTAAAAAATAATACATCAGCGTCGATCTTGATCAAATTATGCATATGTACAGGCTGATCTGGATTCATACTGTTCACAAGAGCCAACTGTACCTATTCCTGTGCATGGACTCAATTTTTCTTTCATCTTTATACAGATTTTTCATAGTTTTTCATAGATGTTTTCAATGCCGCCCGCTGCAGATTTGTTGTATGTGGGAAAGGGCTACTCCGCCTCACTTATATGTAACAACTACGGTTAAGGAGGAGTTACGCTTGCAAGGTATCACAGGAGTTCCTCGTAACCTCTTAGTTGAATTATCTTCCCTTGGAAGTAAATCTGAGGAGAAAAATCTTCCTTCATGCATATCTACATATAATGTGTAGCCTTCATATACAGTTTGAATCAAATCAACTGATCCCTTTAGGAGTAGCGCTTACAAGGTATGTGCACAAGAGTCCCTCGCAGGTAACCTCTAAGTTAAATTATCTCCCCTTGGAAGAATCTGAGGTGTATGATCTTCCTTCATGCATATCTACATATGATGTGTAACCTTCATGTAAAGTTTGAACCAAATCCACTGAGCCGTTTAGGAGGAGTAGTGCTTACAAGAAATGTGGAGGTATGTGCACAGGAGTCCCTCGCAGGTAACCTCTAAGTTAAATGATCTCCCCTCGGAAGAATCTGAGGTGTATGATCTTCCTTCATGCATATCTACATATGATGTTTAACCTTCATGAAAAGTTTGAACCAAATCTATTGAGCCGTTTAGGAGAAGTAGTGCTTACAAGAAATGTGGAGGTATGTGCACAGGAGTCCCTCGCAGGTAACCTCTAAGTTGAATTATTTCCCCTTGAAAGAATCCGAGGCGTATGATCTTCCTTCATGCATATCTACATATGATGTGTAACCTTCATGTAAAGTTTGAACCAAATCCACTGAGCCATTTAGGAGGAGTAGTGCTTACAAGAAATGTGGAGGTATGTGCACAGGAGTCCCTCGCAGGTAACCTCTAAGTTGAATTATCTCCCCTTGGAAGAATCCGAGGCGTATTATCTTCCTTCATGCATATCTACATATGATGTGTAACCTTCATGTTAAGTTTGAACCAAATCCATTGAGCCGTTTAGGAGGAGTAGTGCTTACAAGAAATGTGGACATACGGACGGACGGACAGGGTGATTCCTATATACCCCCCAAACTTTGTTTGCGGGGGGTATAATAATGCATAATACATTTGCAATAAACTGTTGAATTCATAAATGAACCAGAAATTACCTGATCTTTGTTTTCTTTATCTTCCATAGTTTCAGACCCATCTACATCTGTGTCCTTTTCTTCATTTTCTGTCTTTATTTGTCCTTGCTCCTCCTGTTGATCCTTAGTGGCAGTATCCAGTGTTTGGGCATCATAGTGCTCAGTTGACTCTTTTATGTGTTCATATTCATCTGCTTCTGCAGTTTGTCTGTTATTATCTTTTTCCTTTTCCTGGATGAAAACAAATGTCCATAAGAGTATTGAAAAGAAGAGCTGTTTTGCCTGCCAATAGGTCAGTAAATGAAAGTGTGGTGGACTGACGGACAATAGAGAAGTGATCTGTATGTCACCCTGACAAATCAGGCAACATTAAAAACAGTTTGTGATTTGAGTTCCACTGAACTTTACCAATTTGCAAGTATTTAAAAGAAAAAAAATTCAAAAAATATTGAAGAATGATAAAAGTAAGAAGTAGAAATCATTATGAACTTAAGTCTACACCCTTTCTCACTGGCCACATAACCATTGACATACAACAAAATCTGCAGCAGATGATTTTGAAAACATAAAGAACAAGACATGGAAATTCCATGTAACCAGGTTTTCTATAATGGAAGGTGTTTGATTAAGAATTAACAGATCTGTCAAATCTTTCTGTTAATAGTTAATCAAAGCTAGTAATTCAAGTAACAGGGAATATTTCTATTGATGAATAATCATAATTACTTTGTCAATTAAATATATCACAATTTTATCTAACAAATATCAGTTCAATACAGTCAATCGTGTGTTGATGGCCTCATTTATTAAGAACATATAATAGATAACAGATATTAAGCAACCTTTTGTTGTAAGCAGCCACATTTTAGGATCCCTAATGCCATGTTGATAATCAGTGATCTGCCTTAACCCTTTACTTAATAGTAACGCGTTTATGCCTTTGCAAACAGACTAGATCCAGGGCCTGAGGTTATGAAACTTACTCAATTTGAGCATGTAATGGGTGAAATTACAAACCAACGATGAGAATAAAATCCATGTTTGGAGTTTGTCGCAATGGTTATGAAGCATTTTTAGTTTGAGCATGATGCTAAAGTTGAGCATGATGCTCAAACTAAAAAAGCTCTGTTAGCTTGAGGACAAAGTTTGGAAAAAAAAAAAATCTACTTTTAGTTTGTAACTGAAATCTACTTTGCAACAAGCCAATTTCCTAGCCTTGTAATCTAAGTGTGTAACTACAATAGTAATAATTATGTTAACATACTCAAATTTAGTAAGTTTCATGACCTCGGACTCAGATCAGACATTGTGCATATGACACAGCGTCTTAATATGGTGTATATCTGTTCCAAGCTATTTGAAAAATTCTCTATGGATGAAAAAGTTATTGTCCGGACAAGAAAAGTTCAACTGATGTCTATTTGTTGTCACTGTGACCTTGACCTTGAAGCTACAGACAAAAGTTTTGCATGTGACACATCATATTGATATAGTTTATATTTGTGCCAAGTTATTTGAAAATATCTCTATGCATGACACGGTTATGGTCCGGACAAGAAAAGTTCAATTAAAGAATAATTTATTTTCAGATGTTGCTGCTGCAGATGTTTCAAAAGGTGTCTACACATGGGAGAGGATCATGAAGGTTTCAAAGGGAAACATTCACTTTTTGTGACAAAATGATAATTTCATGTTTTGAACTCTTTCAGCGCCGAATTGTTTAAAGTAGACTCTTCCATGTTCAAAATCGGGTGTGTCCATTTCTCAATTTATGAAAGTTTTGGACTATTTTGGAAACTAAAAGGCAAACAACAAAACTTTCACTAATTGAGACAATGGACACACCCGATTTCTGAACACTGGAAGAGTCTACTTTCAAAACCAATTCTGTGCGCTGAAAGAGTTAAAGCAGACATCGCTAAACGATATGGTAATGTGTACAGCGCACAAGTCTACTATTTTACCTGTTTAGTTTCATGTTGAGTGTCCACAGTTTTCAACCTCTTGTATTTCTGTTCATCAGTACCCAGTGACCTGTCGTTATTGGACTTTCCTGGTTGTCTGTCAAACTGTAACAGTATAGACATAAAGAATAAATGTCACAAACAATTCTTTTTTTCACAGTAACAATCCCCTCCATGCAGACATAATTATTGTTTCTGCAGTGGAAGACTTTTGAAACAAATGTGCCAACAGAAGAAATTGCTCACCCTGAGCATTTCTCCTTCAGTTACAATGTTGTTAACTCAATTCAATCATTTTTACTTTCATTCATTCAGATTTTCCATATTTTTGCCAGGATGTTTCAAAGTCGTTTATTGTTAATTTTTGTATTTGGAAAAAGGTTAAACCACCCATCATTTGTGTCAAGTTCTTAAAATATATGTTCATATTTAACTCGTACAAAATGTAATGATGGTGACCATGTTTGATTATAGTTTTACCAAAATTGGACAAGAAGTTGCAAGAGCGATTACATAGTTGGGACACGTACATACGAGCCGATCCCTATATACACTAATAAAACTGGCTCGAGGGTATAATAATACTATCCTGAAGTACTTTGAATGTTCTCTACATGCAGACGACTATTGTAAACATTGTAGCAAATACGAAAATTTGCTTTCAATGATCCATTTCTCACAATGTTTAAAACTATTTCCAAAAAACTATATTCTCATTTATATAGATTTTTTGCTATTTTGACACATGCTTTCAAAGTGCATATTTGTTGGATGTGGGAAAGGGTTACGTTTTCCTTACCTGTTTCCTTTTACCCTGGGATGAAGTTGTCTGTTTTGACATTGTCTGACCTTCATGGCCCTCTTCTAATTCAGCGCTTGCTTGACCTGTCCCTTCAGTCTTTAAAAAGAATATCAAAGGTATGTTTTAATCACCACAAAACTTTCAAAATAGCCTTAAACTGGAGATTCTGAGATTACAATGTAATTAATTAAGTGAAATAAAAGAATTTTGTCGATAGAAATCCCACTTTTGAGTGACTATTTTTTTAAAAGAATATTTTCACAGGTCACTTGGCAAAAAGAGTCATAACAAGCAATTTCTCCCTTTGCATCAATATTTTCATCTCCAGTAAATACTTATACAGTCACTAAAAGAGATTTTCCATATGTTTGCTTTTCTTTAAATTTTTATTTTAAAGTCGTCTGCTGCAGATTTGTTGATTGTGGGAAAGGTTTAACCTGCCTTGGGTCAAAAGCAAAATTATGAACAAACATAACATATTTGGACCATGTCACAAAAAAGATATCTACAGGCCTGATCAAGATTTCCCTGTTCCTTATCTAGTTTTATACATGTATCCTTGAAGCCTATAGAATAGTATGGCGAGAGAAAAATGGTCACAATTTATGTACACAGGTGATTGGTCATTATTTCCATAAATTTCAAATCAATGGAATGTCACTTTTGTTCAACATTCAAATTAACCATAGTTCTAACCCTTTCCCTCATACAAAACATCTGCAGCAGCCAACTTTGAAAACATCTTGCCATGACTAGGGTAATCTCTATAAATAAAGGTACAATTACTGAAGGAAGTCAAAGAATTGTTACCAAAGAATAAATTGCTTATTTTGAGCAATTTTGCCTTTTCCCACATGTTTTAAAAGTCTTCTGCTTCTGAGGCATGAGAAAGCATATGTATGTAGGAAAGGGTAAACATTGGGGATCGTAGAGACCATGGACAAGTGTACTTTTGCATAATATAACCGAATACTGTTGAAAATGACATTAATCCATAAAAAAACAAACAAGTTTGTTTGAGTATGTTCGGTTTTTTTACCTCTTGATCTTCATTCTCAGCTGCTTCCCCTGCATTATCCTGGGCTGTATCGCTCTGTTCTACAGTTTCTGTTTCATGAGAAGTTTTCCCATGATGCTCAATTCCCTGTGGTGTGTCTTCAGCCTTTTTCTCTTCATCTTTCTCTTGCACATCAAGGGCAGATTCATCCTTTATTGTTAAAAAATATTATATATATATTAATCCTCCCCCATGCATATGCAAATTGAATCATCTTTTGAAAACATTGTGACAAAACAATTAATTGCTCTCCCACTGAGCAATTTTCCTCTTGCAAAAACTTTCAAACTCTTTTCTTAACCCTTTCCCTCATACGAGAATTTTGCAGCAGACGACTTTGAACATATTTTGTCAAAAAATAGAAAATCTCTGTAATTGAATGGATAACCTATGACTAAAATTGGAAAACATTGTGGCAAAAGGAGAAATTGCTTGTTTTGAGCAATTTCTTCTTTTGTCACTATGTTTTCAAAAGCTGTCTGCTGCAGAGGTGTCAGAAAGCGTCTATATGAGGGAAAGGGTAGACATTGTCCATATTTTGCCAAGATGTTTTCAGTGTTATCTGCTGTAGATTTGTTGAAACACAGATAGATGGACAGACAGACAGACAAACCACTGAATGCTGATCCATACAGACATATACTTGGTGTGCTAGTTGAACTTTCCAACGTGAATCTGCACCTATAGCTATTGAAAACATTGTGATGAGAGGAGAAAATACTCATAATTAGCAATTTCTCATTTTTTAAACTTTCATCATAGAGATTTCCCATATTTTTTCCTCTATATTTTCGAAATCGTCTGGTACAATTTTATTGTATGTTGGAAAGGGGGTCAAGTGGAGCCAATGTGAACCACTTAGAATCCGATGACATATGTCCCAAGATTTCCTGCAATGAAGCTTTTGGATTATTTTGAAATGTTAACCATTTCTTACATACAACAAATCAGCAGCAGACGACTTTTAAATACATCAAGGCAAAAGTATGGACAATCCTCATATTTGACTATAACTATTCCATTGGCCACAATGTTTTAAAAAGGGGTCTGCTACAGATGTTTAACAAGAGCACCGCGTATGGCAGAGACGCTTGACTGATAGAAATTAGAAAAAAAGCTGAACAAAAAACATTAACCGGACGACGACGACGCCAGGGTCATGACAATAGCTCTCGTTTTTTCAAAAGTCGAAGCTAAAAATGTGTCTGCATGTGGGGAAGGGTTAAAGGTGTCAAAGACATTGATAACACTTTACCTCTGGTGAGAATCCAGGATCCTCTGCCCCATCCTCATTTTGTCTCTCCTTCTCTTCTGTTTCCATACTATCTTCCTCTATTTCCTCCTTATTTTCGACGCCATCTTGTTTTCCATCGTCTTCATCCTGAGAGAAATTTGTGATTGTAATGTCATTACACTTCATTCAACATGCTCGAAGAATGATACAAGTGCAATCAATCCTATGACCTATCACACTCAGGCATGCAACTTACAAATGTGCCAGTCCGCGGGAAAAGGTACAAGTTGGCATTTATGAATACAGTCATATCAGAATCTTCAAGAGTTTTGCAGCCTCATATGTATTTTCTCCTTTGAAAACATCTGACGAAATTTAAATGTCTGGATTCAGAATTGAAAATTTCTCATTTTCGTGTCATTTTAAAAAATGAATCAGAGAAATGCTTTTGTATTAACCTTTTCCCACCTACTGACGCATTTTGATGTATCTATAGCCAAACCGTTTGCAAAATTTGTTTAATAATAAATCTGCAATATATAGGAGTTTCACATATTTTTGAGTAATGTTTTCTTTTGCAACATATTTGGTGTATATGGGAGAGGGTTGAAGTCTTAACCCTTTCTTACATACAGGCACTTTCTGATGCCGCTGCAACAGAAGACTTTGGAAAACATTGTGACAAAAGAGAGCAATTTCACATTTTGACACAAGTTTTTTTTTATCTTAATTCAATGATTAACATATAAGTTATAGAAACTATTCAAATGGTGAATGCTTTTGAATTATGAGGTAAGGTTTAAGTTTTGTGAGGACACCGAGGCCAAGGGTATCACAATGTAACAACTATTTTCCTCGAAAAACAAATGAGCTAAAAAGGGACAATTTTGTTGTGTATAATACTTACAGCAGCATTGTCTTTGTCTTCATTAATGCCTTCCTTTGCCTTGTCTTCACCACCATTTTCTGGCTCTTCTGGGGGCATCTCTGTCGACTCATCTTCTTTGGAATCTACAGAACATAAACACAAGATCACCTGATATTGTTTTCTCCATGTATGTTTCATATGTATCTTTGCTTGAATAATGAGCAATTTCTCCCGATCACATTCTATTAAAAACAGTTTTTAAAAATGTTATACTTTCATTAACTTTTTCACACATCTGCAAAATATGACTACTTCAATTCATTAAATCTTTCCCTCATACAGATGTTTTCCGACGCCTCTGCAGCAGATGACTTTTTAAAACATTGACACCAAATCAGAAATTGCTCATAATGAACAATTGCCCTTTTTGTCACAATGTTTTCAACCTTATTAAGTAAAAAAATTATTTTTTAACCTATTTGTCCAGATGTTTTTAAAATCTCCTGCTTCAGATATGTTGTATTTGGTAAAAGGGTTAAATATCCTTTTATTTAAGGGATTTCTTAATTTCTATGTAATAGTTTTCAAATTCATCTGTTATAGATCTGGTTGTATATTGGAAATGGTCAAATGAGATTTTTCATATTTTTGTAGATTGTTTTTCAAAGTCGTCTACTGCAGATGTTTTGTATGTGGGAATGAGCTTAACCCTTTCCCTCATATGACAATTCTGCAGCAGACGACTTTGAACATATTTTGACCAAAAAAAGAAAATCTCTATAATTGAATGGATAACCTATGACAAAAAGTGGAAAACATTGTGGCAAAAGGAGAAATTGCTCGTTTTGAGCAATTTCTTTTTTTGTCACTATGTTTTCAAACAGCTGTCTGCTGCAGAGGCATCAGAAAGCATCTATATGAGGGAAAGGGCTAAAAGAGATTAACATACCAGTTTCTTTCTCAGTGTCCCCTGTCTCCTCGTCTTCACCAGCTTCCTCACCATCTTCATCGTCTAGTTTGAAGTCATCAGGAAGGTCAAGGTCTTCAGGCGCTTTCTGCTCTTCCGCTTGCTTCTCGTGATACGGGTCTACTTGGTCGTCATCATATTCCTTAAAGCAAAGTTGGGAAGATTTTTATGTCACAAGTTACGATTTTCTGTGTTTCTGATATTGCACTAACTTCTACTTCTCTGCAGAATTATAATCCTTGTGATGCCTTTTTAGCAGACAAACTGAAGACTAGAATGGAGTGCTCCCCGGAGCATGTGTGTCACCTGCCGGGGCCTTGTCAGAAAATTTTAATTTTTTACAGAAAAGGGGCAATAACTCCGATATAAAAATATTTGGATTATCCCCCTTTTGTGAACTCATCACAAAGATTGATATAAACATTTGTCAGAAGTTTCAATCCAATCCTTTGAGTAGAAAAAATGTTATTTGAAAACGTGACAAAAAAGTGTGACGAAAAAGTGTGACGGACAGACAGACGGACGGACTGACTGATGAAGTGTATTTGTGGGGTTATTTCCTTTGATGTTTTTTTGTGGGGTGCACCCCACAAGTATGCAATTCATTCTGTAATAACTTCTCTTTTACGGAATGAATAACATTAATATGCAAATGAGATACCCGTTATAAAAAATAAAAAAAACCTATTTATCTAAGGGCTGGTCCAGAAAAAAAAGTCTGGGGGGGGAGGAACGACCAGCAATTTTGAGGGTACCCCCCATAGAATTTTAATTATTTTTTGGGTAGAATAAAATTTCAATTTTACCCCCCACCTAGGGAATTTAAATTATCACATTCATAGCAATTTTATTCATGTTTTATACTTTTTAACACATTCAAGCAGATCCAAATTAAAATGCATGTGTTAAAAGACATCCAGAAGTATCATATTTGACCATGACCAAGAGTGTACCTTCCTAGATAACCCAAACCCAGTCGGTAGCAATGCAGGCTCAGCCATTTTTTTTTTCCTATGTTTGACAAGAGTCAATGTGACATGCATCTTCGCGAATTACCATTAGAAATTAAAGCAATCAAGTAATATGCTTCAGCATGCCAAATCCCGACACTCGTCAACTGCATGCAATGGCGATGAAAAATGTCTCAAAATCTAATCTATTTTAGCAGTCCAGAATATGGTGTCTATTATATGTGTATATACTTTTGCTGTATTACGAATATAATCCTCACTTTTATTTCCAAATTGGCTAATATTGAGGGATGTAAAACAAACTCTTTCTAACCGCCATTTGCAATGTCTCCTTTCCTTACATTTTTTTCTTTTTTTCTTATTTAAAAGAAAAAACAATTCACAAACCATGTATTAATAGCTTTAAATGCATATATAGCAGACAGCGTTTGAAAACATTGTGAGAAAAAAAAGAGAAACTGCTTATTATTAGCGATGCATCCTTTCCCTACATTTTTTTTTCTAGTTTCAAAGTTGTTAAACAAGGGAAAATAAAATTCCATACCCTTTAAAATCCTTTCCAATTCAAAGTTAATTTATCCAATTTCAAACAAAATGATGTAATATCTCTTTTTGTCACAATGCTATAAAAAGAAGTCTGCTGCATGTGCGTCAAAATGCGTGTGCAAATTGGTAAGGATTAAATCAATTTTCCGTAAATCATTGACCCCGGTAGAACTATTCCCCCCCCCCCACAAATGAGCTACGTCATACGTCCAGTAAATAGAACAAAAGGGTCCTTAGGTATGACGTAATTTTACTGAGATCTTGCCATGTGATTATAAGGTGACCGTGACCTTATGCTTTAGCTTATGTAATCTTAATGGATTTTCCCAAACATTTACATCTGGACCAGTCCATGTAACATATCTTTACTTCTGTGTAAATTACACACAATTTTAATAGGCTTCAACAATGCAATTACTTTTGACTCAGTTGCAGCAGAAAGCTTTTGAAAACATTTTCAGAAGAGGAGAAACATGACTGTAATGGCCTATTTCATGCATGCATCAGTGTGAAATCGGACAAATTTGACTCAAGGGTTTATTGCATGGTTGATACTGGCACGTGGTTTAGAAAAACAACACCGACACCCCACTAAACCCTTTGTTCGATTTTCGCGCTTTTATTTTTATAAGAAAATATTAAGGAGCAATATTTTTTTGAATTTGGAATAATCATTTGTTTTTGCTTATTTTTGGATTTATAAAATCAGGTTTGTGCTGTATTTATCTAAATGGTTTCTTTCTCCAGTTTTGCAATGAGTACCATGTTTTACAGAATTATGTCATTTTTTTGTGGACATTTTTTTTATTCGAAATTGTATTTTTGAGGGGTTCAATTTTCAAATTAAATAGGAAAATAGGCTCTTTTTTCAAGATTGCAACGGGAGCCAAGTCGCCATTGCGTTCTACTGAATATCGCGTTGTACCCGTGCGCGAATTATCCACATTCCAGTGTAGTAGGTAACTGGCTGTCGTGATATAACTGATAAACGGCGTTAAACTCGAATCAATCATATTTATAATACAATTGGCTGAAATATGAGGCCAAGTTTGTAACGGATATGCCAATGCTAAATAATAGTGTGGCAAACTGGTCTAGTATGGAGAAATCCACAAAATGTAAATTGGACTAGATGAAATAATGAACATGTATTTCAACGTTACAGCGAAAGTCTATACGAATTTGTCGTTTTTGTCTATACAGATTTGAACTGCCGTAAACCGTCATGCAGAACGATTTTCAGCATACTCTGTAGCCACTGAATTCCAAAAGAGCTAAATTAAGCATAAACATCTTTACGCGTCTGTATACAAATTTGAATTTGATTTTACCGTTCAGATTTGCCCAATATAAGTTGAAAACGGTCTATATAGATCTTACGGGACACTAGTTACTCGAGAGATAGTTAGTGTGTGTCAACACATATTTATAAATATTAGTGTCTATACAGATTTGAATTTATTTTTTTTCTCCACCGGTTCGATAGTGTTTCTATACAGATTTAGACCCTCAAATCGGGTATCCTCTTGTTCTATAATATTAGTTGAAAACTGTCTATACAGATCTTACAGGACTTAGTTATTCGCGAGTTATTAATGCGTGTCTATACAGATTTAGATCTCACCTCGGGTAGTTTCTTGGTCTATGATATTAGTGTCTATACAGATTTGAATTTGATATTTTCCCAGTTCGACAGTGTGTCTATACAGATTTAGATCTCACCTCGGGTTACCTCTTGGTCTTTAATATTAGTTTAAAACGGTCTATACAGATCTTAATTAAGGGACACTAGTTACTCGCTAGTTATAAATGCATGTCTATACATATTTAGATATCACTTCGGGTGGCCTCTCGATATAATATTAGTTGAAAATGTCCTATATTTACTTAAGTGACAATGATAACTCGCTAGAAATTAATGCGTGTCTATACATATTTGAATTTGATATTTCTACAGGTTCAACTGTGTGTCTGTGTGTCTGTCTGTCTGTCTGTCTGTGTGTCTGTCTCTCTCTCTCTGTCTCTCTCTCTCTCTCTCTCTCTCTCTCTCTCTCTCTCTCTCTCTCTCTCTCTCTCTCTCTCTGTATGTCTGTCTCTCTCTCTGTCTCTCTGTGTTGTGTCTCTCTGTCTGTCTCTGTGTTGTGTCTCTATGTATGTCTGTCTGTCTGTCTGTCTGTCTGTCTGTCTGTCTGTCTGTCTCTCTCTCTCTCTCTCTCTCTCTCTCTCTCTCTCTCTCTCTCTCTCTCTCTCTCTCTCTCTCTCTCTTTATCTCTGTCTGTCTCTCTGTAAAGACACACTATCAAACCTATAGAGAAATCAAATTCAAATCTGTATAGACACACATTTTAAAATGACTAACTAGTAACTAGGGGCTTTTTAGATCTATATAGACAGTTTTCAACAAATATTAAAGACTGAGAGACTACATGAGTTGAGACCTAAATCGGTAAAGACTTCTGTTGACATTTAAATCTGTATTGACAGACTGCCGAACCGGTAGTAAAATCAAATTCAAATCTGTATAGACAGACTATCGAACCTATTGAAATGTCAAATTCAAATCTGTATATACACACTGTCGAACCTATTGAACAATCAAATTCAAATCTGTATAGACACACTGTCGAACCTACAGAAAATTCAAATTCAAATCTGTATAGACACACTGTTGAACCTATTGAGAAATATAATTCAAATCTGTATAGACACACTGTCGTACCTATTGAAAAAATCAAATTCAAATATATATAGACACACTGTTGAACCTATTGAAAAATCACATTCAAATATGTATAGACACACTGTCGCACCTATGGAAAAATCCCATTCAAATCTGTATAGACACACTGTCGCACCTATGGAAAAATCTAATTCAAATGTGGATAGACACACTGTTGAACCTATTGAAAAATCAAAATCAAATATATATAGACACATTGTCGAACCTATTGAAAATCAAATTCAAATCTGTATAGACACACTGTCGAACCTATGGAAAAAATCAAATTCAAATGTGTATAAAAACACTGAACCTATGGAAAAATCAAATTCAAATCTGTATAGACACATTGTCGAACCTATGGAAAAAATCAAATTCAAATCTGTATAGACACACTGTCGAACCTATGGAAAAAATCAAATTCAAATGTGTATAAAAACACTGTCGAACCTATTGAAACAAAATCTAATTCAAATCTGTATAGACACACTGTCGTAGGCCTACCTATTGAAAAAAAAATCTGTATAGACACGCATTTTAAAATGACTAGCGATTAACTAGTGTCCACTTAGATCTCCTATATAGACAGTTTTCAACAAATATTAAAGACTGACATGAAGTCGAACCTTTAGTAAATTGACTCATTCAAATCTGTATAGACACTCTGTCGAACCAGTAGAAAAATCAAATTCAAATCTGTATAGACACACTTCCGAACCTGTAGTAATATGAAATTAAAATATGTATAGACACTTAGTAAAGGCATGAACACAGCATGTTTAAATGACAACACTAATTTAATGAAGATAAAATAATGTTAACGACAATAAACAGCTTTTACGACATTCAAATTAGTATAGACTTTCGCTACCAAATCTGTATAGACTTTCGCCGCTTCCGTATTTCAAGCCATCTTGTAACCGGTGTCCGGTGTCGTAAAAATCACTGAAGCGTCATTATCACCAATATTTATTAGCGAGCTGATACAGTAAATGCGATCTCGTATCCAACAATTAAAAATTTGAAAAACGCTCGACATTGAATTCCCGCCGAATTTATTACGGGTTTTTTATACAGTAAAAAAAACGACCACCCACAGAATTAAAATACATCTTTTGCCCACTACCTAGAGAATTTTATTTAAAAAATACCCCCCACCCACAGAATTTAAATAGCTTGTCGTTCCTCCCCCCCAGACATTTTTTTCTGGAACAGCCCTAAGTGTCTTTATAAGGGTGGTGGGTGGGTAGGTGGGCTTTAAGAGAACACCACACCCCACAAGTACTCGGCCACCAGTACGGACAGACAGACAGACGCCAGACAAAAAAAAAGTAATCCCTAAGTGCCTACCATGCTACGCAGGTGACACAAAAATTGTTGTAAAGGCAGAATTGCTCAATATGACCAATTTTCCCTTTTGCCACAATGTTTCCAACTCTATATCATACTTTTGAATGCAAACATGTTTTATCGGTTTAATTGGTATGTTTACCAGCTTTCAATAGTATTTCAGTTACATCACAGTGTTTCTTAGGTAATCCACTGTTTAACAAGAGCGCCAAATGTCACAAAATACGCCCGTCCTTTTTTTTTGAGACCAAGTATAGTGGTAATTGGTTGTACGTCAGCCAAACTTAGAGAGCGGACACTGTTAGTACAGTTTTGGCCATTTCGAGGGACATAATTGTGTAGTGACTAAGATAACGTTGTAAGTTATCAAACGTAACCAAGATATTCTGCCCATAAACATATTGTCTAAATTTGGTGATGATCGGATAAAAGGCTTTACAAGTTATTTAGCTGACAAGACCAATTTTAGGCAATTTCTATAATTAAAGGGCAATAACTCTCTATCGACTGGAGCAATATGGCTAGTTATCGAACTTGTCCAAGATATTACGCCAATACACATTCTGACTAAATTTGGTGATGATTGGACAAAAGCTTCCAAAGTTATTGAGCTGACAAGACCAATTTTAGGTAATTTCTATAATTAAAGAGGGATAACTCTCAATTGACTAAAGCGATATGGCTAGTTATCAAAATTATCCGAGATATTATGCCAATACACATTATATTATGACCAAATTTAGTAATGATTGGATAAAGGCTTCTAAAGTTATTGAGCTGACAAGACCAATTTTAGGTAATTTCTATAATTAAAGGGCGAAAACTCTCAATTGACTTAAGCGATATGGCTAGTTATCAAACTTGTCCGAAATATTATGCAAATACACATTCTGACTAAATTTGGTGATGATTGGGCAAAGGTTTCTAAAGTTATTGAGCTGACAAGACCAATTTTGGGTAATTTCTATAATTAAAGGGCAATAACTCATGATTGACTTAAGCGATATGGCTAGTTATCAACCTTGTCCGAGATATTATCCCAATACACATTCTGACTAAATTTGGTGATGATTGGACAAAGGCTTCTTAAGTTATTGAGCTGACAAGACCAAATTAGGGTAATTTCTATAATAAAAGGGCAATAACTCTTGATTGACTAAAGCGATATGGCTAGTTATCAAACTTGTCCGAGATATTAGCCCAATACACATTCTGACTAAATTTGGTGATGATTGGACAAAGGCTTCTAAAGTTATTGAGCTGACAACAAACTGGACGCCGCAGGTAAAACTATAATACGATCCGTTTTTTCAAAACGGGCGTATAAAAAGCAGTTTTACAAAACTTTTAACTACTTTTTTATTCTATGTAAGATCCTTTAATAAAATTAATACTTTCATTTATATATATTTATTTTCTGTTTGTTTGTTTTTGCTTCCAATCTGGAAGATTCTTTAACCCTTTTGCACATACAAAAAGCTTTCTGCGTCTCTGCAGCAGACAACTTTTGAAAACATTGTAGCGAAAAAAGAAATTGCTTATGATGACATATTGTCCTCATTTAACTCCCTTTAAATGAAAGTACAATAATTGAATAGAGTTGAATACATAGTGACAAAAGAAGAAACTGCTTGTTTTGAGCAATTTCATCTTTTGTCGCCATGTTTTCAAAAAGCCATCTGCTGCCGAGGCGTCAGAAAGCATCTATATGAGGGAAAGGGTTAAATTGCATACATCCATTGATGAGTTTGGTGTTTGTATATTTATTCTCTAGGGACAATTTGACGTATATGCAGCAGAAGAAAAAGATTTTGATTTACAAAAATTCTCCCAAATGTTTGTCTAAATGGATTTAAGTATTTCACTGTCAAATTTTACAAAGTCAACACTTCCAAGTTGAAAATTGGACCACACCATTTTTCGTCCAACAGAAAATTTGGTAAAATCTAATATCTTGTTGTCAAACAACTCGGATTTCAGGAGAAACAGCTTGTTAAAAGCTGTCTCACCCGAATCTCCATTGTTGAAAAAGCCTCTAATTGCCTTTGGCAGCAAAAGAGTTAAAGCTGTACAATGGATGAATGTTGGAAAATGTTAAGAGCAATGAATCCATAAGTAATACCTGATCCATTTCTTCCAGATTGTGTGGCTTCTGTTCTTTATTTTCTTCGTCTCCATTTTTTTTTTTCTCTGCCTCATTTTCATCAGCAGGAGTGCTGTCTTTATTATCGTCTTTAGCAACAAGTTCCGATTCAGTTTCTTTCCCATCACCAGGCCCAGACTCTTCCTTCTTTTCCTACAAAGTAAATGTTTAACGTAGAATCCAATTTCAATTATTTTAAAAGCTCTAGATAGGGTGAGTGAATTAACTTTCACCTCACAATATGAACCAATATCCAACCACCATATTTTCAACTACATTTTATAATAACATTTCATCGATGTTTTTTGAAACAGATTTATTGTTTATGGGAATCAATTTTTGATCAATTGTCATCTGCATCTGAAGTGTTTTTTTCCCACCTCTTTTGAATCATTTTCCCACATCTGTTCAGATACAGAATAAACTAGAACTATCACTGAATGTGATTAATACCCCCGAACGCCGCCCTGATAGGAAAGGTTGTGAAATATTTAGAAACCCCACCTTAAAAGGACAATGTTATGGATCGGGTTATTCTTGTTTTGTTCATTTTTGGATAACAAAGGGCAATAACTCTGTAATTATGTAAAGTAGAGTTATGGTTCTTGTACACTGCACTTCCTCTGATTATGCTCTACCGTTGTATGTAGTTTTATTAGATTCCATCTGTTAGTTATTAAATAATTCTCCGGACAAGAAAAAGTAACATAGGGCAATAACTCTGTATTTAGGTAAAATAGAGTTATGGTTCCTGTACACCGCACTTCCTCTCAATGTGTTGTATCATCCTATGATGTTTAATTAATTCCAACAATCAGTTTTAAAGTTATGCTCCGGACAAGACTTTACGAACAAGAAAAAGTAACAAAGGGCAATAACTCTGTAATTATGTAAAGTAGTTATGGTTCTTGTACAATGCACTTCCTCTGATTATGCTCTACCATTGTATGTAGTTTTATTAGATTCCATCTGTTAGTTATTAAGTAATTCTCCAGACAAGAAAAAGTAACAAAGGGCAATAACTCTGTATTTAGGTAAAATAGAGTTATGGTTCCTGTACACCGCACTTCCTCTCAATGTGTTGTATCATCCTATGATGTTTTATTAAATTCCAACAATTAGTTTTAAAGTTATGCTCCGGACATGACTCTAGGAACAAGAAAAAGTAACAAAGGGCAATAACTCTGTAATTATGTAAAGTAGAGTTATGGTTCTTGTACACTACACTTCCTCTGATTATGCTCTACCATTGTATGTAGTTTTATTAGATTCCATCTGTTAGTTATTAAGTAATTTTCAGGACAAGAAAAAGTAACAAAGGGCAATACTGTATTTAGGTAAATTAGAGTTATGGTTCCTGTATACTGCACTTCCTCTCAATGTGTTGTATCATCCTATGATGTTTTATTAAATTCCAACAATTAGTTTTAAAGTTATGCTCCGGACAAGACTCTATGAACAAGAAAAAGTAACAAAGGGCAATAACTCTGTAATTATGTAAATTAAAGTTATGGTTCTTGTACACTGCACTTCCTCTGATTATGCTCTACCATTGTATGCAGTCTTATTATATTCCATCTGTTAGTTATCAAGTAATTCTCCGGACAAGAAAAAGTAACAAAGGGCAATAACTCTGTATTTAGATGAAATAGAGTTATGGTTCCTGTACACCGCACTTCCTCTCAATGTGTTGTTTCATCCTATGAAGTTTTATTAAATTCCAACAATTAGTTTTAAAGTTATGCTCCGGACAAGACACTACGAACAAGAAAAAGTAACAAAGGGCAATAACTCTGTAATTATGTAAATTAGAGTTATGGTTCTTGTACACTGCACTTCCTCTGATTATGCTCTACCATTGTATGTAGTTTTATTAGATTCCATCTGTTAGTTATTAAGTAATTCTCCGGACAAGAAAAAGTAACAAAGGGCAATAACTCTGTATTTAGATAAAATAGAGTTATGGTTCCTGTACACCGCACTTCCTCTCAATGTGTTGTATCACCCTATGAAGTTTTATTAAATTCCAACAATTTGTTTTAAAGTTATGCTCCGGACAAGACTCTACGAATAAGAAAAAGTAACAAAGGGCAATAACTCTGTAATTATGTAAATTAGAGTTATGGTTCTTGTATACTGCACTTCCTCTCATTATGCTCTACCATTGTATGTAGTTTTATTATATTCCATCTGTTAGTTATTAAGTAATTCTCCGGACAAGAAAAAGTAACAAAGGGCAATAACTCTGTATTTAGGTAAAATATAGTTATGGTTCCTGTACACTGCACTTCCTCTCAATGTGTTGTATCATCCTATGAAGTTTTATTAAATTCCAACAATTAGTTTTAAAGTTATGCTCCGGACAAGGAAAATCGCAACGGACCAACGGACCGACCAACCGACCAACCACAGCGTAACTCCAATATACCCCCTCTAAACTTCGTTTATCGGGGGTATAAAAACATTGTGGGAAAATTTACCCTTTCCCCAACAATGTTTTCAGAAGTAACCTGCATTTAAATGACAAAATTGTTGAGATGCTCACCTCTTTAGAATCATCGTCTTCCTCATCATCTCCCCACATCTGTTCATCCAGCTTGTCCTCATTCTCATCGTCCACGTCACCCATCTGTTTATCAACCTCCTCCTCCTCATTGTTCTTCTCGTCATCCTCGTTATCCTCCTCCTTATCCGCATCCTCCAGGTCCTGTACCTTACCGTCAAAGTCCTCCGACATCTCGATGGCGTTCTCCTCCGACGACACATCCGGTTGTTGCGATTCGTCCTCCTCTTTGCGGTCCTCTGGTCTTTTGGCATCATCCAACTGTAAGGTAAGTTTAAACGAGCTTTGTCAGACAAAACAGGCTTTGATTCATTGCTCTTATACATGTAATATATCCATAAGAAATAACTCTTGCAGAAAAGTAGCTAAAAATAATTTTGATACATATCCTTTGTGTTATGCCTAAACATTAATATAACAATTCCTGTGTTAAGTAAATTAAGCAACAATTGACTATCTTTTGTACTTTTCAGTAAAAGTTAGACATCTTAGCATTATTGATCACCGTCATTTAATGATATTATATCTGATGAGTCATCTGCTTTGAAAGCATAAGAAAACATTGTGGTAGATAAGATACATACCTGATCTTCATTGTCAATCTGGTCACTGACGTTCTTGGCCCCTTCTCCCTCCCCTAATCCACCATTTTCTATATCACAGAACTCTGTAGCTCCATCTCCTTCCATCTCGTCAGACAACTCAGGTGGAATACAGAAACCCTAAATACACATAGACAGGTCGTATATAGAAACTCTAGGCATGAATAAAAAGGTTAAAGTGTAAGACTAGAAATATGTAAAATCCTTAAATTGCATAATCATGTTACGTTGAAATCTACACCCTGAACTTTGTTGCAGCAGATTAATTTGAAAACATCTATCAAAAAAATGAAACTTGTAATTGAATAGTGCTGAAAACATCGTGGCAAATAGAGAAATGTTGTGCAGTACTGGTGTGAGAAAACAAGGAAACCCATGGGTTGTGAACTAGCTGCCGTGATATGACTGATAAATTTATGAAAACAGCGTTCAACCCAATCAATAAATCAAATAAAGACTAAAGTCTAACTAGATTTTTATCTTGGCATAATAAAACTTATCACAAGTAACCATATATCTGCATGCATTGCAAAGGACACATGCAGAAATTGTGAAATCTACAAAACAGAGCTCTGGATAAGAGTTTTTATATATTCTAAAATCCTTATGTTGTAGGTATTCAATATAATCTTCTCAATGAAACAATTCTACTGAGTACCTTGAGTAAGGGCACTAACTCTGCTTAGAACAATCTGAATTCACCCAAATTTGAACAAAAGCTTGGCCTGAATTTTGACATAATACAACATCACACCAAATATCATTTAAATGTCTGAAAGAATTTTAAAGAATAAGAATCAAAACTAATTATTGTAGATGGTTGGAATTACAGCGATAGGTATCATTATGCCCATGTAATTTTGAGCAATTCTCCTTTTACCACAATGTTTTTCAAGATGAAATGTTGTCAGCGTTAGGGAAAGAAATAAATTTAACTTACTTTTGTAGCCAGTTCTGTAAAGACATTCAACAATACAGACTGCATCTTGCCAAGTACTCTCTGCGCAGCAACAGTGCTTATCAGTTCATGGAGAACAATGTCCTTATACTGGTTTAGAAGTGGGATAAACCCTCTATACAGTTTTGACATGTCTTCTACTGTCTGCTGGTCACTGGTTATCAATATGTACTCCAACATGCCTGATACCTCTGTAACAATCTGTATTGGAAATTAAATAATTTAGTAAACCTATTCCCATAGCCTCTGCAGCAGACAACTTTTGAAAACATTGTGGGAAAAGAAGAAATTGCCCATAATGAGCAGTTCTCTTTACGTCACTTTGTTTTCAACTCTTTTCAATAATTTAATTTTCATTTGTTGAGATATTTCACTCTTTAACCTACATGGTTGCAAAGTCTTCTGCTGCTGATTTGTTGGATGTAAAAAAAGGTTAACCCTTTCCCTCATATAGAAGACGCCGCTGCAGCAGACAACTTTTGAAAACACTGTGGCAAAGGTGGAATTGCTCATTTCACCATTTGCCACAATGTTTTCAAATCTATTTAATAGTAAAACTGTCATTAACGGAGATTTTTCACATTTTTGAAGAGATGTTTTCAAAGTCGTCTGCTACAGATTTGTTGTATGTGGGAAAGGGTTAAAGCAAAACACATGTGTAGCAGGTGTTAAACATGGTGTTTTTAATTCTCTTATAGTACACATTAATTCTGAAGTATGTAAATACATTGCATAGGCATTTCAGTTGTGGTATGAACTAATTATATCAATTTAATGACTTCTTAAAGACAGCTGTTAATGTGTAAATAAAAGTGTTGTTTTTTCTTTCATAACAACATGACATTCTAAGGAAGATATGTGTTGCCTTTCAAAATCTCAGCATGTTAAAACGAGACAAAGACGGACAGATGGACTGATGGAAAAGTGATTGTTATGCGATATTTCAACAAAAAGTCAACAAAAAATAAATTCAAGTGTTACCTGTCCACAATTAAGTATGGTAATGTCATCATGTAACTTCTCAACAACATGTTTGACTAGAAGGCCTTCCTTTACGTCCTCTTCTTCTTCAGTCGACTCTGAAAACATAAACAAACAATACATGATAACCAGATTTCTAGATAAGGGACATATTTCATATCTTTTAATCATTACTTGACACGTAATACCCTATTTAGTGGTACTCAAAATATTCGTTTCAGTGAGACAATTCTTTTGAATACCCAGAACACATGGATTGGTTGGTCATAAGGAGATATTGTTAAGGAAAACACCAGTTTACTCTTCAACTAGGTCCCTGCTAACTTTCGTTTAACGCTTTCTGATGCCTCTATAGCAGACAGCTTTTTGAAAACATAGTAACAAAAGAAGAAATTGCTCAAAATGAGCAATTTCTCATTTTGCCACAATGTTTTCCACTTTTAGTCATAGGTTATCCATTCAATTATAGAGATTTTCTATTTTTTGACAAAATATGTTCAAAATCGTCTGCTGCAGAATTGTCATATGAGGGAAAAGGTTAATGCATCTGCCACAGGCACTATGGCTGAAGGTGATTTTGATCATAATTAACAAGTTTGTCATAGTATTTTCAACTCTTATCAATTATCATAGTTTTGATCATGAGTTTCCATAATTTTGTGTGGATGTTTTCAAAGTCGTCTGCTGCAGATTTGTTGTTTACAAGTTTAAAGGGTTAAAAATAATTGCTGTAAAAAATGTCATTACCTTAACAATACAGTTTTGATACAGAGTTATCAAAATTTGTAAAAGGGATGTTTGAAGAATCTCATATGAGCCATCCCGCGGATCAGCATAAGCATGCCGCGCAGGCTTACCCGGACAGACACCTTTCGCCTCCTGTGGATTTTCTGTTTCAAGAATCATAACTCTACACCTCTATCCCCCGAAGACAGAATGTGTCGGCCCAGATTGCGCAGGCTGATCTGGGTCGATACATTATGCAGAGGTCATAATGTTGGTATGGCTCATGTATTGCTTGCCACTAACCCATTTAGAAACAGACTGACACAGATAGACAACATAAAAGTGATCTCACTTCAAGTGTCACGCTGCCAAGGCAGACTACACAAGATTGATAACATTTCAAACCGTTGCTTGCTGCAGACAGATTGAGGTAAAATATTTTGATACATGTTGGAAAACAATGTGGTAAACTAAGAAATTGCTTGTTCTGAACAATTTCACCTTTTTCACAAGATTCCAAAATTGTATGCTGCGGAGGATTCAAGTTCTCTCCTTCTCACATACAACAAATATGCAGCAGACGACTTTTAAAACAACTTAACAGAAATAGGGAAAACTGTGAATGAAACTGTTGAGTGAAAACATTGTGACAAAAGGAGAAATTGCTTGTTTTGAGCAATTTCTCCTTTTGCCAAAATGTTTTCAAATTCATCTGCTGCAAAGGCACCAGAAAGCGTCTGTTTGAGGGAAAGGGGGGGTTAAAGTCGTCAGCAATGGCTTTCAAAATACTTACCACCTTCAGCAGTGTTTGTCGGTCCTAAATCTGTCTCATCTTGCACATGAGCTTTCTTCATCTTTTGAATTGATAACAAAATATTGTGCACACAGTTTTTCACTTTTTCAGAAAACTCATCAAGATTGCATAAATCAGTGTCCTTGTGTCCTTGACCTTTCTCACATTCTTTGAACCAATCCATAAAGTTCTCAGACTTTGCATTGATTTCGTTGGATAAGAAATGAAGAACTTCAGTGAAAGCATTTGGGTGATCAGGACAAGCAGGGTCGTTAAAAAGCTTGGAAATCTTCTGGAGGCATGTGCTGATAGATGATTCTTCTCCGGTAGACATCTTGGAGAAAACTTTTTCAATCTTGCACACATTTGACCTGTCAAACAGAAAAAATACAGAAATTTGTAGAATTAAACACTCTATGCAAGTTAAAACAAGAACATAATGGAAAATTAATTGATGGTTTTTTGCTTGTGTTCCCTTTTCCCACATGTATTTGCCTTTGAAAGCATCCCCAGCAGACTTTTGGAAACATTGTGAAAACATAATCAGCAATCTCTCTTTTTGCAACAATGTTTGATAAATGTTTAATCAATATTTGACAACATTAATTTTGAAAACAGTATATGAAAAGGACATAAAGGACATTGTTGGTGCTTTATGCCTCAACCTATTTAACCCTTTCCCTCATACGACAATTCTGCAGCAGACAACTTTGAACATATTTTGTCAAAACATAGAAAATCTCCATAATTGAATGGATAACCTATGACAAAAAGTGGAAAACATTGTGGCAAAAGGAGAAATTGCACGTTTTGTGCAATTTCTTCTTTTGTCACTATGTTTTCAAAAAGCCGTCTGCTGCAGAGGCGTCAGAAAGTGTCTATATGAGGGAAAGGGTTAATAGAACTTACATCATTTTCAATGTTCTCACTCTGATCGGAAAAGTTTATACAATCTTGGTATAGGGTCATCGAAGGAACAAAAGTATCAAATTATTTTCAAAACAAGCCAATACCTTTGGACAAGAAGATTATTAAAAACTTTCACTATTTATACATTTAAAGAAAACAAGATTCATCCCCGCTGGCAGCAATGTCTTTCAATGGATTGGAATAATTTGTACAATCTTGGTAACGGGTCACCAATGAACAAGAGCACGACCTGTGGGTGCTGGAAGTTCGTTAGATTTTGTGCTTTATTAAATTAATATAAACAATTATTCAAATTTGGAATCAATATTTAAGTATTTTATAACCTCACATAATCGCAATTTTTCGAGTATCAAAACAAAATTTATCATATGGAAATAAATCTCAGTTCTTATACTTGATAAGGAAAATCATCAAAGTCAGAAAGATGGCTGTCACAATCTGTCAAGATCATAAGCTCAGAATTGTGAATGGACAGCCGATAATTACTTTAACACTATGTTTGATCACAATTATTCAACTGCAAGTAAAGAAATTGTATTTTCCCCATTTTTCTATATTTAGACAATTGCCCTTAATCTTCACTCCATGAGCCCCAAACACAATCCCAATTAAAAGTCTTTATACATATGTGTTACGCACTGAATGATTTGGTTACATTAAGTCAACTTTAAATTAGGATATTGAATATATTAACAGTTTTCTATTTTTTAGTAACAATGACCTTGACACCAAGAGCCTCAAAATACAATCCAATTAAAGATCTTATTAAATACTTACTACAAACAAAATTTGGTTACATGATGTGAAATGTAACAAAAGATATTGATTATATTACTGTTTTACTATTTTAACCCTTTCCCTCATATAGACGCTTTCTGACGCCTCTGCAGTAGATGGCTTTTTGAAAACATAGCTCAAAACAAGCAATTACTCCTTTTGCCACAATGATTTCCACATTTAGTCATAGGTTTATCCATTCAATTATAGAGATTTTCTATTGTTTTGACAAAATATGTTCAAAGTCGTCTGCTGCAGAATTATTGTATGAGGGAAAGGGTTAAGTAACAATGACCTTGACCCAAGGAGCCCCAAAACACAATCCCATTTAAGATCTTGTGTGTCATTAGTGAGTTCCAAGTTAAGAAGGGATAATAATTCAGTCAAAGTACATGATAGCCATGTCTTTTAACTTTTTACAAATGGAACACTTGTGTCGCCTAAAATAATGTCAGTTAGCGAAAGCGCTATATACGGATGACAGAGAAGTGATCCCTATGTGTAACCCTGTCAAGAGAGGGGACACAAACAATTTAAGTACAGCATAAAATGTTGCCACAGTCCCACATAGTTTAACCCTTTCCCTCATACGACAATTCTGCAGCGGACGACTTTGAACATATTTTGTCAAAAGATAGAAAATCTTTTCAACTGAATGGATAATCTATGACTAAAACTGGTAAACATTGTGGCAAAAGGAGAAATTGCTCGTTTTGAGCAATTTCTTCTTTTGTCACCATGTTTTCAAAAAGCCGTCTGCTGCAGAGGCGTCAGAAAGCGTCTATATGTGGGAAAGGGTTAACCGCTAAACCCCCAACTCACCATAATAAAATATTGGAATCTTTACAGCTTATGCCAGTCTTATCAGCTTCAACCTCCTTCAAGATGTCCTGTAAATGTACAATTTATCAAACTTAATATCATAAAGTGACTCTTTTTAAATTTCAATATGATGTGTGGTGCAACAAAAGTAGGTTAGGGTCAAAGTCAATTACACAATATAATTTACTTTAGTATGTCAGGTACCAGATTTACGTTGAAGCCACCTCAAAAGAGCCTTTGCTGTATGTCAATATGTTATATAGACTTTAGTACCGACAAACAAGAGTGTCTGATAGTACCCCATGCGTTGTGTCACCTTCAAAAATGTCAGTAAATAAATGAGTGACTGATGGATGAAAAGACATAAATTATCCAAGGCATGAGACACAATAATACGAAGTGTAGCACCACTTGATTTATCTAGCTTTAAATGATGCCAAACCAGACAGCAGTAAGTTCCCAAATCACCAGATGTGTTAACCTATTCACCTCTGCAGCAGACAACTTTTGAAAACATTATGGCAAAAAAAGATATGCTCATAAGGAGCAATTTCTCCTTTTGCCACAATGTTTTAAACTTTATTCAATAACTAAACTTTCATTTATTAAGAGACTCTTCATGTTTTGCCTATATGCTTTCAAAGTTATCTGCTACAGTTTTGTTGTATGTAGGAAAGGGTTAATTAAATGAGTTTTCATGTTTTAAAGTAAGTAATATTACCTTGATTGTTTTGATAGTTTCAGTGATCTTCTCTTCTCCATGTTTTACGAGTGCCATTTCTGACAATTCTGCAATCGGAAGTGGAGATGGATGGTGCCCAATCCCAGTTTCCTTTTCAGGACAACAGAGAAGGAGAACCAGAAATTGATTTAAGCCTTCACTTATTTGTATCAGTAGATTCTTACAGACAGTCTGAAATAAATTACAGGAATCAGCTATGCAGGGCAACTTTAATGTATGTCCCAATTTAGAAAATGTTATAGGTTTATCTAAAATGAAATATCTTGTAGTAGTGTTATCAAATACATCTACGTAAAAACACACGTCTCACCTGCTTGTAAGCAAGAGCGTGATGGACAGGCGATCCAAAAACTGAAATATTTTGAAAATATTGCAGTATCAGGGAAAAGGTTTTAAAATTTCATAGCCATACCTCTTACATTATAGAAGAAATGTTGATCTCAAAACAAAATGTCACCAACAATATGGCTTCTGTCACTCGAGAATACAAAGTAATGGCTATAAATATTTATTTTTTTAATTTATCCATATTTATACTTTTCAATTTGTCACCTGCAGCAACTTTGTTGCATGTGGACGAGAGGTAAAATAACTAACCATCCATTTTGAAGCATCTTCCTGAGGAAATATCATTACTTTTTCTTTCAGGAGTTTTTCAGAATCCGATATGTGACAGCTGAAATAAAAACAAATGTTCATGTAAGAATGGCTTAAAATTTGAAATACTATGTTTGGTGTTGAATGCTTCCTAAAAATAAAAAGTCAAAGAAGCAGATGAACAAACTAGAATGGAGTGCTCCCCGGAGCATGTGTGTCACCTGCCGGGGCCTTGTCAGAAAATTTTAATTTTTGACAGAAAAGGGGCAATAACTCTGATATAAAAAATATTTGGATTATCCCCCTTTTGTGAACCCATCACACACATTGATATAAACATTTGTCAGAAGTTTCAATGTAATCCTTTGAGAAGAAAAAAAGTTATTTGAAAACTTTACGACAAACAGACAGACCGATGGACAGATGGATGGACAGACAGACAAACAGACGGATGGACACAGACACCGGACAAAAAAAAAGTAATCCCTAAGTGCCTACCATGCTACGCAGGTGACACAAAAAGGGTGATTTTTTCGTTCTTCCACAATGTTTTCAACACCATTTTATTTCCAACTTAGTAGAAGATATTGCAGTTCCCTTAAATTTCAGGTAATTTTAAATATTTTCACAAAAAACACTATGTTTTTATGGCGTCAGAAAGCGTCTATATGAGGGAAAGGGTTTAAGCCACATTCTTGTTTGAACTTCGCTAACAAAGACATCCAGGCTGTACATTTTATGCCAAAACAACACCTATATACACGGTCACCTGCATACTTGAATCAATGCCTGGTCTTTTGTATTTCTGCAATTTTGAAATGTAGGAAATATTTGCAGGAAACACTAAATGATGTTGCCTGCCAAGAAGTCTAAGCATGATGGACAGACAATGGAAAAGTAATACATGTATATGTTAACCCTTTCCCTGATACGACAATTCTGCAGCAGACGACTTTGAACGTATTTTGTCAAAACATAGAAAATCTCCATAATTGAATGGATAACCTATGGCAAAAAGTGGAAAACATTGTGGCAAAAGGAGAAAATGCATGTTTTGTGCAATTTCTTCTTTTGTCACTATGTTTTAAAAAAGCTGTCTGCTGCAGAGGTGTCAGAAAGCGTCTATATGAGGGAAAGGGTTAATCATGAACCATTCTTCTTTTTGCTCACAATATTATCAAACAAGCTGCAGAGGCATCAGAATCAGTTTAGTTTATATAAGGTAAACAATGTTAAACAACTTACCCGAGGTTCTTGTATGTTTCTGATAGACAGGAAACCCTTGAGAACTGCTCCACCAGTAAAGTATAGAGGTGTTCTGCAAACCCTTTACACCTCTCAATATTATTAATACCCAACTCCTGAAAACAAATGATGAATGAAATAACGATAAATGAACAATTATCATCAACTATAAATCTCTTTCAAGCAGTTACTGCATTGTAAGGGTATTCAATTTTTACAGAAAATACTGTCAGAGCAGAAAGTTCATGACACAAAGAAAATGTATATCTATGCAATAACTTGTTTTAAAAATCAAACAATAATGCAAGAAAATCTTGCAACAAAAATAATTATTGACAATTCGTTAACTTATTTATTTATTCTACATCGATGGCGAAATATGTTATCAGCTTATATAAACTTATTTATTTTACATTGATTAATCATTTTTTAATCATATTTGATGTCTGCTTCCTTGGGACTTAACCAGTATTCGACCCATATCAGTGGAAAAAACCCTGAAGGCATAAACTACTTAGGGCGGGATTTGCACCTGGGACATTTGGTATGACACTTAATTGCACGTGCAGTGCACACTGTTGACAGTTGATTCTACTACTTCTTCAGAATATTATTCACTTCTCTGATACAGACAGCCTTTGAGACCTTTACGGCAGAAATTTCTGACATCATGGGAAAAGAAAGAAAAATCGCAACGGACCAACCCGACCACAGGGTGACTCCAATATACCCCTGATAAACTTTGTTTATCGGGGGTATAATGAGGCCTCAGGTGTGTTTACTGGGATATTGCCTACAGACAAGAGACTTCCAACAGCTCACTTTGAGTACTTTGTGTTAAAAGGTTATAGCATGTAAATACATGTATAGTAAGAACAGATTAAACAGAAGCAAAAGTTTTCTGATATCTTATCTCACCTTGGATGGTGTCTGTATGGCTGTATCAAATTGAGCTTTTCTTGACACACATGTATAATAGTAGTGTAAACATCCCTCCCATGCCGACTGTATATGTACATCACTGAAATAAATATAGAAGATGGCTACCCTAATACAACATCTTGGCCAAAAATATAAAAAGCTCTTTAAGTTAAAGTACGATTATTGAATAGAGTCTAAAACATTGTGACAAAAGGAAGTATTGCTCATAATGGGCATTTTCTCCTTTCTTCAAAATGTTTTCAAAAGACGTCTTCTGAAGAGGCGTAAGAATGCTTCTACATGTGGGATAGAGTAAACATGAGTTAACCCTTTCCCACATGCAAACACATTTTAAAGCATCTGCAGCAAACACATTTTGAAAACATTGTGGCAAAAGGAAAAATAAGCAATTTCTCCTTTTGTTCAAGAATGTTTTCATCTCTATTCAATAATGATACTTAAAAGTAACTTTCATTTATAGACATTTTCTACATTTTTGCCTATTGTTTTTCAGAATCATCTGCTAAAGATTTGTTGGGAAATGCCATTGACACTGACTTGGCTTATGCAGGTTAAGGCTAGCATTGTTTCTGTTTTGCATGACACAAACATGTGTTTGAAGGAACACTCATGTTACCTACCAATAAGTCAAGGCATGCTCAACAGATGAAAAGCCAGACAGAGAAACACACACACACACACACACCGACATATATCCCCAAGTGTCACCCAGCCAAGACAAGCAACACAAAATCCCCAACTATACAGTTATAATAGGATGACTGTAGAAAACATATACATTTGTAGTTAGAGACAATCATGACAAAACAACTTTGGACAGAGAGAAGGACTGACCAGAGTCCATTTAATTCCCATTACTACCATGCCAAATTGGTGGAGTGGGCATACAATGTCTTTTGAAAGTGATCAAATATCAAATATCACACATACCCTTTAAATGCAACAGATAAGTTTGTAGGAGGAACTAAGGTTGATTTTTCATCATCAGTGTTTGACATTGTCAAACCTTTCCTGTAAGATAACCCTGCAAGAAGAAGTTAAATACATTTTGAAATTTATAAATAGGCCTAGATAACCCTGCAAGAAGTTAAATTCATCTTAACATTTATATATAGGCCTAGATAACCCTGAAAGAAGAAATTAAATACATCTTGAAATTTATGTTAAGGCCTGGATAACCCTGCAAGAAAAAAATAAATACACCTTGAAATTTATATTAAGGCCTGGATAACCCTGCAAGAAGAAGTTAAATACATCTTGAATTTTATATAAAGGCCTAGATTATCCTGCAAGAAGAAATTAAATTCATCTTGAATTTTATATAAAGGCCTGGATAACCCTGCAAGAAGAAGTTAAATACATCTTGAATTTTATATAAAGGCCTAGATTATTCTGCAAGAAGAAATTAAATTCATCTTATTATGTATTTAAAGGCCTGGATAACCCTGCAAGAAGAACTTAATATATCTTGACTTTTGAATGAAAGCATGGTATTAATACAGTTCAAACAAGATGTGTTTGTGAAACACTGATGTCCCCGAATGGCAACATCTAGGTCAAAGGTCAAGGTCGCAAGGTCAAAAATTTTGGTACTGACAGAAAGGTCATGTCACACGGAATACACATGTGAAATATGGTACCTGTTATGGTTCAAAAGTAGTGGTCAAGGTTAAAGGTTTTTTTTGACAGACAGACAGGCCAAAAACTAGATGCCCACCGAATCGGTGATTCCGGGGGCATAAAAATTGTGGGTAACAGAGATGTTTGTCTTTTTATATTATCTATATATATATACACTATATTTTCAAATCAGTGCAAAATTCATCCTTTCAAATATCTATATATAACATTTTTCAATCAACATTTTATGAAGCAGACAACACTAATTGAAATATACCACCAGGTAAGATGCGGAAAGCACTTACCAAGTTTGGCGAGATACTTGTACAATTCACTCAATGTTTTTCTCTTTCTAAGGTTAATATGTTTGGCTTCGGATCTTTGTTTCTCTTTAGTCGCACTCTGAAAAAATCAAAAGGAAAATGAGCTGTGTGAGTTCATGAATATTTATATTTCATTAAGTGTTTACAGTGCATGAGTATTTTTTATTTCTTTGAGCTTCCAGTTCATGAATATTTAAATGTCTTTGAGTGTTTACAGTGCATGAGTTTTTATATTTCTTTGAGCTTCCAGTTCATGGATATTTTAATTTATTTGAGTGCTTACAGTTCATGAATATTACATTTCTTTGACCTTTTACAGTGCAAGGATATTTATGTTTCTTTGAGCTTCCAAAGTTCAAGAATATATATATATTTCTTTGACCTTTTACAATGCATGGATATATATTTCTTTGAGCTTTTATAGTGCATGATAAATTTCTCAGAGCTTCTACGGTTCATGAATATTTAGATTGCTTTAAACTGCATCAGGTGAAAAGGATATTATTACATACTCATTTCAATATTATATCAGGGTGAAATAGCATGCTATTAGTGCAACAAAAATAATTATGTTCAGATTGTTGTTGTCAGAATTAATGTGTTTAAATGTTCTAAAAAAAGTCTGGCAAAGATGTATCCACAGGCTTTTTCATAAAAGTTCACAAGAGAGGGCCGTGGAGAGAATGCTTCTTTTTTTTTTAGTCAATAAAGGGGCATTACTAAATTATTAAAGTTATGTGACTTGGTGTAGACATGCATTTTCTTCCTAAGAATATGTGTACCAAGTTTCATTTGAAAATATTGAACAGTTTTAGAGTTATGAGGTAAGATTAAAGTTTTGTGACAACGCACACACCGACGCCAAGGGTATCACAATAGCCCAACTTGATTTGTTCGAAAAACGGACGAGTAAACAAACTTGTTGATGAGAAAGGGTTCAAAATATGATATCAGGTTAACTGTTAAAATATGGTCTGTTGTACAATAACAAGAAATCTTACCCGGTCCACATCCAGAGCTTGCATTTCATGAGCCTCTGTAATAAGCTCACCTAATAAATGAGGTAAAAAAAGAAGAGAAACACATAAGGGAGGGTACTATGTACATTAAAACATATTCAGTGAAATATTCTTTTTGAAACCAGCATATTCTCCTTTAATCACTTTTTTTTTTAAAATTATTATCTTAATAGAGCTTAATATATCCCAGGTATTACATCTATTTTCTCCCATGTTTTCAAGGCTAGCAAGTCTTCGTGGGAAGGTAGCGAGTTGCCTACCAAGAATCTCATGCTGAGTACTGGTTAGCGAAAGGTACAGCATAATTAGGCAGGTAAACATGCTACAGTAATACACCTAAAACACTGTTGAAAATGGCTTTAAACTCCAATCTATCAATCAAATGTTTTCAGAGTAGACAAACTCTTCTGCATATGCCTTCATGATATTAATAAAAATTTAAAGGCAATATCCATGATGTATTATATAACCTATAAATAGATGCTTTTTCATTGGCTAAAAAGTAACTTTTTAGAAAAAATATCTTGCGATATGCGTCGTTTTTTTCTGATATGCACCAATTTTATAAATAGTAACAGGGGAAGACCGGGGAATCCCATGAGCCGCCTATTACTATCCTTCGCCTTTATCCGTACGCTACGGATGATCATGATTAAATGCAATCAAGCGTTTGACTTCCATTAATCATTTCCTGTGTTTCCAAAAGACAATAACTGTCAAAATGAAAATTGAGGGTTATATGATAAAACAGTTATGGGCTTTTCAGCTGTTATACATGATGTTGATATGTACCAAAAAAATCATTATTGACCTCGGCTATCTCCTCGGTCAATAATGATTTTTCTGGTGCATATCACATCATGTATAACAGCTGAAAAGTCCATAATTGTATAATATTTACTGCTACTAGAGTAGAAATATAAAAAGACGTAAGGCATCTTCATTGTACATGTAGCTTACCTATAAACTGGTCAAGTGTAGTCAAATGACTGATGTATTGAGTGTTGGACACAATTTGAAGCCAGAACTTGTTGATCTTGACCCTAAGGACTGGAAATCTGAATTCCAGAGTCTCTGTTGGTGCACCAGAGTTGTCTTGCATGACCTATTATAAGAGGACATAACACTCGATTATAATACATATTTCATGTTCTGAAGTCCTCTTTTGTTCCTTAACCCTTTCCCTCATACAGACGCTTTCTGACGCCTCTGCAGCAGACGGCTTTTTGAAAACAGTGACAAAAGAAGAAATTGCACAAAACGTGCAATTTCTCCTTTTGCCACAATGTTTTCCACTTTTAGTCATAGGTTATCCATTCAATTATAGAGATTTTATATTTTTGACAAAATATGTTCAAAGTCGTCTGCTGCAGAATTGTCGTATGAGGGAAAAGGTTAAACTCTATGTTGTGTTTACTCATATGAATCATCTCAGTGATTTTACCTTGAACCACTTGTAGAATCCAATTAGTTGCTTCTGCAGCAGACTGATGAAATAATGCTGGCAAAGCAGACATTGTTCATAATCAGCAATTTCTCCTTCTGCCAAAATATTTACAAATCTATTCAAAAACTAGAAATATCACTGAAAGTGATGAATACCCCCACCTGGTGCCTGACAATATACATATGTACGAGACATTCAAGGGGCCATAACTCATTTAAAAATAATTCCAGTGCAACACGCCGACAATATGCACAACTAGGCTTGGTATCAATCATTCTTGTGAAGTTATATTGAATTCTGACCACGGGTTGCTGAGAAATAGTGTTCACAAGATATGTCTATAGACCAACTATGTATGAGAAATTCAAGGGGCCATAACTCATTTAAAACGGACCGACCGACCGACAAGCGTGACTCCTATATATAGCCCCCATATACTACTTATCTGGAGGTATAATAACACTCTAATGCATAAAGATTATCCATACTTTTCCTACATGTTTTCAAAGCTATCGGCTGCAGATTTGTTGCATGCGGGAAAGGGTTAAGTACTCATACTGTAGGGTTTGGATAGATAAAAATAATATATTGTTGGAAATATACTCCTCCCTATCTAGACCTTGAAAAGGGTATAACGATTTTAACCTTTACCTCATGTAGACCAATTATGAAGCCTACAAAATACAAAGCAACATATTGCTACGGCAACATAAAAATCCTTAATTTTTATAAGAATCAACTTTTTAATTCTAGAGATCTTCCATAGTTTTTACTGAAAGTTTTCAAAGCGGTCCGCTGCAGATTTGACGCATGTGGGAAAGGGGCGTTAAAACCCAATAAATACTGTTCAATCTGAATAAGCTGTTAACATGAGCAGACATGAAAGCAGGAGGGACATAGTTGGGACGTTGGCGCGTGAACATCGCAACTACATACCACAACTAGACGGTTGTGTTTTAAACAAAACTGACAGACAGACATCGCATGCAAAAACAATGTCATTGGGGGAGACATAGTAACCTTACATTGAATGCCTTAATTCCGGCTTGCATGCTTTTATCATAGATTTGAAGCTGTTCTGTCCATTGTGGTCGATCCTCATCTAACCGACTACTTGTGTCTGTCAACACACTTTTGACTGGCTGACGTAAAATGTTCTGTAAAAACAAACAGATAAATGACAACAGTATAGAACACAATCTGACAATATAAGTTTTCTTTGAATTTGAGTTTCGTTGCAACAAGAGTGAAACAGATACTGTGAACACACATAAAACAAATCTGCAGCAGGCGACTTTGAAAAATCTTGACAAAAATATGTTAAATCTCCTTACATAAAAGATCAGTTTTAGAATACAGTTGAAAACATTGTGGCAAAAGGAGAAATTTTTCATAATGAGCAATTTTTCCTTATGCCACAATGTTTTCAAAAGTCGTCTGCTGCAGGGACGTCAGAAAGCTTCTGTATGTGTGGTTCTCCTTTTGACGAAATGTTTCAAACTCTATTCTGTTATAATACATTCATAAACCCTTTCCCACATGCAGACACATTTTACAGTATCTGCAACAGGTGACTATTGGCACAATGCTTTTAACCCTTTCCCTAATATAGACACTTTCTGACGCCTCTGCAGCAGACGGCTTTTTTAAAAACATAGTGACAAAAGAAGAAATTGCTCAAAACGAGCAATTTCTCCTTTTGCTACAATGTTTTCCACTTTTAGTCATAGGTTATCCATTCAATTATAAAGATTTTCTATTTTTTGACAAAAAATGTTCAGTCGTCTGCTGCAGAATTGTCGTATGTGGGAAAGGTTTAAGTCTATGTCATAACTATATTTTCAATATATCAGTGTAGATGTTTTTTAAGTGGTCTGTTGCAGATTTGCTGTATGTGGGAAAATACATATTTTCAATATTCTTTGTTTAAATGTTGTCAAAGTCGTATGCTGCAGATTTGTTGTATGTGCAATGAAAGTTTCCACATATTAGAAAAAAGTGTTTTGCTGTGGTCAAAGTTTTTGTTCTACCCACACAAATGGTGTGAGTAATGGTTATGTCTCCATGAAGCAGACATGAAGAATTGTTAATATAAATTGACACTTCACAATCGATGTGTAATAAATGACTTCAAAGAAACCAATGAAAAAAGTTCAGGAAAAAATGTCACATCTAGTCAATTTAAAAAGCTTTGAATGATGACTTTGCTACAAAATTGGAAAACATGGGGGGAAAAATTGTTCTTAACACTTTTTGACGCCTCTGCAGCAGACAGCTTTTTGAAAACATAGTGACAAAAGAAGAAATTGCTCAAAACGAGCAATTTCTCCTTTTGCCACAATGTTTTCCACTTTTAGTCATAGGTTATCCATTCAATTATGGATATTTTCTATGTTTTGACAAAATATGTTCAAAGTCGTCTGCTGCAGAATTGTCGTATGAGGGAAAGAGTTAAGAAACTATGGATGATATGTGTAAAATTGAGGGTGGGTGGGTATACTTCGAAATAACGAAAACAACTTGCCTGAAATTGTTTGATGTGTTTATGAAGTGTTCTGTGTGATTTTTCAATAGTTTGTCTCAAAGCCCAGTAGTTGATATCTGACCATCTGGCTATCTTCACAAATCCCTGAAAATAAAAGAGACACCACAGTTTGTTGAATATTTATCCTAACATTGTTTACATGTCTTTTGCTCAACATACGCGAATAAGGATATCAACGTGATAACAGCCAACTTGTATTAAGCAGCCTATTGAAGACAAACCAAAATAACTTTTCTTCTATATTTGACCAAATTTTGGCACACAAGCATGACAGTTTGTTTTATTATGTGACAACAAGTTCAAATTAAACTTCAGTGGACATATTTCAAAGATGAAAAGTTCCGCTTTTATAAAACAGGTTAAGTTCCAAAGCATGATCAATTATTTGAGCTTTGACATTGTATCACAGTTACCATCAAAACAACATTCTGCAAAGAGTAACAAGTTACATTCCAACATACAGTTATTTGATTGACAACAAATAACACTAGTCATAATTACTTATTTCACTCTGACAACAAGTAAAACTCATCATAATTACTTATTTCAATCAGACAAAAAATTGAATGGCTGAGTCAGGGGTTGAACTCAAGACCCCTGGATTGATTACCTTCATTGTTAATGACAGAGCTATTGCAGCCAATAGGTCAGTATGTGAAGTTGTGACATATAGATGGAAAGACAGACAACAAAGAAGTTATCCCAATGTAGCACCCTGCCAAGGCAGACAACACAAAAACAAAAATTCATTTAACCCTTTCCTACGTACTACAATTCTGCAGCAGACAACTTTCAACATATTTTGTCAAAAAATAGAAAATCTCTATAATCGAATGGATAACCTATGACTAAGAGTAGAAAACATTGTGGCAAAAGGAGTAATTGCCTGTTTTGAGCAATTTCTTCTTTTGTCACTATGTTTTCAAAAAGCCATCTGCTGCAGAGGCATCAGAAAGCGTCTATATGAGGGAAAGGATTATATTGACAAACCTTCAGTTCTTTTTCTATGGGAGATCTCAGTGCTTCAATTTGTGATTTTATAGACTCAGAGAACTTGGAATAAAACTGGTACAAATTCCATGTGACATTCATCAACAGTGTGACCTCTGGCCTTGTTTCCATGGTAGCAAGTTGACAGTGGTAGCTTAGCAACATATTCAGTCTGGTCTCATAGTCTCCTAGTGTTGCCTCCTCAAGGAACTGTTTGATTGCTTTAGAAATCTGTGTAATGTCTGACTGGTCACCAGATTCCTTTGTGAAAAATTGAAAAATTAACATTTATTAATAAACATTGATGTTGATATATCTATATCGGACCACTTTGTAAAAAGAAAAGCGAAGATTGATACATTTACTCTATGTAAGAGCAATTTCTCTTTTTTCCATAATGTTGTCCTTTCTCAAAATTATAGTTCTTATATTTCTACATAATAGTGCTGATATTCTGGATAATAAAAGTTTTTCTATAGATTTTGCAAACAACTCTAAAAAATATCAAATCCTGTACATGTATTAACATATTAACCCTGTCTGCAGCACACGACATTGATAACAGATAAGAAAAATTATCGAAAATACAATGTGACAAAAGATGAACTTTCTGATTATGAGCAGTATCTCCTTTTCCCATAATATCTTAAAAATTCATCTCTGAAAATGTGTTAAAATGTGTCTGCATGTGGAAAAGGTTAAATTTAAGAAATTTCCCTTCTTCCTGCAACGCTTTCAAGTCATTTGCTGCAAGCAAGGTAAAATGCTTCTATATGTGGGAAAGGGTTACTTACTTCAGGTTGAAGAGCTGAATGGACTAGTTCATACAGATGGAACCACCATTTACTTGCTTTGTTCTTGTACTTGTGGATCTCTATGTTCAACAGGTTAGACCAACAACTGAAACCAAAATAACAAAATTTAAAAATAGATCAATGTCATTTTACGTTTATCAAACTTTTATCCTTTTCCCAAGACAGAGCCAGTTGCTTAGAAAGAATGTTATTTGGAGTCTGTGAAAGAAAGAATCTGAGTGCGAGAAAGCCATAAAACACATGAGAAGGTGAACTGGTCGCCATGATATGACTGAAAAATTGATATCCCTTTCCCAAGGCAGATGACATATTATTCTGTATGAAAAGTTAATGATCAATTGTCATGATTGATTGTAGTTTAACACTGCTTTCAACAGAATTCAGTTATATCACGACAGCCAGTTAACCTAACATGTGTTTTCTCACACCCATACTCCATACAACATTCTTCACCCTTTCCCTCATATAGACGCTTTCTGACGCCTCTGCAGCAGACGGCTTTTTGAAATCAGTGACAAACGAAGAAATTGCTCAAAACAAGCAATTTCTTCTTTTGCAACAATAATTTCCACTTTTAGTCATAGGTTATCCATTCAATTAGAGATTTTCTATTTTTTGACAAAATATTTTCAAAGTTGTCTGCTGCAGAATTGTCGTATGAGGGAAAGGATTAACCCCCCTTTCCCACATACAACAAATCTGCAGCAGACGACTTTGAAAACATTTAGGTAAAAATATGGTAAACCTCTATGAATGAAACTTTTAACGTTGACTCAAGTTGAAAACATTGTGACAAAAGGAGAAATTGCTTGTTTTGAGCAATTTATCCTTTTGTCACAATGTTTTCAAAAGTCGTCTGCTGCAGACGCGTCTGAAAGTGTCTATAAATGGGAAAGGGTTAATATTAGTTGTATGGTACAGATGACTTAAAATTAATCTACATGTGGGTAAGGGTTAAAATAAGACACTTACCCGAGTTCTAGTTTTCTCCACTGTATAACGAGGTGGGATATTTCCGACAACTGAGTCATCAACGATACATGTCGGGCGGCATTACTTTCCCAATCCTGAAATAGGTTGACAAGCTATATGTAAAAAGTCATCATTTGGGCAAAACTGTTTTAAATCTTAATCTTTACAAGCTTTTATGTTTTACCTCTAGTTTTCAAAAGGATTGCAATTTTGTAAAATAAATTAAAATTCAACAGTTAATTACCTGCGCTTTCCGTAATAGCAACTCCAGTCCAGTTAAAAACTTTATGACTGGGGCTGTGATAGGGTTATGTTTTACCTTTTTTTCAAAAGGATGGCAATTTGGTAAAATAAAGTAAAATTCAACAGTATATTACCTGCGCTTTCTGTAACAGCAACTCCAATCCAGTTAAAAACTTTATGACTGGGGCTGTGATAGGGAGGGTCTTGATCCGATCAACAACCAGAATCACCTGTAAAACAATCACATATTTCATGGGTAATCAATTTGGTTATATATGTGGCACATTCATATTCCCACAAATCTTAACACCCCACTTATAGATCACCATAGTTTTAATACACTGGCATTATGTTGAAAAAGGGAAGTAACTCATATAAGATTTTAAAGGGAGACAAGAGTTGTCCCCATTCCTAAATATTGAAAATCTAGACACAAGAAAAATAGATAAACATATCCCTGACAAGATCGAATTAACATTTATTTGTTTCCATTCATATATAATTCATTATCTGTTTTTGATATCGTAATAATGTAACCATAACAGAGGTACCCTATATTGGAGACATTGAAATAAGCTGTAAGCTTTTTCTCAATCATGAGACTTAATTATTTGTTATTTGTACAAATTCATATAAATACCAATAATCTTAATGGACGTAATATGTGCCAATAGAAAGAAAGAAAGCATTATGGACAGTAGTGATCCTTATGACTGTGTCACAATGGCAAATAGAAAGATTCTACAGCAAACATCTTTGAAAGCTGGTATGAGAAAGAAAATCCGCACTAAAGGATCAAGATGAAAATAGCATATATTGTAAGAAAATACTTCTTAAATCAAACAGCAAATGTTGGAATTAAAACAATATAATGTTTATTTACGGTTTTAACAATTTGTCTGCTTCAAAAATCTGAAAGCGTTATGACAATGCAAACCTGTTTTAAATTGGGATGGTCAGGCCATTCCTCTAGAAGCTGGTTAACCCGGGTCACCATATGATCGAGAACTGGTAGACACTGAATTACTTCTGGTACATTGGGATCACGGTAGACATCATACATAGTCTTATCTGGGATTAAACCATGTAAACCCTGGAAAATGAATAATAGCATGCAATACATTATTGTAAATCATGAAGACGACCATTAAAACAAGGAGTGATAGCAATGGAATTACTTCCGGTGAGTGAGTGTTTAATTGTAGTTTAACGCCATTTTCAACAATTTTTCAGTCATATCACAGCGGCTGGTTCACCTACTGGCTTTATTACACCAGCAGGGGCATAGCTTGATATAGGCCGTGGCCTACACTTTGTTCAGAAAAATCGAAAGTTTAAATGTCAAAACTGCAATAAAAACTTGAGGCATAGGGTAAGGTAAGGGGCTAAACTATGTGCCAAAACGCACATAGCTTAATTTTTTTCCCCGGGGGAGCAGGCCCCCCTAGCTATAGCCTACACATTTACTTCAGTCAAGCTACGCCCCTGACAAGTACTCCACACAACACTCTTTGACACATGTAACAGTGAATTTTATCAAACGTCAGAAACAAGGTTGGCCGAGCTAGGGTTCAAACTAGCAACCCCTGGATTGACAGCCTGCGTCACTACTGACTGAGCTGTCGGTGCATTGGAATCATGGTAAATATCATGAAAACCCCTTTTGATATTAACACAAGAAGATGAAATTACATATATGACAACATTTGAACAAACAGTTGAAAATTGGCCAATCAGTATATATATAATATAATCTTTGTTTCAAATAAAGTGGATTTTACTGCTCATAGTTAAAAGTGGAATGAAAGTCAAAAGGAATGTGAGAAAAATATTACAAACTGGGCAACCTTCCTTCATTTATGTCTCTCAGGATAGAAACTTTGAAGAAAATTAAAAAACTTTTTTTTAGTTGATACCGTTTTAAGTGATAATAATCTTTGGTACCAGAATACATCTTTAATCAATAAATTGTCCTTTGATCTTTGATGCCACTGATTATAGGAAAAATTGTGGCACATAAAGAAATTGCGCTTTTTAAAATGTTTTCTAGAATTGACTGCTGCAGAGGCATCAAAATGTGTCTCTAATTGGAAAGGGTTTAAGAAAGTGGTATTTATGTCATGTCTTTTTTTTACATACCTTATCTTCATCCTGTAGAACAAAGTACTTCTGAACTGTGGCAATAACAAGATGGGCTCCAAGTAGCCGGCTGTCTAATCTGCTGCCTGTTGTAAAATTCATGATCAAGTTTAGAAGGTTAAGCATTATAATTATTATCTCTTTATCTCTTTTGCTCTAGATTCTTCTAGGTTCAATTCTTGTATTCTTGTTCAAATCATTCCAAAGATTTTACAAGAGTGGTGCAGAGTGAATGCCAACGCTCGTTGTTTTTTTTAAGTCAAGAAAGGGGGCATTACTGAAAAACTATTAAAGCCAGTTATGTGACTTGGTATAGACATGTGTATTGTTCCTAAAAAAATGTGTACAAAGTTTCATTCGAAAATGTTGAATGGTTTTTGAGTTATGGGCAAGGTTAAACCTTTTGTATGAATTTCTAAGCCAAAAAAGGGGCATAACTGAATAATGATTATAGCCAGTTATATGACTTGGTATAGACATGCCTATTGTTTCACAATAACCCAACCTTTTTACTTCAAAAAGCAAATGAGCTAAAAATAGTTGTAATGTCTTTTCTCCTTGATGCTCAGAATTGGGGGGGTATACGACAATTCTGCAGCAGACGACTTTGAAGGTATTTTGTCAAAAAATAGAAAATCTCCATAGTTGAATGGATAACCTATGACAGTGGAAACATTGTGGCAAAAGGAGAAATTGCATGTTTTGTGCAATTTCTTCTTTTGTCACTATGTTTTCAAAAAAGCTGTCTGCTGCAGAGGCGTCAGAAAGCGTCTATATGAGGGAAAGGGTTAACATAGCAACCGGTGTATTGTGCTAAGATAAATAATACCGGCAGTGCTGGTCATATACCCTGGAAAAGTAGTGATATAACTAAAAGACTGTTGAAAGCAGCGTTAAACACATTTGAAAGTGAATTTATCTAAAATTGAATTCATCGATGAGCAGCAATTTCTAGTGGGTTTTAATTTTTGCAATATCAGCAGTACCCATCAATTCTGCTGAATCTAAAGACATTCATTAGAAATCACTCATTCTGTACACTATACTTGAAAATAGGTATGCTCAGTACATTTGTAAATGTTTGTATTACCAAGACTAGATGTGTAAACCAAACCATGATGAATACTTTTTTTCGAGTCAGTGATCCGCCACGAGTCTTGCTATCAAATTATTTTCGATATATCATAAAGATTTCAGCTAATTTAAACATTTAAAATTCAAAACAAAATTGGATATTGATTGATACCCCTTTCCCACATACATATATCTCCAGCAGACAACAATGAAAACACCAGGCAAACATATGAAATATCTCTTGACAAAAGGACAAATTGTTCAATAGGAGCAATTTGTTCTTTTGCCACTGTTTTCTTCAACAGCCTTCTTCTGCAGATATATAAAAATGAGTCAGCATATGAGAGAGGGTTAATTCAAATTAGGAGAAGACTTACTGAGAGCATCCTGCAAACAACCAACCAGAGTTGTGGCTGCTGTGTAACTACACAAAAGTGGTTTTAACCAATCAAATGCTTTCAAAGAGTCATATGACTTAGACTGGTACCAATTGGTTGAGACTAGACTGGTATACAGCTGTGTGTGTACAGACTGTATCTGTGACATTTGTACAAAAGAAACGTGCAGAGGAGAAGATTGTTCAGCAGTGTTGTTGGCTGGCGGATCTACCCTACTGTCTTCAAAATTAACTGGCTCAATCAAATCTTGGAAATCCTGGAAAAGTAATGATAATAAACATCACAGAACATGTTCTTTTCTTAACTCTACTGAATTTGTTTAATTACTTTTATTATATGCCTGTACATTTTCCGGTGGAAATACATGCAGATTGACATGCGCAAATACACCACAACAGATTAAAATTCCGTATCTACATGCGGTGTAAATACAAGATTGTGACGTCAGACAGTGCGCGGAATACTTTCAGCGAGGTATCCCCAATAAACAATGTATTGAATCTGTATATTTAATAGTTTTTTCGCTCTTCATCGATCGTAGGTATATAATAAAAGGAATATTACGTTGCGGGAGCGATAAATGGGTACGTATTGCACGACTCGTAGCGTGGAAAATCCATATCTTACTCGACCTTCGGTCTCGTAAGATATCGATTTTTCCACGCTACTTGTCGTGCAATACAAACCCTTTTATCGCTCCCGCAACGTAATATTCCGTATGTATTACATGTAACTAATCTATGGAGCAATATCATTTTACTCATACAAATTATTTTTGATGCCTCTGAAGCAGACAACTTTTATAAAATATTATTGGAAAAGGGAGAAGTTGCTCAGAACAATTTCCCCATATCCTACAATAATTTATATTCTGTAACAAAATTGTCACTGGATTGTGTTCAATCCTTTAAATGGTCATTACGACCGTGTCAATGTAAAAAAGGAGAGTTTTCAAAGCAGACTATACAACTGAGTAACCATTTCCCACATGCAAATGCAATTGACACTTTTGCAGCAGACGAGTTTGAAAACATCTAGATACAAATGTCTATAAATAAAACTGTAATTATTTAATAAAGATGAAAACACTTTGGCAAAGGGATAGATTGCCCAACATAAGCAATTTCTTTGTTTGCCAAAATGTTTTCAAAAGCCTTGTGCTGCATATGTGTCTGTAAGTGGGAAAGGGTTATAATTAATGGAAGGTTGGATATACCAAATGTCCCAATAATAAAAGTCAGTTCTGAAACTATGTACCTGTTGGTATTGTGGAAAAGTCTCCTTCAGTTCTGCTTCAAGTTGTTCTTCTTCTGACCTCTCATCCCCATGTACTTGTGATTTGTATTTATACATGCTTGCTTCATCCTCTTCCTTTGCTTTCCTCGCTTCTTCCTCTTGTTGCCATGACAACACAAAGGTGTCCAGTAACTTGGTGAAGGTAGACTGAAGAAACGGTGTGAATTCTCCACGCAGTTTGGCCTCGTTTTGAATGTGGGACAGACTACTGCTTAAAATGCTGTAAAATGGTATGATACAAGTATTGACTATAGTGAACAATGTCTACTTTTGCAGCCAGCAAAGATTTAAACTCAATAATAATAGTTTCATTAAAAAAGATTTTTCATATTTTTCTTAGACAAACATTTACAAAGTTGTTTGGTGCAGATTTGTAGAATGTTACTTCATGGTTATTTCATGGAGGATGACTCAGATGTAAAACCTACCTATCATAAATAAAGGGGGTCGGATCTGTGTCTTCGGTACTGTACTTAGACAACACACATTTAACAAGACTATGGTACGAGTCAGACACCATCACGTCTGCTATATCCACAAATGATGGTGTTTGGACACACACTGACGGGAACCTTCCCACCGTCAGGATCAAGGTTTCTAGTGTCTCTGGAAGATTCTGAAAAGAGATGGGATTTCATTAAATCGTTTCCTGATAAAGATGTCTTGAGCTTATGCAATTCTCCTTTGGAATTATGTTTTCCATTCTGCATCAAATCACATTCTAATTTTCCCAATTTCATTTTTGTTGTTACATGTATATTTATTTCAAAGCAAAAGACTGAAATTAACCTTCTTGTGTAATAAACAATTTCATTGTAAAGTATCAGCATGGACATCCAACATTTAGTATGAATAGTTGGTGTAGTGCGTTAAAGGTTCAAGTTGGCTTTACCATTTCCCACATACGGCCAATCTGCAGCCGACTACTTTAAAAACATGGTGACAAAAACCTGAAAAACCTTCATAATAGATTGCTGAATTGTTGAATAAATATGAAAACATTGTGGCTTAAGCAATTTTAACTTTGGCCACAATGTTTTCAAAAGTCGTCTGCTGCTATTGCGCCAAAATGCGTCTGCAGGTGGGAAAGGTTTAATGAAGTGTACATCCATAACAGCCTCTGCATCAACAGTCGGATCAAGATCAACAATGTTCACATATATAACTTTTATAAGTTTAATAGAAGCTATTGTCAACATATGTAGATTCTGATGAGGCATAGTAGATTTTCTGCAGATGTATGGGCTGATCTGAAGCTACACTGATCAGAAATGCCAACTTGTACCTTTTCCCATGGATAGGCTCATATGTACATGCAGCTAGAGGTCATTCTAACCAGTTATCGGATATGGAACTCAAAAACAGACTTTTTGAATTTTGCAGGATCTTCCTTGTTTGCAATCAAGCTGTACAAACTTCCTTAACACTTTCCCTCATACAACAATTCTGCAGCAGACAACTTTGAACATATTTTTTCAAAAAATGGGAAATCTCTATAATTGAATGGATAACCTATGAAAACTAAAAGTGGAAAACATTGTGGCAAAAGGAGAAATTGCTCGTTTTGAGCAATTTCTTCTTTTGTCACTGTTTTCAAAAAGCCGTCTGCTGCAGAGGCGTCAGAAAGCATCTATATCAGGGAAAGGGTTATCTCTTTCCTACCTACAGACGTATTTTGATGCAATAGCAGCAAACGACTTTTGAAAACATTGTGGCCAAAGGAGAAATTGCTCATAATGAGCAATTTCCCCTTTTGCCACAATGTTTTCAACTTCATTTAACAATTAAGCTATCTTTTATGGAGATTTTTCAGGTTTTTGTCAATATGTTTTCAATTTCGTATGCTGCAGATTTGATGTATGTGGGAAAGGGTTAAATCCTATGGAAAATGGTTATGACCAAACTTACAAGTTTACACATATGAGATTTCATCGTAATTGAGAAAACATCCAAAGGTCAGTTTTCTTTACGATGTCGCACATATGACATATTAAAAGTTGTCTATTTTGAAAATTTCTGAGGTGAAAAATAAAGCATCCCGAAAATTGTAAGAATTATTTGACACTTTATTTAACCCTTTCCCTCATATAGACGGTTTCTGACGCCTCTGCAGCAGACAGCTTTTTGAAAACATAGTGACAAAAGAATTGCTCAAAACAAGCAATTTCTCCTTTTGACACAATGATCCACTTTTAGTCATAGGTTATCCGTTCAATAATAAGAGTTTTCTATTTTCTGACAAAATATGTTCAGTCGTCTGCTGCTGAATTGTTGTATGAGGGAAAGGATTAAAATCATTGTGGATCTTTAACCCTCAAAAGCAATAACTCCTTCTTCAACAAAGTAATCAACTGTCATAATCATGCCACAGAGTACAAAAGTAATCTGTATTAGGTAAACAATTAACCTTTGTTCAATCATTCCAATTACATATGTACTCTATGTACAGTATTTGTTGTCTTTTATTCTTTTAACCCTTTCCAACATATGGCAAGTCTTCAGCAGACAACTTTGAAAATATCAAGGCAAAATTTTGATAATGTCTTTAAATAAAAATATGATTCTGGAATAGAGGTGAAAATATTGTGGCAAATGGAGAAATTACTCATGATAAGCAATTTCTCCTTTTTCCATAATGTTTTCAAAAGTCGTCTGCAAGTGGGAAAGGACATAAAGGATACAAGTTTTTCGATCATTTGGCCAGTAGCAAAGAATTTGTTCATTAAATTCACAAGACAAGGAAACGCCTCAATATAAATAAACAAGAGGCCCAAGAGGGCCAGAAATGCTCTACTGAACAAGAGGGCCAAGATGGCCCTAAATCGATCAATTGAATGATAGTAAATTAGAAGCAAATAGTTAACTGCAAGTATCTGTGAAAATTGAATCAGGAGTTCAAATAAAACTGCAACGAGCGGACACTCAGTAAAAGAAATAGTTAATCAGTAAAAGCCATTTGTATCTTGAAATCTAACAAGAACTTTAATAAGAATGGAATTATAAAGTTTTGTCATTTTGCACCTTTCCTGATGCGGCTTTGCTGCCCTGTTTGTCAACAAAATCAATATGGCTTGAACAGTTTTTGTAGAGAGTCACTCAAAGAACATTTCTGCCAAATTATTTTGGAATCTGACAAATGGATTATCGAGATGGAGGTTTTTAAAGTTTTCGAATTTTTCTCAATTTCTGATGCCGCAGCAACAAAAGTTCTACATAGAATGTAAGTCTTTGAACAATTTTGAAAGAGGACCATCAAAGGAACATTCATGTGAAGTAACGTTGAAATTGGTCGAGTGGAATGGTAGGAGTTGTCATTTGTAGCTAAAAGTTCAATTTACCCCTTTTGTGATGACGCGAGGTTGCTATGATTTTGTTATCAATCAATACGGCTTGTAAAAATCAAGTAGAGGATCACTGAAGTAAGATTCCTATTCAATTTTCTTAATATCAGACAAGGACTTAAAAAAAATGGAATTTCCAAATTTTGTCATTTTTCCCCTTTTCTGATGCCTCCTGACTGCCATGTTTTTCAACCAAACAGTATGCCTTGAACAATCTTTGTAGAGGGTCACCCAAGGAACATTTCTACTAAACTATATTGGAATCTGACATGCAGATTCAGGAGAAGATTTTGAAAGTTTGGACATTTTTCCCCCTTTCTGATGCCGCAGCAACCAAAGGAACATTCCTGTGAAGTTTGGATGAAATTGGTCCTGTGGTTTAGGAGGAGATGATGTTTAAAGCTAGAAGTTAACGAGATGATTTTGCCCCTTTTCTGATGCTTCCTGACTGCCATGTTTTTCAACCAAACAGTATGCCTTGAACAATCTTTGTAGAGGGTCACCCAAGGAACATTTCTACCAAACTATATTTGAATCTGACATGCAGATTCAGAGGAGAAGATTTTTAAAGTTCGGACATTTTGCACCCTTTCTGATGCCGCAGCAACCAAAGTTCTCAATGGAATTTAAATCTTTGAACAATTTTGAAAGAGGGCCACCAAAGAAACATTCCTGTGAAGTTTGGATGCAGTTGGTTCTGTGGTTCAGGAGGAGATGATGTTTAAAGCTAAAAGTTAACGACGACGGACGACGGACAAAAAGTGATCAGAATAGCTCACCTTGAGCCTTTGGCTCTAGGTGATCTAAAAAAGGCAACAATTTAAATAACAGTGGCAATTCAGTCCTGCCCCCTGATGGCCATTTTCTTTTTTACCGAAAACATACTTTGAGATCTGAAAGAGGGTCACCCAAGTAACATATTTATAAAATTGTTTTAAAATCGTCCGGATACTTTCATCAGAGATGATTTTTTTCTTTTTCTTTCTTTAGCAATATAAGGCAAACAGTCTGACGGCCATGTTTTTCGACCAATCAACATAGCTTATGATAGCTCCAACAAATTATTTGAAAATCAGCAGAAAAGTTTTGCCAGAGGGATTTATTAAGTTTGTCGGAAGTATGAACAGACAAAGTGCACCCTGATAACCCTCCTAGTAATCAGAATGGGGGACTAGTACATACAAATATAAATGGTGATAATCTTACCTCTGTCTTCCGTTCTTTGGGTAGAACTTTTCTTAAAACATTTTCTTCATGGAGCTTTTTACTATGTGTTACCATCACATGCATGCCATGGACCAACTGTTTAAACAGAAACAACAAGTTAATCATACTGCAAAACAAGCTCTCCAACTGTTATTATTAATGTGGTAAAGAGCCAGTTCTGCCTTTGGAATTATGGCCACACAAACAGTGTTGGAGTACTGGTTAGGCCTTCAGGAAGCAAACATTGAATGAGATAAATAAACAAGAGGGCCAAGATGGCCCTAAATCGATCACCTAATTGATAGTAAATTAGTAGCAAATATTTAACTGCAAATATATGAGAAAATTTGATCAGGGAGTGCAAATGAAACTGAAAGGAGTGTACACTTCTCAAGAAACAGCTTATCAGTAAAGGCCATTTATATCTTGAAATCTAACAAGAACTTTAATAAGAATGGAATTATAAAGTTTTTGTCATTTTGCACCTTTCCTGATGCTGCCTTGCTGCCCTGTTTTTCAACGAAATCAATATGGCTTCAACAGTTTATTTAGAGGGTCACTTAAGGAACATTTCTACCAAATTATCTTGCAATCGCACAAGCAGATTATGGAGGAAAAGCATTTTAAAATTTGGGTATTTTTCTCACTTTCTGATGCCGCAACAACCAAAGTTCTCAATGGAATTTAAATCTTTGAACAATTTTGAAAGAGGACCACCAAAGAACATTCCTGTGATGTTTGTGGAAATTGGTCTATTGGAATGGTAGGAGTTGGTTGTCATTTGTAGCTAAAAGTTCAATTTACCCTTTTTGTGATGACGCCTGGTTGATATGATTGTGTAACCAATCAAAACGGCTTAAACAAATTAAATAGAGGATCATTACAGTAAGATTCGTATTATATTTTCTTAAAATCAGACAAACACTTTCATAAAAATGGAATTTTCAAATTTTGTCATTTTGCCCTTTTTCAGATGCCGCCTGACTGCCATGTTTTTGGACCAATCAATATGGCTTGAACAATTTTTATAGAGGGTCACCCAAGGAACATTTCTACCAAATTATATTTGAATCTGACAGGCAGATTCGGAGGAGAAGATTTTTAAAGTTTGGACATTTTGTCCCCTTTCTGATGCCGCAGCAACCAAAGTTCTCAATGGAATTTTAATCTTTGAACAATTTTGAAAGAGGACCACCAAAGGAACATTCCTGTGATGTTTTGTGGAAATTGGTCTATTGGAATGGTAGGAGTTGGTTGTAATTTGTAGCTAAAAGTTCAATTTACCCCTTTTGTGATGACGCCTGGTTGCTATGATTGTGTAACCAATCAAAACGGCTTTAACAAATTAAATAGAGAATCATTACAGTAAGATTTGTATTATATTTTCTTAAAATCAGACAAGCACTTTTATAACAAGAGGCCCATGAGGGCCTATGCTCTACTGGTATGGTTCTTTGCTCATTTTCAATCCAGAGCATGTATGTATGATGAAGATCGGATAGTAAATGGAGGCTCTTTTGTGTTCACAAGCTGTATTATAGCAATTTTTACAATTTCATGGGCCATAATCCAGTCTTGCCGGATCTGGCTGGTTTTCAAAAGGAACCAAGCTCTCATCAATATTTAACTACTATCTAAGTTTGGTGAAGATCAGATAGTAAATAGAGCCTCTATTGTGTTCACATGCTCAATTATAGCAATTTGAACAATTTCAAGGGCCATAATCCAGTCTGGCTGGTTTTACGGAAGGAACCGAGCTCTCATGGATATCTAACTACTGTATAAGTTTGGTTGAGATACAATCAAAAGTGAAGACTGTATCGTGTTAACAAGCTCTTTTATAGCAATTTTTACCATTTCAAGGGCCATAATCCAGTCATGCATGAGCGGATCTGGGTGGTTTTCGAAAGGAACCAAGCTCTCATGGATATCTAACTACTGTATAAGTTTAGTTGAGATACAATCAAAAGGGAAGACTATCGTGTTAACAAGCTCTTTTATAGCAATTTTGACCATTTCAAGGGCCATAATCCAGTGATGCATGGGCGGATCTGGCTGGTTTTCGAAAGGAACCGAGCTCTCATGGATATCTAACTACTGTATAAGTTTAATTGAGATACAATCAAAAGTGAAGACTGTATCATGTTAACAAGCTCTTTTATAGCAATTTTGACCATTTCAAGGGCCATAATCCAGTCATGCATGGGCGGATCTGGTTTTCGAAAGGAACCGAGCTCTCATGGATATCTAACTACTGTATAAGTTTGGTTGAGATACAATCAAAAATGAAGACTGTATCGTGTTAACAAGAAATTGTTTACGGACGGACGGACGGCGGACAAATCGCCACGACATAAGCCCTTCTGGCCTTTGGCCAGTAGAGCTAAAAATGGAATTTTCAAATTTTGTCATTTTGCCCCTTTTTTGATGCCGCCTGACTGCCATGTTTTTCGACCAATCCGTATGGCTTGAATATCTTTATAGAGGGTCACCCAAGGAACATTTCTACCAAATTATATTTGAATCTGACAGGCAGATTCTGAGGAGAAGATTTTTAAAGTTTGGACATTTTGTCCCCTTTCTGATGCCGCAGCAACCAAAGTTCTCAATGGAATTTAAATCTTTGAACAATTTTGAAAGAGGACCACCAAAGGAACATTCCTGTGATGTTTGGTGGAAATTGTTCTTGCGGTTCAGGAGGAGATGATGTTTAAAGCTAAAAGTTAACGCAAGACGGACGGACGGACAGACGGACGACGGACAAAAAGTGATCAGAATAGCTCACCTTGAGCCTTTGGCTCAGGTGATCTAAAAAAGTTGTAACTTTATGTTACCATGGGCATTGGATAATGAGAACTTTTTAACCTTTTCCCACATACAACAAATCTACAACAGACTTGGAACATATTTTGTCAAAAAAATGGAAATCTCTGTAATTAAATGGATAACCAATGACTAAAAGTGGAAAACATTGTGGCAAATGGAGAAATTGCTCATCATGAGCAATTTCTTCTTTTGCCACAATGTTTTCAAAAGTCGTCTGCTTCAGCGACGTCAGAAAGCATCTATATGAGGGAAAGGGTTAAGACTTCATTTTAAGTTTTCCTATTAAAAACAGTTTATCAAGGGTGGAGATGTCATGTATATTAACCCTTTCCCTCATATAGGAGCTTTCTGACGCCCCTGCAGAAGATGGCTTTTTAAAACATAGTGACAAAAGAAGAAATTGCTCAGAACAAGCAATTTCTCCATTTGCCACAATGATTTCCACTTTTAATCATAGTAAACTAACCTGATGTACAGCACAAATAAATGGTTCCGTCAAATCCTTGTAGAGGGGATATTCCAGCTGAAGCCTCTCAATAAATTTGTCCTGGGAAGTTTCCCACAATTCCACTTCCCGAATGGCAATCAGAGTTTTACTGTTCTTCCGCGTCATATTTTGTAACTTTTTCATAATTTTGCGCACATTTTCTGATGACGCTACACTGGACATGTAGTGCTGAATTTCTGTGACTAGCTGTTTATACTGAAAACAATTTTAAGAATTATTTACCTTTGAAGGATGTATTGTCATGCTAACCTTCAACTTCATAACCTCACACATAAATAGCTTTCCCAAAACATTGCGGGAACAAATTGCTTCTTTGAACTATTTTCTCCTTTTCCCACATTTTTTTTAACACTTTCCCACATACAACAAATCTGCAGCAGACGTCTTTGAAAGCATCTAAGCAAAAATAGTGAAAATTCAAATAACATGATATATTATAATTGGATAAAGTTGAAAACATTGTGGCAAAAAGAGAAATTGCATATTATTATGTTTTCAAAAGTCGGCTGCTGCAGAGGCGTCGGAAAGCGTCTGTATGTGGGAACGGGTTAATTTAGTACCAAAAGTATACTAAAATATTCCAGATGTTAAATTTTCATATTCAGATATTTTCAAAGCAGACAACACTAAAAGTGTTTATTCAATTAATGGAGTGAACTGAATACATGAACTTAGGATCTTTATACAGATCTGAAAAAAAACCCAGGAGATCCGTATATAATCAAAATGACAAGACAACATGCAATCATGGACAACTTGTAACAAATATGAATATGAATTACTGCTCTTTTTGCACTTGTACCTTTTTAACAGTGAGATAAATGATCATGAACAATTTCTCCTTTTTTAATATGTTCAGTGCTACGTCAGACTAAAGACAGTTTTTATGATGATATATATGTTCTTTGTAAGTATACTGAAATTAAATAGTCCAAGTTTGTGCCTAAAGCAGGTTTTTTCAAAGAATTAGCAGAACTGTTTCACATCTAAGACAAAAATTCTGAAATCTAAAATGTTTCCAGTAACCTTGAAATCACTGAGTGAAAAAGAAAATTGTCAGTTTTATTCAAGAACTCCCTTTTCTGCAGTTTTGAAAAGCAGGCATCAGTAGTCATATAAATCATGGAAAGGTTATAGTTAAATCAACCCTTTCCCACATGCAAATGCTTTTTTAAGCCATTTGAAAACATTGTGGTAGATTGAATAATTATTCTTTTGTTTATAGAGTTTAATTATTTTTGACTGGATGTTATCAAAGTCGTCTGCTGCAGATTTGTTGTATGTGGGAAAGGGTTAAACCAATCTATAAATACCTGTGAGGGAGAAGGTCTATAAGCCACTTGTTTCCCCAGAACATCAATCTGCAGACTTAACTCCTGCGATCTGTTCCAAAGGTATGGTATACGTGGATGAAGTAACGATTGGGGCAAGTCCTTCAGCTCCTTGCCTGTCATCAGCTTTTCGTGCATACTTAAAACTTCGAGTTCTGTGTCCACCTCAAGTAACTGTATAAACAAGAGCGTTAGAAGGAACAAATGTGATGCATACCAGTAATGGACAGTCACAAGATAAGTGGATTAAGTTCAAATGTGTTATTTGCATGACAGTATTTGCATAACAGACATGATAAAAGGGAAACAAACAAAGCCAATGTGATCAACACTTAATATATCAGAGAGATTCGAGGATTTGTACCTGATTATATTTTGTAATGTACTTTTCACTAGATGTCTTCAATAAGATTTTTTTTTCAAAATACCCAATTAGGAAAGAGTTAAAAAGAGACAGTGCATCCATAAACATGAACCCATCCTGGATTGTTAGCAGTTTCTATGTTTGCCACAATGCTTTAAACTCTTTTCAATACTTAAACTTTCACTTATATAGATTTTCCATTCATCTGCCTAATTGTGTGCTGAAGATTTGTTGAATGTAGAAAAAGGGTTAACAGCAAACTTGATGAATATAAGACAAGAACAAGTCAAGTTAGAGGGAAGACACTTTTTTTGGAGTTTCCATGAATAAGCCCGTCTTTAATTGACAAAATATCAAAATTAAGTATAATATTATCAGGATTACCTCCTCTTTCATTAGTTTGACCTTCACTGCCAACTTCTCTACAGGGTCAATGGGTCCTTTAGGGGCTAACAGGTGGGTATTCAACAGTCCCAGGGTCACCCAACCCTCAGCCACACAGCTCAAAGTCTCATTGGTATCACTAGCTTCAAAATATTTATCCAGGCACTCTGTAACCATAGTAACTACATCAACAGACATTTGAAGGCCATCCTTCACAATCTCTATAATTCTGTTGATGTCTGGTTTATCTTTCTTTGTGTAACAGATAGTATTGACTAGCCCTGTGTATTCTTGTTCACAGGAGTTTTCTATCAACGGTGTTAGACTTAACAATGTGTGTTGCAAGGCTGCATGTAAGCTGTTTTTGTCCATTTCCCTGAAACATAACGAAACAGTTTGTTTTTTTTAACATGTATTTATATATCCCAACCCCAACCAATTTGAAATAATTTAAAATAATGAGTATATATATCTATATTTGATATGAAGGATACATGTAAATTAGAATATAAATAAAATATTGAGCAAACCAAATAATGAGTAAACTTCAGTAGAACTAGGCAAGCCAGTGCTACCAGTATAGAGCCAGGCAAGTGAGTGCCACCAGTATAGAGCCAGGCCAGCCGGCGCATCTGTGCTACCAGTATAGAGCCAGGCAAGCCAGTGCCACCAGTATAGAGCCAGGCCAGCCGGCGCATCTGTGCTACCATTATAGAGCCAGGCAAGCCAGTGCCACCAGTATAGAGCCAGGCCAGCCGGCGCATCTGTGCTACCAGTATAGAGCCAGGCAAGCCAGTGCCACCAGTATAGAGCCAGGCCAGCCGGCGCATCTGTGCTTCCAGTATAGAGCCAGGCAAGCCAGTGCCACCAGTATAGAGCCAGGCCAGCCGGAGCATCTGTGCTACCAGTATAGAGTCAGGCAAGCCAGTGCCACCAGTATAGAGCCAGGCCAGCCGGCCCATCTGTGCTACCAGTATAGAGTCAGGCAAGCCAGTGCCACCAGTATAGAGCCAGGCCAGCCGGCGCATCTGTGCTATCAGTATAGAGCCAGGCCAGCCTATGCCACCAGTATAGAGCCAGGCTCGTCTGTCAAAGCTTTATCTTGTTGGCTGCCCAACTGAACATTTTTATTGTGATATTCCTAAAATTAGATATGGACTCTTCCATGTGAAAAGCTGGATAAGTTCATTTTTAAATTCAGCATTTAACAATACATAAGAACAACAGTTACCTTGTATCCCTGCCTACACAACCAAACACAGAGGCATGTGACCATATGTGCTGTGCAATATAAGATAATTGTTTGAGTTCCTTGGTGTATATATCCAGCGGGGAGTCCAGTTTGACATTGTAGGGTGTAGACAGTGTGACAGTGTTATCTGCCCTCGACAACAGGGAAAATAGAATTGTTGACAGAGTAGACTGGTGAAAGGATTTCTGTAAAGAAAAAGATAAGAAACATTGCATTAATAATATGAAAGAATATACGCATGAAAAACAGATACACACACACGCAAACATTATTAATAACACAAGAGTTTTCAAAGTATGTTGCTTTAGGACAACCCCCTCTTTCATTAGTTTAGTAAGTAAATCATGACAGTCCACACAGAAATACATATAGTCCAAAAGTGTCTCCCAGTCAAAGTGACACAAATAGCATACTGTATGCAACGTTTCTTCATGTAGTTGAAAAGATTATTAATATTTGGGTTAAACTTTTCCCCACATACAACAAATCCGACGACTTAGAAAATATCTAGGCCAAAACTCAATTGAAGGTATAATTACTGAAAAATGTTGAATATTCAGAGACACTTTTCACTTTTGTCCTCAATGCTTTAAACAAGAGGGCCATGATGGCCCTGGAATCGCTCACCTGATTTTTTTTTTTCCACTTTACCTATATAAGCCCCGCCCCATGGCAGCCATAGTTTCCGACCAATCAACTTGGCTTGAAGGAATCTGATAGAGGGTCACCCTAGGAACATTTCTACAAAATTATTTGAAAATCGGCCAGACACTTTTGGAGGAGAAGATTTTTTAAGTTTTCACTATAGCCATATAGTGCAAAATAGCCCTGTCCACTGGCGGCCATGTTTTTTGACCAATCAACATGGCTTGAAGGAATCTGAAAGTGGGTCATTCAAGGAACATTTCTACTAAATTATTTGAAAATCGGCCTGACACTTTCGGAGAAGAAGATTTTTTAAGTTTTCACTATAGCCATATAAGGCAAAATAGCCCCGCCCCCCTGGCGGCCATGTTTTTCGACCAATCAACTTGGCTTGAAGGAATCTGATAGATGGTCATCCAAGGAACATTTCTACAAAATTATTTGAAAATCAGCCTGACACTTTCGGAGGAGAAGATTTTTTAAGTTTTACTTTGGCCATATAAGGCAAAATAGCCCCGCCCCCTGGCGGCCATGTTTTTCGACCAATCAACATGGCTTGAAGGAATCTGATAGAGGGTCACCCAAGGAACATTTCTACAAAATTATTTGGAAATCGGCCCGACACTTATGGAGGAGAAGATTTTTTAAGTTTTCACTATAGCCATAAAAGGCAAAATAGCCCCGCCCCCTGGCGGCCATGTTTTTTGACCAATCAACATGGCTTGAAGGAATCTGATAGAGGATCACCCAAGGAACATTTCTACAAAATTATTTGAAAATCGGCCTGACACTTTTGGAGGAGAAGATTTTTTAAGTTTGCACTATAGCCATATAAGGCAAAATAGCCCCACCACCCCTGGCGGCCATGTTTTTCAACCAATCAACATGGCTTGAAGGAATCTGATAGAGGGTCACCCAAGGAACATTTCTACAAAATTATTTGAAAATCGGCCTGACACTTTCGGAGAAGAAGATTTTTTAAGTTTTCACTATAGCCATATAAGGCAAAATAGCCCCGCCCCCCCCTGGCGGCCATGTTTTTCGACCAATCAACATGGCTTGAAGGAATATGATAGAGGGTCATCTAAGGAACATTTCTACAAAATTATTTGAAAATCTGCCAACCAGTTTGGGAGAAAAAGAATTTTGAAGTTTTTTCGGTTTCGTTGCCATGGAAACCAGAATTTTGCATGGATCCCAAAAATTTGAAGGAATTCTGGTGAGGTCATTGAGAGGATGCTTTCTGTGAAGTTTCATCCAAATTGACCCACTGGTTACTGAGGAGAAGAAGTTGACGCACGACGCATGACGGACGCCGGACAAAAGGCGATCACAATAACTTTGCTCAAGGTGAGCTAAAAACAAGATGTGTTTGTGAAACACTGATGCCCCCGAATGGCAACATCTAGGTCAAAGGTCAAGGTCGCAAGGTCAAAGGTTTTGGTACTGACAGAAAGGTCATGTCACAAGGAAAACACATGTGAAATATGGTAGCCGTACCGTTTAAAGGTAGTGGTCAAGGTTAAAGGTTTTTTTGAAAGACAGACTGACAGACAGGCCAAAAACTAGATGCCCACCGAATCGGTGATTCCGGAGGCATAAAAAAGCTCTGTACAGATACATCCCTAATCATCGATATCAGAGAAATGGTTAAGAAATACTGTACCTGAATTGTCTTCCCTACTGAAGTTTCATTATTTTCGTCCTTGTCCAAGCCCCATTCGAGCCACTTGACTGTGTTATGGACGGCCGTACTCTTCCTCAACCTCTGCAGTATATTCCCCTGTATGGAGGGTCTAGAGCTCTGAAGAAAGAAAAAAATTGTGTTTTATCTGATATTTCAATTTTCAATGTCGTGAAAACATTGTCCTCCGACCCACTTCTTTGGCTGACTAGAACATTTCGCGTTTCATAAGCACATCTTATTCTGCAATGTTTTTAGGATTTGTCTGCTGCAAATGATTTAACCCTTTCCCTCATATAGACGCTATCTGACGCCTCTGCAGCAGACGGCTTTTTGAAAACATAGTGACAAAAGAAGAAATTACACAAAACGTGCAATTTCTCCTTTTGACACAATGTTTTCTACTTTTTTTCATAGGTTATGCATTCAATTAAAGAGATTTTCTAAGTTTTGACAAAATATGTTTAAAGTCGTCTGCTACAGAATTGTTGTATGAGGGAAAGGGTTAAATTGTCTTCTGGATCATGTTAAGGGTTGAAGGATTAGCCCTTTTCCACCTGCAGACACATATTGACAACATTATCATAATGAGCAATTTCACTTTTTACAACAATGTTTTCAACTCTTATCCAGAGCTTTAACCCTTTCCCTCATATGACAAATCTGCAGCAGACGACTTTGAAAACATACCCGAAAAAAAACCAACAGGAAACTCCCTCTAAATTTAAGTACAATAATTGAATAGAGTTGAAAACATGGTGACAAAAGGAGAAATTGCTCGTTTTGAGCAATTTCTTCTTTTGTCGCCATGTTTTCAAAAAGCCGTCTGCTGCAGAGGCGTCAGAAACATCTATATGAGGGAAAGGGTTAACTTTAATCTAAAGAGATTTTTCATAATTTTGCCTATATGTTTATAATGTCTTCTGCTGCAGATTTGTCTGTCTAATGTGAGAAAGGATTAACCCTTTCCCTCATACGACAAATCTGCAGCAGACGACTTTGAACATATTTTGTCAAAACATAAAAAATCTCTATGATTGAATGGATAACCTAGGACTAAAATTGGAAAACATTGTGGCAAAAGGAGAAATTGTTGGTTTTGAGCAATTTCTTCTTTTGTCACTATGTTTTCAAAAAGTTGTCTGCTGCAGAGGCATCAGAAAGCGTCTATATGAGGGAAAGGGTTAATATAATCAGGACAGACAATCTTGACAGTTAAGCATTATATGAAAGGCACAAATTGCTATTTATGATAGATAACAGACAGTAATGGTTTCATTACAAACTCAGTGCATGTTTTTCAAAGTAATCTTGCTTGAATTATTACTCTTATATCTTGGTTGATTGATAAAATATATTTGAGGTAAATAAAGTGTGTTATCTAATAAACTATTTACAGACAAACTGGACACATTTTACTGTGCAATAAAAATAAAAATGCTTTTTTTGAAAAACTTCTACTTTTACCAATAATTAAGTAGGTTTACTTCTGCTTCAAAAGTAATACATATCTGGGATTTGGTTTAACCCTTCCGGACAATTCAACGGAAGACGACTGAGAAAGTATTTATGCAAAAATATGGAAAATCTCCAAAATGCAAAATAAATTATTGAAAAAAGTTGAATACATTGTGGCAAAAGTTATCTGCTTCAAAGGATTCATATGTGTTCCATATCAAGGAAAGGGTTTACTCCTATGAAAAAATGCTCTAATTATTGAAGTGTATTTCATGTATAATAGGGTAAGCCCTTTCTTGTCACTTTATTTGGCGAGGAGGGCCTTAAATCTTGTCGGGTTTTCTTACCTTTAAGTCTTCCTCATTCAAATGAGAGTACAGCATGAGTTCAGCAGCCTCCATTGGAGTGTGGAGTCCGGAATAATCACAGAACAATTCCAGTTGATCTTTGTCAATCTTGTCCTTATATACCATATTCATGAATGTCCAGCCTTGAAGGACTGATAGGTACTCAAACAAGGGCCATAACTGGAGATACTCCACTGGCAGAGTTATCTGTTTATTTCTCGTCTCCAGTTGTAAGGTTTGAATGTTGAATTCAGAATCTGTTTCCATCTCCTGTTCGTACTTGTATTTAGACATGAGGCCGCACTGCATCAGTAATGTTTGCAATTCTGTCTTCAATTTTACAAAATGATCTGAAAGAAATATGACAGTTCACTAGTCACTATAACCCCTAGGCATCCATAAGATTTGGAAATCTTTTTTGGAATAAAAATATTGAAATGCAAATTTCAATAAGACATTATTCCCGCCCACCTTTTGTGTTCAAGGTTACTGTGACCTTGAACTGAATACCTCAAAATCAATAGAGGTCGTCTACAGGTCATGCCCAACCTCCTTGCAAAGTTTTAAGTACTGCAAGTCCAAGCATTGGCCTACAGACGGACCAACCAACATGAGTAAAGCAATATATACCCCCCTCTTCTTCGAATAAGAAACAAAACGAAGAGTGTTCCGAGGTAGGTGAAAGCGTGACAGATTGATACCGATGCGTGTCCCTTCTAAGGCAGGCACCACAAATACTGATATTGTGTCCACAAGGCATGGATTCCACTGCTTATATAATCTATACGTTTACTGCATGTTATAGGACATTACAAACATCATCTGCTACAGATTTGTTGTATGTGGGAAAGGGTGAAAACAAAATCTCAGATAAGCATTACTTTTGAGGCAGGAAATAGTTGATAGAATATTTTCCCCAGCTAAATAAGCTTTGCAATAAAGAGGAATCAACTGCACCATTAAAACGGGCCGCAACACATGAAAACCATCCTCTGGGAATCTTCAACCACCAAAGATCCAGTTCAGGCTGCTCATTCCCACAGGCTGATCCGGGTCTTCCCCTTTTCACAATCAAGATGTACAAATATCTAAGAAGGGGCTGGATAATAGTATTGACCAAGAGCCAACGATGTAATTTGATGGCAATTACCATTAACTCTTACTTAAATGTAACTAAACTACTGCAGGTGGCTTTGAAAACACCTTGGCAACAACTATGGACTATCCCTACATATAATTGTTGATGGGTATTGAAAACATTCTGACAAAAAGAGATATTGCTCATTATAAGCAATTTCTCACTTTGCCACTGTGTTTTCAAATACCATCTGCTATGGGCGAGTCAAAAACGTCTGCAGGTGGGAAGGGCTTATTTCAATATGTCCAACAATCAATTTTCTTGTGACCTAGCTCAAATCATTTTAATATTTTCAAACCTTTCATATCCTCAGTGCCCAGGTTGTTCAGGAGAAACGTGAGTGTTTCCAGGACAAACTGTCGCCTGTGGACAACCAGCTGTACACGTCCTTTATCTGTGATGTCAGAACAGTCCTTCCACAGACACAGTGGTTTCAACATCTCTAGAACCGCGATGAAATCCCCGCCCACCTCTTCTGTCATAAAGGGGTGGGGATGACCTGATGCCCGCCATACCTTCACAAAGTGTTTGTAAAGCAGGTCATCTTTACTCAAGAGTTCTTGTAAAACTGTTACAACTGCAACCAACTTCCTCTTCTCACTGGCAAATGGAAAAAGAAATGTATTAACAGAGTTCTAGATAAGGGGCGTTTTTGCATGTTCTAAAATCCTTATTTGACCTTATAACCCTAGCTATGTTGTGGGTACTCAAAAGAATCGTCTCATTCAGAGGATTCATTTGAGTACCTACATCATAGGGTTTAGTTTGATGATAAGAGAGATAGTGTGGGGGAAAGAGCTGCACAACTGTATTAACTCTTTCTATTGACTAATTATATTTGAGCCAGTGCATAAGAAAAGGTACAAAAAGGTAACTATGAACAGTGTAGGGTTCAGATCATCTTGTGACCACCTGCCCAGTCTTATCATCATCTTTTAACAATATTGTGTTAGTAATTATGTGAACAGTGTAGATATCGATCAGACTGTGTGGATCAATAGGCTGATCTGGTTCTATGCTGTTCACAAAAACCAACTTGTACCTTTCCTCATGCACAGAATATTTTTTATGTTTATTTCACTTCAGCTAAAATGTGTATTGAGGGGGGGGTTCACCATGCAAATGGCATCAACACAAAGAACCTACCGGTACTACAAAACAATGCCTGAATTTCAATATTTTCCCACTATGTTTTCGATTCTTTATCAAAACATTTCAATTTTCCAGATGTTACACTCCAGAAGTCTATAAAGCGGATAAAACAAAATTGATTGTATCAGGTAATTGGTTAACCCTTACAATAAATCTGCAGCAGACAACATTGAAAATATAAGGCAAAAACTTGTTAACATTTCTATAAGTAAAAGTATAAATATGGAGTACAGTTGAAAACATCGAAGCCAAAGGAGAAATTGCTCATGTAATTTCCCTTTTTGGCATGTTTTCAAATTCGTCTTCTGCAGAGGCGTTAAAATGGGTCTGCAATTTGAGATACAGTTAACCCTTTCCCACATATAGATGCTTTCTGACGCCTCTGCAGCAGACAACTTTTGAAAACATTGTGACAAAAGGAGAAATTGGTCAAAAGGAGTAATTTCTCCTGTTGCCAGAATGCTTTCAACTGTTTTAAGTAATCATACATACACATGATTTCCTATTTTTTTGTTTCAATGATTTCAAAGTCGACTGCTTCATAATTGCTGTTTTTGGGAAAGGGTTAACACTCAAATAAACGCTATCTGACGCCTCTGCAGCAGACAGCTTTTTGAAAACATATAGTGACAAAAGAAGAAATTGCTCAAAACAAGCAATTTCTCCTCTTGCCACACAACGTTTACCACTTTTAGTTATAGGTTATCCATTCAATTATAGAGATTTTCTATGTTTTGACAAAATATGTTCAAAGTCGCCTGCTGCAGAATTGTCGTTTGAGGGGAAGGGTTAAAACATTACCTGTTAGGAGTTACACAGAAAGGTAACAAGGACTTGCTAAACCATTTCCAGAACAAGCTCAACTGAGATTCCGCTTCTTCATCATCAATGGACTGAGCTGCTACTTCATACAGTCGTTTTACCCAGCGGATTCCATCTAATACCTGAAGTTGAACATAGAAAATACAAAATGAGTGACACCAAACTCAAATTACAATCAATTAGAGATCATTGTAGATCAAGATAAACCTGGCGCTGCCCCTTTCTATTAGTAAGCAGAAACGTCTGACAAACATGTTTTTTATTGGATAAGACTTCCTTGAATCGCGGGACACCTCTTTATGTCAACTAGTCATAAATATGCCGGCCAGTCTAAGGTTGTGGCCTTTTTCATCCTAAGAATTAACAATATCAGACACAAGCCAAAGTTCCCTGGCCCGTGAAGAGAAGTACAAACAAGACAATCTTTACTTAGTAATATGAAATGTTCATAGACCTGTGTCTTTTCTTTCTCCCTTTCTGACATACAGATGTATTTTAATGCAACTGCAGCATAAGACATTTGAAAACATTGTGGAAAAGGGGGAAATTGCTCATCATGAGCAATTTCTCCTTCTGTCACAATGTTTTCTTCTCTTTTCAATGATTATTCTTTCATTTATAGAGATTTTCAATATTATTGCTTAAATATTTCCTATGTCTGCTGCATATTTGTTGTATGCGGGAAATGGTTTTTGCAGAAGTTTTCATTTCATTGCAACCTTGATATTTGCAACATTTGTACTTTATTGCAAAACAAGTAACTGGATTGCAAGCAATACCATAGTCCCCTACTGGTTTGCACTAAGTCCAAAAAGGGGCATAACTCATTAAAAAATTGACGAAATCCCAGGAAACGCGAACTTGATCTGTGACACATGATTACAAAGGCATATACAAAATTTCAGCTCAATACCTCAAAGCATGTAGAAAAAAAGTGCGGAAAACTGATTTGCCGGACTGACTGACTGACTGACTGACAGATGGACTGACGGACGGAGTGCAAACCTAAGAGTCCCCTTCGGCACGCCGGTAGGGGACTAATAAGCTGAAGACACAAACTGTGCAATTACAGAATAAATGTTTCTTTCTGAATGCAAAATCTGCCAAATTCCATGTGTATGATTTACAGCCTATATTTAAACTCTCAACCAAAGGAATGCATGTGAGACTAACGTCAGTGCCCTATCCACTTGATAAAAAATATGTTTAGTCTTTGCTTAACCTATTACTTATATTAATGGATTAACCCTTTCCCACATACAACAAATCTGCAGCAGACAACTTTAGACAAATTTAGAAGAATCTCAGCAAAAATTATGGAAAATCTCTATAAATCAAAGTGTTATAACTGAATAAAAATAAATAAACATTGTGGCAAAAGGAGAAATTGCGCTCATAATCATCATGAGCAATTCTCCTTTTACCACAATGTTTTCAAAACTTGACTTCTGCAGATGCATTGACATAAATCGTTTCGTGGGAAACAAACTGATTTATATATAGCTATTATTATTTCAAATAAATAAATAAGTGCATGATTAGATAATGTAATGAAACTGCACTATACAGAAATGTCTAGACAAAGTATCATTATAGAGAAATCAGAAGCACCCTACTGTGACTGCACTTTTAACCCTTTCCCACCTGTAGACGCATTCTGTTCTTGAAAACATCGTGACAAAAGGAGAAATTGCTCAAATCGAGCAATTTCTCCCCTTGCCACAATGTTTTCAACTTTCTTCGGTAATAATACCTACAATTATAGAGATTTTCTATATTTTTGCATTGAAGTTTTCAAAGTCGTCTGCTGCAGATTTTATGTATGTGGGAAAGGGTGACATGATTGTAACTAAGATCACAAAATATGACCGATATTTCATTCTCTAAAATCCATGCTTAACCTTCAAACTGTATGGTCATTGTACTCAAAAGAAATGCGACATTTAAATGATTTTGTTGCATGTGAAATGAGAGAGATATTTAACTCCACTTGATCTAGGGGTCTGTTACAGAACTAACCCTTTCCTAAATACAACAAATCTGAGCCTGAATACTTTGAAATCTTCTGGGAAAAGTATGCAAAATCTGACAGTATCGGTGAAAGAATAATTATTGTATGGAGTTGAAATCATTGTAGCAAAAAATAGATTTTGCTCATTATGAGCAATTTCATATTTGCCACAATGTTTACAAAAGTTGTCCGCTGCAAATGTGTCTGCAGCAGACAACTTTTAAAAATATTGTGGCAAATGCGCATTATGATTAGGAGCTTAGAAGCAATTTCTCATGTTTTTGCCGAGTTGTTTTCAGTCGTCTGCTGCAGATGTTGTATGTGGGAAAGGTTTAACCCGTTCCCTCATACGACATTTCTGCAGCAGACGACTTTGAACGTATTTTGTCAAAAACTGGAAAATCTCCATAATTGAATGGATAACCTATAACAAAAAGTGGAAAACATTGTGGCAAAAGGAGAAATTGCACGTTTTGTGCAATTTCTTCTTTTGTCACTATGTTTTCAAAAAGCCTTCTGCTGCAGAGGCGTCAGAAAGCATCTATATGAGGGAAAGGGTTAAGGGAAGGTCATTGTTTGAAGGTCATGTTGTCTCCATGTTTAGGAGTACAAAAAGGCACACAACATAGTATTATTTATAGTGCTAAAGTGGTGTCTAGCCAATATATTGTTACAAACTTGTATGATTATTTGATTAAGTGTCATCTTTACAATATCTTTCAATTAACTCATCATGGCCTAGCATCTAAATATATCAAAATGTTGCTTCTTGAAGTACAAAGACGTCTGCTTAAACCCTTTCCCAAATATAGACGCATTTTGACACATATGATGCAGACACATTTGAAAAACATTGTAGCAAAAGGTGAAATTGCTCATTACTAACAATTTATACTTTCGCCAAGACATTTTCAGAAATATTCAATAATTACTCTTTCATTTAAAGGGATTTAATATATTTCATTCCAGACATTTTCAAAGCCGTCTGCTGCAGATTTACTTTATGTTTTGAAATGGAAACACTTTCCAACTTGCAGAGGCATTTTGATTTTAAGACCAAAGAATTAATAGAACCCATGAACAACCGACAATATCTTAATGCAGGATTAAAATAAAGTGCAGGATGTGGCAAAAGTGGTTGTTTGGAGCAATATCTCCTTTTACAACAATACTTCTATAAATTGTCTGTTTTCAAATATTGTCTTTAATCAGTTAATTTCATTTTTCAAGGACTTACAATGTTTAAACTTTCATCATTACTTCCGTAAAAAGAGGACTGCCTATGATCCGGTGACCGACTTTTATACTTATCTATCTATGTCTAGCCAATGTATCATTAAATTGCTTGATTCATTGATTTAGGGCTAAAAGTCATCTTTACAACATTTTTATCACTGAATTCATCATGCTCTTTATTTACTCTTAATTAAGTATCTCAGTATAGCTTTCAGAAATACTTCAATACTACAAGTTTTCAAATGACTGATTAAATAGATTTATCTACAGTATAACAGATCATATAACCATACGTTTCCAGGCTTTTATGTACCACTTCACCACACAATATTCTTTCCAGGAAACTTGGACCTTCCCGCATAGCCCATTGGTGGGAAACTTATGACACTAGTCATCATTATTTTTGTCAATCATGGGAATGACTGAAAGGCAGAGCCAGGATTCAAATTCATGACCCCTGTATTGACGGGCCTAATTGTGAAATCCACTGTATAGACGGGCCTCATTGTGAAATCCACTGTATAGATGGGCCTCATTGTGAAATCCACTGTATAGATGAGCCTCATTGTGAAATCCACTGTATAGACAGGCCTCATTGTGAAATCCACTGTATAGACGACCTCATTGTGAAATCCACTGTATAGACGGGCCTCAGTGTGAAATCTGCTATATAGACTGGCCTTATTATGAAATCCGCAGCAGACGACTTTAAAAACAAGAGGGCCAAGATGGCCCTAAATCGATCACCTAATTGATAGTAAATTAGTAGCAAATATTTAACTGCAAATATCTGGGAAAATTTTATCAAGGATTGCAAATGAAACTGCAAGGAGTGGACACTTCTCAAGAAACGGATTTTAAAATGTGGGTATTTTTCTCACTTTCTGATGCCGCAGCAACCAAAGTTCTCAATAGAATTTAAATCTTTGAACAATTTTGAAAGAGGACCACCAAAGGAACATTCCTGTGATGTTTTGTGGAAATTGTTCTATTGGAATGGTAGGAGTTGGTTGTCATTTGTAGCTAAAAGTTCAATTTACCCCTTTCGTGATGACGCCTGGTTGATATGTTGTGTAACCAATCAAAACGGCTTAAACAAATTAAATAGAGGATCATTACAGTAAGATTCGTATTATATTTTCTTAAAATCAGACAAACACTTTCATAAAAATGTAATTTTCAAATTTTGTCATTTTGCCCCTTTTCTGATGCCGCCTGACTGCCATGTTTTTTGACCAATCAGTATGGCTTGAACAATTTTAATAGAGGGTCACCCAAGAAACATTTCTACCAAATTATTTTTGAATCTGACAGGCAGATTCGGAGGAGAAGATTTTTAAAGTTTGGACATTTTGTCCCCTTTCTGATGCCGCAGCAACCAAAGTTCTCAATGGAATTTAAATCTTTGAACAAATTTGAAAAAGGACCACCAAAGGAACATTCCTGTGATGTTTTGTGGAAATTGGTCTATTGGAATGGTAGAAGTTGGTTGTCATTTGTAGCTAAAAGTTCAATTTACCCCTTTTGTGATGACGCCTGGTTGCTATGACTGTGTAACCAATCAAAACGGCTTTAACAAATTAAATAGAGGATCATTAAAGTAAGATTCGTATTATATTTTCTTAAAATCAGACAAACACTTTCATAAAAATGGAATTTTCAAATTTTGTCATTTTGCCCCTTTTCTGATGCCGCCTGACTGCCATGTTTTTCGACCAATCAGTATGGCTTGAACAATTTTTATGGAGGATCACCCAAGGAACATTTCTACCAAATTATATTTGAATCTGACAGGCAGATTCGGAGGAGAAGATTTTTAAAGTTTGGACATTTTGTCCCCTTTCTGATGCCGCAGCAACCAAAGTTCTCAATGGAATTTAAATCTTTGAACAATTTTGAAAGAGGACCACCAAAGGAACATTCCTGTGATGTTTGGTGGAAATTGTTCTTGCGGTTCAGGAGGAGATGATGTTTAAAGCTAAAAGTTAACGCCGGACGGACGGACGGACGGACGACGGACAAAAAGTGATCAGAATAGCTCACCTTGAGCCTTCGGCTCTAGGTGATCTAAAAACATCTCCCCATAAATATTGAAAATCTGTATAATCAAAAGATTATTTAGTGAAAAGAGTTGAAAACATTTTGGTAAAAGGAGAAATTGTTTACAATGTTTTCAAAAGTCGTCTGCTGGAAAGGCATCAGAAAGCGTCTGTGGGCAAACGTTATCAACAAATATCTCCCCCTTATTCCTAGCTCTGCCTTTTACACAACTCTCAACAAAATCAATAGATTAATGCAAGCAACAATGTCAAATTGTGATTTATGATTGCAGATTAATTGTATTAAAGCATCCTTTAATAGAAGAGATTATAGGTAATTACAGTCTCACTGTGTTTGATATAATGTGATTCCGACAGATTTAAACTGTTCTTTTAAGACCTCCGCTCACATCATCTTAACCCTTTCCCTCATATAGACGTTTTCTGATGCCTCTGCAGCAGACAGCTTTTTGAAAACATGGTGAAAAAAGAAGAAATTGCTCAAAACGAGCAATTTCTCCTTTTGCCACAATGTTTTCCACTTTTAGTCTTAGGTTATCCATTCAATTGTAGAGATCTTCTATTTTTTGACAAAATATGTTTCAAGTCGTCTGCTGCAGAATTGTCATATGAGGGAAAGGCTTAACCCTTTCCCACATACAACAAATCTGACTTTGAAATCATTTGAGCAATAGATTCTTACAAAACTAGAAATATCACTGAAGGTGATGAATTATACCCCCAGCTGGTGCCTGACAATATACATATGTATGAGAAATTCAAGGGGCCATAACTCATTTAAAAATAATTCCAGTGCAACACGCCGACAATATGCACAACTAGGCTTGGTATCAATCATTCTTGTGAAGATATATTGAATTCTGACCAAGGGTTGCTGAGAAATAGTGTTCACAAGAAATGGCTACAGACCAACTATGTATGAGAAATTCAAGGGGCCATAACTCATTTAAAAATAATTCCTGTGCAACATACCGACAATATGCACAACTAGGCTTGGTATCAATCATTCTTGTGAATTTATATTGAATTCTGACCAAGGGTTGCTGAGAAATAGTGTTCACAAGAAATGTCCAGACCAACCAACCAACCGACCGACAAGCATGACTCCTATATAGCCCCCATATTCTACGTATCTGGGGGTATAATGAAATTATAACTAGAGATGTTTGTCAAACATTATGTCCCCCTGAGCGCCATGTTGTCAAGAACATGTGGAAGATTGAATGAAGTATGCAATACCCGAAGTGGGAGCTGACAAGCTTTTTGTGTTCAAGGAAACTTTGACCTTGAGCTTTTAACTGATGACCTTAAAGTCAATAGCTGTCATTAACTGGTCATGCCAAACCTCCCTGCAAAATGTGAGTACTGTAGGTCCAAGCATTATCCAATTTTAAATAGGACATGCTTTGATCTACCGACGCACCAACATGTGCAAAGCAATATCCGCTCTCTTCTTCGAAAGGGGTCATAATAATTGAAGTTTGTGAGATATATTGTGGAAATGGACGAATTGCTCTCAAAAAGGAACAAGAGTGCCAGTGCCGCCACAAAATATAAAGATCAAGATTGGTCCTTTTAATTATTGCTATTAACATGTATCACAAGACTACCATTGGAATCTCTATCAAAATGATAGAACCGAAAAATGGTAATTTCATGAAAAAAAATCACAAAAATACCATTATGGTAAAACAATCATTTAATGGAAAAGAAACAGCAAACAAAGTATTGGATTGGATTGTTGGAGCTTAATGTCCCATTCAACAAATTATTTCAGTCAGGAAGAAAATAGGATACATATAAACAGAGATAGAACCCTATAGAGGCTTCCGATATGAAAGTAGGTCAAATGGCAGTGTCGATATGTATCCTTTTTTCCTTCTCTTGCAAAAATCACTCTACCGGATAATCCCTGCTTTATGCACTTCTACCTGTTTGGAAACTTGAGTTGCGTTCTCAAGTGAATATGCTATAGAGACCAAGTTTCGAAAGGCATAACTATTGCAAAAATCGCTGAACCGGAAAATCGCAGCTTCATGCACATCTACCCATTATAGTAATGATATTGACCAAGTTTTGAAAAGGTTCAGTCAGAAACGAAGGAGGAGTTGCCTTCACAAGCCGCAATATCAATCAGCTACAAAGACTAAGTTACAAGGGACATAAATCTTGCAAAAGTCAATGAACCGGAAAATCGTCACTTCATGCACATCTACCCATTATAGTTATGACATTGACCAAGTTTTGAAAAGATTCGGTCAGAAACATAGGAAGAGTTGCGTTCACAAGGCTGCAATATCAATCAGCTTCAGAGACTAAGTTACAAGGGACATAAATCTTGCAAAAATCAATGAACCAGAAAATCGCCGCTTCATGCACATCTACCCATTATAGTCATGACATTGACCAAGTTTTGAAAAGATTCGGTCAGAAACATAGGAGGAGTTGCGTTCACAAGGCTGCAATATCAATCAGCTACAGAGACTAAGTTACAAGGGACATAAATCTTGCAAATATCAATGAACCGGAAAATCGCCGCTTCATGCACATCTACACATTATAGTTATGACATTGACCAAGTTTTGAAAAGATACGGTGAGAAACGTAGGAGTTGCGTTCACAAGAAATGGACGTACGGACGGAGAAGATGACGCCAATATACCACTGCCTCCGGCGGCGTATAAAAACTGGAGAGTATTGTTAAATACTATAGTTTCGAGGGTCAATGGAGAAAATAGCTGGCCAAGTTCCACAACTCTTGACCTGCAAACTGAGCTAAATGTTAAACAATTCAAGCTGGTTTTGTGAGCCTACCTATGTCTTTATAACCCTTTCCCAAATACAGACCCTTTCTGTTGCCTCTGCAGCAGATGACATGTGAAAACATTATGGCGAACGGAGAATTTACTTCTAATGTATTCAGCTCTATTGTTAATTATACTTTTCTTTGTATACATTTTTTTCACATTTTTCCAAATATAATTTTAAAGTTGTCTGCTGCAGATTTGTTGTATGTGGGAAAAGAATAAACATTCAACAAGTTAACAATAAATATTACACACACTATATTCATCTTTAGTCCAATTGATTTCTTGGGGACAGAGAATTAGTTATAGTGATTTGAAGGAAAACATTATCAGAACAAAATCTAGGCAAATAAAAGGAGTTAATTGATCAGAAAATGTAATCAAAGTCCAAAACCAACCTTGGTTTGTAATGGATTACGGTTTTCCCTGCATGAGCTTTTTCTAAGGGCTTCAATATCAGGAGGAAATAAAATGAATGACACACAAACATGAAAGTAGAACCATTATTAGATGTTTCAACATCTTAAATAGTGTGAGGAAATAATGTAAATTATACACAGAAATTGAAAGATATGTAGATCAATTCCCATTCTGACTTTTCAAAGTTGTTTCGACATTTAAAATATTGGGAGGAGAAATTGTATATGATACACAAGTATGGAAAATATATATCATATTATTCTTGTTTTCCCATTCCTGGATGTTTCAACATCTAGAATTTTGGTAGGAAAGAATGTAAATATTACGAAGCTAGATCCATTTTTGTTTAAAATCAATTTACTGAAAAAGTAATTTTGCCGATTCAAATTTTGTATGCGGATTTGTTGCTTATAAGTTGATGATGTCTCATAAGTTTGGGGTCAGTATGTTTTGATTTTCCAATATGCAGATGCCATATGACCCCTCTGCAGCAGACAAATTTGAAACAACCATTATGAAAATGTTCTCCTTTTGCCACACTGTGTTTAACCCTATTCAATAAGTATTTCTTTTTTTTTAACCCTGTCCCTCATACGACAATTCTGCAGCAGATGACTTTGAACATATTTTGTAAACAAGAAACTGCTGAAGACGGTAGGGCCGGATTGTCGGCAATTTGACCTTGAAAATCAACAAACCAAGGCCAAGGTCAAAGTAACAATAGAAATCAATAGAACTTGTTACTGGTTACCTTCAGGCAAAGTTTCAAGTTTGTAACCCTTTCCAGTGCTGAGATTTTGCCTCAACCTGAAACTTTAACCAAAATGTTGACGGACGGACATCGCCAATCTATAGACCGGAATTGCTAGAGCAATCCGGCCAAAAAGTAGAAATTCTCTATAATTGAATGGATAACCTATGACTAAAAGTGGAAAACATTGTGGCAAAAGGAGAAATTGCACGTTTTGTGCAATTTCTTCTTTTGTCACTATGTTTTCAAATAGCTGTCTGCTGCAGAGGCTTCAGAAAGCGTCTATATGAGGGAAAGGGTTAAAGATAATCTTTTCCTGAATGTTTTTGTCTTCTGCTGCAGATTTGTTGTATGCAAGAAATTGTGAACCCTTTCCCACTTGTAGATGCATTTTCACACATCTGCAGCAAGTTACTTTTAAAAACAGTGAGAAAAAAGGAGAAATTGATATCACGAGCAACTTCTCATTTTGCCAAACTGTTCATTAAGAGATATTTCATTGTTTTACCTAGATGCTTTTCAGATTTGCTACATGTAGGAAATGTTTAAGGATTTATACAGCATTCTTTAGCCACGGTCGTCCTCTGGATGACTGTGCAGCTGACCCAAGATTTGTTAATCCCTTTCCCACATATGATATCTGCAGCAGACGACATCACAGCAAACATATGGAAAATCTCTAAAGTATGAAAATATATATACAGACGCTTTCTGAGGCCTCTGCAGCAGACGGCTTTTTGAAAACAGTGACAAAAGAGAATATTGCTCAAAACGAGCAATTTCTCCTTTTGCCACAATGTTTTCCACTTTAAGCCATAGGTTATCCATTCAAGTATAGCGATTTTCTATTTTTTGACAAAGTATGTTCAAAGTCGACTGCTGCAGATTTGTCATAATTATGTGGTGAAGGGTTAATTTTGATAACTTGTCTACCTAACAACCAATTGTCTTAGCCCTTTACCTCATATAGATGCTTTCTGACGCATCTGCAGCAGACGGCTTTTTGAAAACATAGTGACAAAAGAAGAAATTGCACAGAACGTGCAATTTCTCCTTTTTCCACAATGTTTTTCACTTTTAGTCATAGGTTATCCATTCAATTATAGAGATTTTCTATGTTTTGACAAAATACGTTCAATGTCGTCTGCTGCAGAATTGTCGTATCAGGGAAAGGGTTAAAAGAGATGTTCTCTACAACGAGATGTAAAAATAAATTTCCATTAGGAGTGGCTTTGTCACATTCACAACTATAAATCTGAAGGTGTATTACTTTTATCTCTAACATAAGATTAAGAGAAGAAATAAACATTACTGAAATGTTGACATTTTTCATCCAAATATTATTATTCTCTTGAAAAATTGAAGAAGCAATGAGGGAAAAATCAAGTCATTGTTCAAAATAAGTAACACTGCTTTTGACCCCTTTCCCTCATTTCTGTCGCTTCTGCAGCAGACAGCTTTTTAAAAACATGGCGACGAAAAAAAAAAAGAAATTGCTCAAAACAAGCAATTTCCCCTTTTGTCACCATGTTTTCAACTCTATTCAATTATTGTACTTTCATATAAAGGGAGTTCACAAATGTTTTTATGTATATTTTTAAAGTTGTCTGCTGCAGATTCCATGTATGAGGGAAAGGGTTAAGACCATTTCCTTGTCTTTTACTAAAATTGCCAGATATGACTGCTGCCTAAAGTGTCAGAGGTCATCTGTATCCAGGAAACAGTAAACTGATTTGTATTGTGCCGGACAAGGTTGCTGCAACACTCACCAGATACATACAACTTTAGACACCTTTGCAGCAGACAACTTTAGACACCTTTTGAAAGACACCAGATGCTAAGATTTGAGAAGTTGTCTGCATCAGGGTAAGGATACTTTTTTCCAATTGCAATGCCTCTGCAGCAGACCAATTTCGATAAAATATTTGCAAAAGAAGAAATTGCTCATTATCAGCAATTTGTCCTTTTGCAACAATATGTACAACACTGTTCCATAATCACACTTTCATTGACAGGAATTTTGTATAAATTTGCCTAGATCTTTTCAAAGTTGTTGTCTACAGATTTGCCTCACATGGGAAAGGGTTGTAAAACAATCCAAAAAAGGTTATTTCATCCCACAATTCCTGACAGGCAATTTACAAATAATTACGTGGCTATCAACAAAACCCTGATATCTTGTCAGCCAGTACATCCCATCTTCTTCAATTACATTGGCCGTTCATTATATGCATTACACTTCTAGAATGTATAAATATTTCAAGCCTTCCATACAGATAATTTCTAAATACTTTTGCAGATTACTATTGAAAACATTCTGCGAAAAAGAGAAATAACATAAAATTATCAATTTTACCATTTCAATGTTTGCAAATCAGAATGCAGTGTCTTGACAAAGCTAGATTGTCCTGTTTTGATACATTTGATCTTTGAGCTAGAGACATTTCGAGGGCTTGGTGTGAAACAGTTGTAACTAAAATTGGTATTTTTTTACCAAGGTTAATCACCTCGCCAAAAAGTCTTTATAAGCGTTAAATCATTTTTCTTGGTAAACAATGGAAATTTAGGTGCCATTGCTCGTTCTGAGCAATGACATCAAAATTTGCATTGTTTACAAAAGGGTCAAAATTGCCCCTAAACCACGGTTTTCAAAATAGGTTTTAAGTTACAACCGTTTCACGCCAAATCCTCGATTTTCTTATCATGTTGAACATTTCTGCCAGAGTAATTCCTAACACTCTCTACCCACCACAAATAGGGTCCACAACTTTGATGTTCCTCTGGTGATCATAACAAAACTTAACTAGAACTATCACTGAATGTGATTAATACCATCGAACGCCGCCCTGATAGAAAAGGTAGTGAAATATTAAGAAACCCCACCTTAAATTCCATCTTGTAGTTTTAAAGTTATTCTCCTGACAAGAAAAGAGTAAGAAAATGCAATGAAATTTTTCTACAGACAAGAAAAAGTAATAAAGGGCAATAACTCTGTAATTAGCTAAATTAGATGTATGGTTCTTGTACACTGCACTTCCTCTCATTGTACTCTACCGTTGTATGAAGTTTTATTAGATTCCATTTAGAAGTTATTAAGTTATTCTCTGGACATGAAAAAGTAACAAAGTACAATCACTCTGTAATTAGGTAAAGTAGAGTTATGATTCCTGTACACTGCACTTCCTCTCACTGTGTTGTATCATCGTATGAAGTTTTATTAAATTCCATCCAGTAGTTTTTAAGTTCTTCTCCAGACAAGGAAAATTGCAACGGACCAACGGACCAACCACAGGGTGACTCCAATATACCCCCTTCAAACTTTGTTTGTCTGGGGTATAACAAACAAAAAGTTTAAAGGATAGACAAAATGTGATAAATTTATCTGATTCATACCTTGACCTGTGAATTACAGACCCGAGTTTTGAAAAAACAAAACATGTTGTATCATTAAGGTGGATGTTTGTTTCAAATGTGAAACCAATCAAGAATTGGAGGAGTTATGGAAGGGAAAGCAAAGTTAGACAGACATTCAGAAAAAAAAGTAATGATTTGAAATAACCATTTCCAAATTGCAGACACAATTGGGTGTTTTTTTAAAAAACATTTCATTCAATAATTATTCTTTCATTGAGAGATATTTTCCAAGAATTTGCAGACATTTTAAACATCGTCTGCTCCAGATCTGTTGTATGTAGGAAAGGATATGGACAGTGTCAACAAAGGATCATTTTGAAACATACCGAAAATCCTCTAATCTAGATCTCCGATTTGAAATTTTGATAGTGTAAAATATTAACAAGAGGCCCATGAGGGCCTATGCTCTACTGGCATTGATCTGGCTTGTTTCAAAAGGAACCAATATGTCATCAATATTCAAATACCATCTAAGTTTGGTGAAGATCAGATAGTAAATGGAAGCTCTATTGTGTTCACAAGCTGTATTATAGCAATTTTGACAATTTCAAGGGCCATAATCCAGCCATACATGGGTAGATCTGGCCGTTTTTTAGAAATGAACCAAACTCTCATGGATATCTAACTACTGTATAAGTTTGGTTGAGATACAATCAAAAGTGAAGACTGTATCGTGTTAACAAGCTCTTTTATAGCAATTTTGACCATTTCAAGGGCCATAATCCAGTCATGCATGGGCAAATCTGGCTGGTTTTCAAAAGGAACCGAGCTCTCATGAATATCTAACTACTGTATAAATTTGGATGAGATACAATCAAAAGTGAAGACTGTATCGTGTTAACAAGCTCTTTTATAGCAATTTTGACCATTTCAAGGGCCATAATCCAGTCATGTATGGGCGGATCTGTGGCTGGTTTTCGAAAGGAACCGAGCTCTCATGGATATCTAACTACTGTATAAGTTTGGTGGAGATACAATAAAAAATAAGGACTGTATCATGTTAACAAGCCCTATTATAGCAATTTTGACAATTTCAAGGGCCATAATTCAGTCATGCATGGGCTGTATCGTGTTAACAAGAAATTGTTTACGGACGGACAAATCGCCACGACATAAGCCCTTCTGGCCTTTGGCCAGTAGAGCTAAAAGACAAGATGTGTTTGTGAAACACTGATGCCACCGAATGGCAACATCTAGGTCAAAGGTCAAGGTCGCAAGGTCAAAAAATTTGGTACTGACAGAAAGGTCATGTCACAAGGTATACACATGTGAAATATGGTAGCCGTACCTGTTATGGTTCAAAAGAAGTGGTCAAGGTTAAAGTTTTTCCGAAAATGGCAACATCTAGGTCAAAGGTCAAGGTCGCAAGGTCAAACATTTTGGTACTGACAGAAAGGTCATGTCACAAGGTATACACATGTGAAATATGGTAGCCGTACCTGTTATGGTTCAAAAGGAGTGGTCAAGGTTAAAGTTTTTTTCGAGAATGGCAATATCTAGGTCAAAGGTCAAGGTCGCAAGGTCAAAAAATTTGGTACTGAAAGAAAGGTCATGTCACAAGAAATACACATGTGAAATATGGTGGCCTTACCTATTATGGTTCAAAAGAAGTGGTCAAGTTAAAGTTTTTTCGAGAATGGCAACATCTAGGTCAAAGGTCAAGGTCGCAAGGTCAAACATTTTGGTACTGACAGAAAGGTCATGTCACAAGGAATACACATGTGAAATATGTTAGCCTTACCTGTTATGGTTCAAAAGTAGTGGTCAAGGTTAAAGGTTTTTTTCGAGAATGGCAACATCTAGGTCAAAGTCAAAAAATTTGGTACTGACAGAAAGGTCATGTCACAAGGAATAAATATGTGAAATATGGTAGCCGTACCTGTTATGGTTCAAAAGTAGTGGTCAAGGTTAAAGGTTTTTTTGTGCAGACAGACAGGCCAAAAACTAGATGCCCACCGAATCGGTGATTCCAGGGGCATAATAAAAAACTTTGCAAGGAATACACCTTGATAGATGTAAATAGAATGTGACAGTAATTGTATGGATTATGTAAACTCCTCACATAGAACACAACCACTTCATCAGGATGGATGAACTTGCTGATTTATCAATATAGACACTTCTGTTTCTCTCCATTACATCCATGATATTACAATACATGTAGATGCAAGTTTTGAAAAAGAGGGCCATGATGGCCATTGAACGCTCGCCTGATTTAATTTTTTACTTGAGTATTTTGTTTGTTTGGAGTTTAACGCCGCTTTCAACAGCTTTGGTCATATCACGGCGGTCAGTGCACCTACCCATGTTTTCCTGGCTTTCCCACACCAGTACTTACACAACATTCTTTCGAAGCCACTGACTACTTTCTCACATAGATCAGAGGTGAGAGGCAATGGAAAACATCGCCCGAAAGAACGCGCCGCAACCGGGTATCGAACCCGTGACCTCCAGATCACGAGTCAGATACGCTACTAATTGAGCTACCCGGCCGGGCTTTTACTTGAGTAACGGTCACCCAAGGAACACTGGTGGTGCCAAACACTGCCAAATCAGGCCTATACATTTGACAAGAAGAATTTTACAAGGAAATCAAGCCAACCCCATGGCAGCCATGTTTTCCAACGGATCAGAATAATTTGAACAATCCTGAAAGAGAGTCACAGAAGGAACATCTTTGCCAAATTATTTTCAAATCTGGCCAGTACTTTTGGACAAGAATATTTTTTAAGTTTTCACTATACACATATTCGATCGGAATAATTTGAACAATCTTGAAAGAGGGTCACCCAAGGAACATAAGTGTCAAATTGGTTTAAAATCAGGCAAGAACTTTTTGACAAGAGTTTTTCAGTTGACATGGCAACCAGAGTTCCGCATGGAATTTAAGTCTTTGAACAACTTTGAAAGGGGACCACCAAAGGAACATTTCTCTAAAGTTTTAGAATTGGCCAAGTGGTTTAGGAGGAGATGTTGTTTAAAGCAAAATAGTAATGGGCGACTGACAAAGACTAGTCACAATAACTCACTCTGAGCCTATGGCTCAGGTAAGCTAAAAATACGGGGATAGGGTTCGGGGTGGAACTCTGGAAAGTTAAAGGTAAAGTTTTGCTACTTCTTTGAAACAAGAAGGCCATGATGGCCCTTTATCGCTCACCTTTTTTAATAGAACTTCAATAGTTTTCAAAGTTTTTACTCTTTAGATAGATACATATAAGGAAAACAAACTACCCCCCTGGTGGCTATGTTTTTCAACGGATCAGAATAAATTGAACAACTGTTACACAAGGAACATTTGTGCCAAATTATTTTCAAATCAGGCCAGTGATATAGTGCAAGAAGATTTTTTTAAGTTTTCACTATATAACACATAAGGAAAACAAGCCCTGCCCCATGGCGGCCATGTTTTTCATCAGATCCAAATAATTTCAACAATCTTTGTAGAGGGTCACCCAAAAAACATTTGAGCCAAATTATTTTTAAAACGGGCAGGTACTTTTGGACAAGAAGATTTTTAAAGTTTTTACGATGCACATATTAGAAAAACAAGTTCCGCCCCCTGGCGGCTATGTTTTTAAACGGATCAGATTAATTTGAACAATCTTGGTAGAGGGTCCCCCAAGGAACATGTGTGCCAAATTATTTTTAAATCGGGCTCGTATTTTTTGCCAAGAAGATGTTAAAAGATTTTACAATGCACATATAAGGAAAACAGGCCCCGCCACCAGGCGGCAATGTTTTTCAATGGATTGGAATAACTTGAACAAGGGTGCAAAATAATTTTCAAATCGAACCAGTTCTTTTAAAGTTCGGGCAATTTTCCCCTTTTACATGAAATTGAATTCTTTGAACAACTTTGAAAGAGACCACCTAAGTTCGGTGAAAAATGTTGAAAGTTATTGGAGTTTTACGCTGCTTTCAACATTATTTCATTTATATCATGGCGACAGTTCACTTATTCATGATGCCTGGGTAAACAAACCAATACTAGATTAGAAAACGTGCCTTGCCCAAGAGCACTCCAGCATGACCGTCGTGCCACGACTGGGGATCGAACCTGGGACACCCAGTTTCAAATCCCCGACGTCCAATGTCTAAAGGGTAAGAACAAAACATGAAACAAAATAAAACAACAGCAGTTGTGTATGAGGCAATCAAAGTCAATGTATTCATAGACGGTCTTAAGCGGAAAGATATTTGCATAAAAAATCTGTCGAAACAAGTGAAAGAACCAAGCTAAACATTATGTATCTGGGACATTTCATCTAGTTTCTTATTTGACCTAGCTAAAAAGGAACCAAGTCACAGTAAAACCTAACTTAGATACCAGCAAAGATCCAGATCAGCCTGCAACTCTAAGCTGTCTGATCAGAATATTCCTGTTCGTCATCTTTCGGACCAAAACCAGGTTTATAGGTTAGTTTGTTTTATTGGGGGGTTTATGCCGTTTTCAACAGTTTGGCAAGGATATCAAGATGACTGAAATCTTAGTCATGTCATGGCTTGTCTTTTCATAACCCTTTCCCTCATACAACAATTCTGCAGCAGACGACTTTGAACATATTTTGTCAAACAAGAGGGCCATGATGGCCCTGGAATCGCTCACCTGATTTTTTTTTTTTCACTTTAGCTATATAAGCCCCGCCATCTGGCGGGCATAGTTTCCAACCAATCAACTTGGCTTTAAGGAATCTGATAGAGGGTCACCCTAGGAACATTTCTACAAAATTATTTGAAAATCGGCCTGACACTTTTGAAGGAGAAGATTTTTTAAGTTTTCACTATAGCAATAAAAGGCAAAATAGCCCCGCCCCCTGGCGGCCATGTTTTTTGACCAATCAACATGGCTTGAAGGAATCTGATAGAGGGTCATCCAAGGAACATTTCTACAAAATTATTTGAAAATCGGCCCGACACTTTTGGAGGAGAAGATTTTTTAAGTTTGCACTATAGCTATATAAGGCAAAAAAGCCCCGCCCCCCCTGGCGGCCATGATTTTCGACCAATCAACATGGCTTCAAGGAATCTGATAGAGAGTCACCCAAGGAACATTTCTACAAAATAAGTTCAAAATCTGCCAACAAGTTAGGGAGAAGTAGAATTTTGAAGTTTTTTTCGTTTCGTTGCCATGGAAACCAGAATTCTGCATGGATCCCAAAAATTTGAAGGAATTCTGGTGAGGTCATTGAGAGGATGCTTTCTGTGAAGTTTCATCCCAATTGACCCACCGGTTACTGAGGAGAAGATGTTGAAGATTTTTTAAGTTTGCACTATAACCATAAAAGGCAAAATAGCCCCGCCCCCTGGCGGCCATGTTTTTGACCAATCAACATGGCTTGAAGGAATCTGATAGAGGGTCACCCAAGGAACATTTCTACAAATTTATTTGAAAATCGGCCTGACACTTTTGGAGAAGAAGATTTTTTAAGTTTGCACTATAGCCATATAAGGAAAAATAGCCCCGCCCCCCCTGGTGGCCATGTTTTTTGACCAATCAACATGGCTTGAAGGAATCTGATAGAGGGTCACCCGAGGAACATTTCTACAAAATTATTTGAAAATCGGCCCGACACTTTCGGAGGAGAAGATTTTTTAAGAATTTTGAAGTTTTTTCATTTCGTTGCCATGGAAACCAGAATTCTGCATGGATCCCGAAAATTTTAAGGAATTCTGGTGAGGACATTGAGAGGATGCTTTCTGTGAAGTTTCATCCCAGTTGACCCACCGGTTACAGAGGAGAAAATGTTGACGGACGACGGACGCCGGACGACGGACAACGGACGCCGGACATAGGGCGATCACAATAACTCACCTTGAGCACTTCGTGCACAGGTGAGCTAAAAATAGAAAATCTCTATAATTGAATGGATAACCCACGACTAAAAGTGGAAATCATTGTGGCAAAAGGAGAAATTGCTCGTTTTGAGCAATTTCTTCTTTTGTCACTTTGTTTTCAAAAATCTGTCTGCTGCAGATGCGTCAGAAAGCGTCTATATGAGGGAAAGGGTTAAAGTCATTTTTGTTAAAAAAGAAAGTTCTTTGTTGACTTGATTGGAACAACACTTGAGCAATATCATACTGACCATTGACGGTTTTTGACATTAATACGAATTGCAATCACACCTTATCATAAGTAGTAGAAATTATTGTGTGGACTACATATCCCGTACTCTTTACTAATCAATATGGCTTGAAGGAATCTTATAGAGGGTCACCCATGGAACATTTCTACAAAATTATTCAAAATTTGGCCTCATATTTACAAGGGAGAAGATATTAAAAAGTTTTCACTATCGGCCAAGTTTTTTTTACCAATCTTGATGGAATCTACAAAATTATTTGAAAATTGGCCACCCAGTTTGGGAAGAGATTTCAATTTTTTTTACTTTCGGTTGCCATGGAAACCCAATTTTTTTATGAATCCAAAAACAAGAGGGCCATGGCCATTGATTGCACATCTTATTTAATATAAACTTGGTAAATGGTCCGCCAAGGCACACTTGTGCCTAGTTATTTCCAAATCGGTACAGGACTTTTGGACAAGAATATAATATACACATACAATGAAAACCAGCAATGCCCCCCCTGTTGGCTATTTTTTTTCAATGGATCAGAATAATTTGAACAATCCTGATAGAGTGTTGTGTAACCCAAGGAAAATCTGGGTTTTTTTCAAGTACGTTTTGGAGAGAAGATTTTTAAAGTTAACACCATTAACCCTTTCCCTCATACAACAATTCTGCAGCAGACGACTTTGAACATATTTTGTCAAAAAATAGAAAATCTCCATAATTGAATGGATAACCTATGACAAAAAGTGGAAAACATTGTGGCAAAAAGAGAAATTGCACGTTTTGTGCAATGTTTTCAAAAAGCTGTCTGCTGCAAAATGTCAATCAATTTGGATATCTCTTTCTCAAAAGAAGGTCACCTTTACTAATGTGCCAATGACAAAACTGCTAGGACAAATAGAATAGATCAAACTATTAATTTGAACTGGTAAACAGACTGATACACAGACAGCATCAGACAATGAAAGACAAATATTTGTTCATTTACACAATCTAGAAGCATTTTCATGCATCTGCAGCAGTAGACTTTTGAAAACATTGTGGCAAAAGGAGAAGTTGCTCATAATTAGTAAGTTCTTTTGAAACAACTCTTCTTAATGATAATACTTTCATTTATAAAGGTTTTTCATATTTTGCCTTTGATATTTTAAAGTCTTCCGCTGCATGTGAAAAAGGGTTTTAAACAGACACACTCTCTCCACTGTTCACGGCATGTTTCCGCCTATGTGAAGAGTAACACACAATGTGCGGGGCAAATTACAGGTCATAAGACACATAGTGTTCTTAGATTAGCAGTCAAATGTCCTTATATAACAATCATTTCCATAATAATTGATATCTGAGCATTCAGGACCCTTATCTACTACACACAGGTTCAATCTGTGTGACAGATAATAAGGGAAAAGCAGTTATGAAGCAGGCCCTTTAATCAGAAATAGGATTGTATTGCTTAATTTTTCATCACTGACAACAAGATTACAGCAATCACTAACCCCAAGTGTTCTCTCGCTGCGGCTGATTTCGACATTCTTGTCCAGTAAGCCATTCCTGATATAAATGACCAATGTGGACAAGGGTATCCGTCAAGCTGACCAGACAGACAAATGACCTATCCGTCTCAATATCTGGGATGTATTTTATCTTCCTGGCCTACATATCCATTTAACACTTTCCCACATGCATACCCATTTTGACACATCTGTAGCTGATGACTTTTGAAAACATTGTGGCAAAAGAAGAATATGAGAAATGTCTACTTTTTTCTCATTATTGTCATCATCTCTTTTCAAGTTATACTGTCATGTAAAGAGACTTTCGATGTACCTCTGCTGCATATATATGGTATGCTGGAAAAGGTTTAACCCCCACTTTCCCTAATACACCAATTCTGCAGCAGACGACTTTTAACATATTTTGTCAAAAACTAGAACATTTCTATATTTGAATGTATTACCTATGACTAAAATTGGAAAACATTGTGGCAAAAGGAGAAATTGCTTGTTTTGAGCAATTTCTTCTCTTGTCACTCTGTTTTCAAAAAGCTGTCTGCTACAGAGGCATCAGAAAGCGTCTATATGAGGGAAAGAAGAACAACCAAGGAAGTCCCAGATGAAACAGGCACACACTGATCTGGTTCTTTGCTGGTCAATCCTTTCCCACATACAGCAAATCTGCAGCAGATGATTTCGAACACATCCAGGCAAACATATGGAAACTCTTTCTACATAAAAGTATACCTATTGAATAGAGATTAAAAACTAGAGCTATCACTGAATGTGATTAATACCCCTTGAATGCCGTCCTGATAGGAAGTAAGAAAGGGCAATAACTCTGTAATTAGCTAAAATAGAGGTATGGTTTTTATACACTGCACTCCAATTCCTTGTGCTTTACCATTGAATTAAGTTTTATAAAAATTTAATCCAGTAGTTTTTAAGTTATTCTATGGACAAAAAACAGTAACAAAGGGCAATGACTCTGTCATTAGCTAAAATAGAGTTATGGTTCTTGTACACTACACTTCCTCTCATCAGGGTTGTAGATAATATCTCATCTACGTTCCTGCTCTCATTGTGCTCTACCATTGTATGAAGTTTTATTAAATTCCATCATGTAGTTTTAATGATGTACTGAACTGAAAAGTGGATTTTTCATAATATTTAACTTTTGTTGTAACATTGTTTTTTGAAAGTTGAATGTATGTTTAATTAAAAAAAAAAAAAAAGTATGTTAGTGGGCTTTATTTTTTGCTAGATCCATTTATGAAAGCCATATGATATGCATTTTTTTGCTAATTCAGCACATGAAAAAAATCAAGTTTTCACGCAAATTGCCAATATTTGAAAGATGATATGCTAATTGATTGTCTTCTTGTGGTTTAAATCTCATTCTGAAGTTATTTTATCCATATCTTTGGAAGTTCATGTGATACGTTGTAATTGAACCTAAAAAATACACGCTATTTTTCCCTAATGAGAACCCATATTTGTCAGGTGTAAGAATAGAAAAGTTCAAAACTTTGAAATAAGGAAAAAACATATTTATAATATTTAACTTTTTCTGAAACTTCTTGAGGTTATTGCAATTACTATTATTTATCAAAATTTAAAAAGAAAAGTATATGTCATTGAGCAAAATTTTCAGTTTTTCTTGTCTGAATGGCTAAAATATGTTTAAAACAAGTAACTGTAGGATTGCAAGCAATACCATAATCCCCTACCGGTTTGCACGTTTTGAATTTCAGCTCAATATCTCAATGCATGTAGAAAAAAAGTGCGGAAAACTGCTTTATTAATATTCTAAGTCCAAAAAGGGGCATAACTCATAAAAAATTGACGAAATCCCATGAAACGCAAACTTGATCTGCGACACATGATTACAAAGCCATATACAAAATTTCAGCTCAATATCTCAATGCATGTAGAAAAAAAGTGTGGAAAACTGATTTATTAATATTCTAAGTCCAAAAAGGGGCATAACTCATAAAAAAATTGACGAAATCCCATGAAACGCGAACTTGATCTGCGACACATGATTACAAAGCCATATTCCAAATTTTTAGCTCAATATCTCAATGCATGTAGAAAAAAAGTGCGGAAAACTGATTTATTAATATTCTAAGTCCAAAAAGGGGCATAACTCATAAAAAAATTGACGAAATCCCATGAAACGCGAACTTGATCTGTGACACATGATTACAAAGCCATATACAAAATTTCAGCTCAATATCTCAATGCATGTAGAAAAAAAGTGCGGAAAACTGATTTGTCGGACTGACTGACAGATGGACTGACTGACAGACTGACTGACAGACTGACTGACAGATGGACGGAGTGCAAACCTAATAGTCCCCTTCGGCACGCCGGTAGGGGACTAATAAGGTAAAATAGAGTTATGGCTTATGTTCACTGCACTTCCTCACACTGTGTTGTATCATCGTATAAAGTTTTATTAAATTACATCCAGTAGTTTTCTAGTCATGCTCTGAACAAGGAAAATTGAAACAGACCTACCGACCGACCACAGGGCGACTCCAATATACGCCCGCTTCAAACTTAACTAGAAATATCACTGAAGGTGATAAATACCCCCAAAACAGCACCTTGACTCAAAATATGGCTTCCGACTGACCAACAAAAGGGCCATAACTCTGTAAAGTAACATGCAATTGTAAAATCTTTATGATATGTACATTTCCTCTTGGTATAGAAGCTTCATGTATAAAGTTATTGAATTCCACCCAGTGGTTTGTAAGAAATAGGCCGGACAAAATATGACCAACAACTTAATAAGTAAAAGGGCCATAACTCTGTAAAATAACATGCAATTGTAAGACCTTTAGGGTATGCACATCTCCTCTTGGTATAGAAGCTTCATGTACAATTTTATTGAATTCCACCCAGTGGTTTGTAAGAAATAGGCCAGACAAAATATGGACAAAATATGACCAACAACTTAATAAGTAAAAGGGCCATAACTCTGTAAAGTATCATGCAATTGTAACCCCTTTAAGATATGCACATCTCCTCTTGGTATAGAAGCTTCATGTACAATTTTATTGAATTCCACCCAGTGGTTTGTAAGAAATAGGCCAGACAAAATATGGACAAAATATGACCAACAACTTAATAAGTAAAAGGGCCATAACTCTGTAAAGTATCATGCAATTGTAACCCCTTTAAGATATGCACATCTCCTCTTGGTATAGAAGCTTCATGTAAAATGTTATTGAATTCCACCCGATGGTTTGTAAGAAATAGGCCGGACAAAATATGGCTTCGGACAAAATATGACCAACAACTTAATAAGTAAAAGGGCCATAACTCTGTAAAATAACATGCAATTGTAAGACCTTTAGGGTATGCACATCTCCTCTTGGTATAGAAGCTTCATGTACAATTTTATTGAATTCCACCCAGTGGTTTGTAAGAAATAGGCCAGACAAAATATGACCAACAACTTAATAAGTAAAAGGGCCATAACTCTGTAAAATATCATGCAATTGTAACTTTAAGATATGCACATCTCCTCTTGGTATAGAAGCTTCATGTAAAATTTTATTGAATTCCACCCAGTGGTTTGTAAGAAATAGGCCGGACAAAATATGGCTTCCGACAGACCGACCGACCGACACAGTGACTCCTATATACCCCCCCAAAACTTTGTTTTTTGGGGGTATAATAATGTGAAAATTGGAGAAATGTCTCAGTCTTCTTTTGCCATTATAAAAGTACATTATTTTCAAAAGTCGTCTGTATGTGGGAAAGTGTTTAAATGTTAAACCTTGTTGAAGGATAAAATTCCATGATTATACCAGATGATGGACATGTTGACTTTTCGGTTCTTGGAGATAGAAAAAAAAAACAGTAATAAAATTACAACACTGAAGGGCTGACAGCACAACACCTAGGATTTCCCTAAGATTTGAGTAATGACAGATGGAACGGTGGAGAATCAAGCCAGATATTACATTTGAATAGCCTCACTGGAGCCTGAACACTTTCCCATATGTAGAGCTAGAAGATAAATTTTGAAGACAATGTTGCAAAAGGAGAAAATGCTCCTTTTGCCACAATGTTTTCGACTCAATTCAATATTTATTCTTTCATTCAGTGAGTTGCCATAAATTTTTTGTCAAGATATTTTCAAAGTCTACAAATTATTTCTATGTGGGAAAGGTTTAACCCTTTACCTCATATAGACACTTTCTGACGCCTCTGCAGCAGACAGCTTTTTGAAAAGATAGTGACAAAAGAAGAAATTACACAAAACGAGCAATTTCTCCTTTTGACACAATGTTTTCCACTTTTAGTCATAGGTTATCCATTCAATTATAGAGATTTTCTATTTTTTGACAAAATATGTTCAAAGACGTCTGCTGCAGAATTGTCGTATGAGGGAAAGGGTCAAGTTGGAAAGCTAGAACTACCTACTGTTTTTATTGTCATTTGATTATAAAACAGGACACAACTTTCAACTGACAGGGCTTCAACATTTTCTTCAGTTTTTCCTTTTGCAAATATTTATTTATTCCTTTTCCTGGAGAAAATCCCTATATAGATTGAAAATAAAAACTATATAACAGAGTTATAAGGAACGTTTCTAAACTATATTTGGAGAGAAACGCATTTATTAATTAACTCTTTCCCTCATACGACAATTCTGCAGCAGACGACCTTGAACATATTTTGTCAAAAAATGGAAAATCTCTATAATTGGATAATGGATAACCAATGACTAAAACTGGAAAACATTGTGACAAAAGGAGAAATTGCTTGTTTTGAGCAATTTCATCTTTTGTCACTATGTTTTCGAAAAACCTGTCTGCTGCAGAGGCGTCAGAAAGCATCTTTATGAGGGAAAGGGTTAACCCTTTCCAACATGAAGACCCATTTAGAGGCATTTGTAACAGAGAACTTTTGAAGCCATTCTTGCGAAGGAGAAATTACTGAGACTGAGCCGTTTTCAAAATTATTTGCTACAGATGTTTTTATTTGGCGAATTGATTTTGGCGGTATGTGAAAAAGGGTTGGAATTATTGGTGGTGGTAGGGGGGAATATTATAGGTTATTGACCCTGTACTGTGAAATCATCGTTGGACCGAGTTCTTTGGTTGGCGTTGCCGAGCTTGCGAGGCTACGTTCGCCAAAGAACGAGGTCCAACGATGATTTCACAGTACAGGGTCAATAACCTTTTTATTGCATACTTTCATATTGTAAACTATTTGCTTTACGTTGGAGTTTTTTTTTATTATCTAGAATTGATAAATCTGCTTCCGAATTAAAAACAAACTGTTTGTTTACATAAGTAGTACTTTTTGTGCAAATGCCGTTTGAAATATAACGGTGACGTAATTTTTTTTAAATGACGTCATGCACGTGCATAACCAACATTTTAGATGCGCGTTTTAGACTGTTTTCATGTCAAAAACGTACTGTTAGCATGAGACAGTAAGAAATTGTTCATGATCAATATATGAGAATTTAACATTACAAAGTCCCGTGAGGTTTAACAATGATATTTAGTTCAGCTATGTTTGTTTATATAACAAAAGTAGTCCCTAGCATGTTAATTATGCAGAATTTTCGCACGTCCTTATCTACGGTCATGATCACTCCTTGACAGCGGTCATGATCGAAAAATCATGACCACTTTCTTCAATGCAAAGTGAACGGGACAATATGAAAGTATGCAATAATATACTATGTGCACCGTACTTGTCTTGAATTGGTCAACGCAACACAAAAATGGACTTTTGGGTGTTTTGAAACAATGGCAATTAGAATTGAATTGAATACTTAACCCTTTTCCCTCATATAGACGCTTTCTGACGCATCTGCAGCAGACGGCATTTTGAAAACATAGTGACAAACGAAGAAATTGCTCAAAACGAGCAATTTCTCCTTTTGCCACAATGTTTTCCATTTAATTATAGAGATTTTTCCATTTTTTGACAAAAAATGTTCAAAGTTGTTTGCTGCAGAATTGTCATATGAGGGAAAGGATTAATTAGTTGGTAAGTGGTCATTACCACTCACAACATCTTCAGGATGCTTATACAACTAGATAGGATAGATCCTGATCGGACTTGCTTGAAGCACGAGCGCTTTACTGTTCACATATTCCAAAAGATTGTGATCATGTGATGAGATGATCAAGACACAATTGATCACTTCAATTCTCCAACAAATATTTCTATAGACAGTAGTACACTTAACCCTTTCCCTCATACAACAATTCTGCACCAGACGACTTTGAACTTATTTTGTCAAAAAATAGAAAATCTCTATAATTGAATGGATAACCTATGACAAAAAGTGGAAAACATTGTGGCAAAAGGAGAAATTGCACGTTTTGTGCAATTTCTTCTTTTGTCACTATGTTTTCAAAAAGCTGTCTGCTGCAGAGGCGTCAGAAAGCGTCTATATGAGGGAAAGGGTTAAAACAATTATGCTATTTAATCACATATTACTTGACATGTGCTGTATAAATCCCTCTTAATTGAACATTTTATTCTGAAGAAAATAAAGAACAGATCTATACAGTGTTGAAAACATTGTTATAAAAAGAGAAATTGCGCAGTTTGAGCAATTGCCACTTTTATTACAATGTTTTCAAAAGCTGTCTGCCGCAGATGCCTCTAAATGTGGAAAAGAGTAAAATTCATACCTTGACAGTGTTGTTATAATCTGGGACATTTAAGCTGGGTACAGTTTGTGTAATGGCAGACGACAGTTCTGGAAATAAGGCCACCAGATGAGATACGGCTGGATGTAACGTCTGCTTTCCACTTGCTCTCTCTGAAGAATTAAAATAACTGTTATTTTGTATTTTATAACCACTTTCATAAGCCTTTCCCATAATCAGAGGCTGTTTAACCCTTTCCAACATACAACAAAACAAGAGCACCGAGTACGGGACAGACGCTCGACTGATAGGGAGAAAACAGAAAGAAAAAAAAGAAGCCGAGCTGAACAAAAAAACGTAACCAGACGACCACGCCGCGGACGACTTCAGGTTCATGACAATAGCTCTCGTTTTTTCAAAAGTCGAGCTAAAAAATACAGCAGAAGTCTTCGAAAACATGTGGTTAAAATCACAGGAGCTTGACTCATGAAAAAAAAAAATCCGAAAAAAAAAAATCCACCAATACTATATATAAAGAAAAGGACTACAACTCCGAACTCGCCGAAAACCGGCTAAGCCTACTGTTACCGTCGATTTCTCTAACAATGTTCAAGATATCTTAACATGCTGTACATATCCATTTAGCTGAATCCCTAACCTATCCAACGGTATATAACACTTTACCCTTTTTAAGCAAACCAACGAGTAATTGAGCCATTTATTAACCAAATCTGGGTGATATTGCTTAGTCGGAAAAGAAGTGGGACACCTACAACGGCTCTACAACAATGTCGTTAAGAAGGGAAATCACGCTTAAACTACAATCAGCAGCCATTTAACGGTCTGAATAGATCAATACCTTCATTATTTAACAAATTCGGCTGTCATAGCTTACCTTTTTAGTGTTTACCATGCACAATCCGTCGATTTACATCGCCACCGATTGAAAATTTCTCGCTACGGCCATTTACTATTGCAAGCGCGCACATGATGCAGATCGGCTGTCATAGCTTACCTTTTTAGTGTTTACCATGCACAATCCGTCGATTTACATCGCCACCGATTGAAAATTTCTCGCTACGGCCATTTACTATTGCAAGCGCGCACATGATGCAGATCGGTGACCCCGAATCTGATTGGCTCATCTTTTTACTTTCGTTTTCAATCATATTGCTTACTTTGACCCGGCTCGCAACGGTAATATAGAAGCGCAGCGGAGATCCAGCGAAGAATCAGCAATCACCGATCTGCATCATGTGCGCACTTGCAAAAGTAATTGGCCGTAGCGAGAAATTTTCAATCGGTGGCGATGTAAATCGACGGATTGTGCATGGTAAACACTAAAAAGGTAAGCTATGACAGCCGAATTTGTTAAATAATGAAGGTATTGATCTATTCAGACCGTTAAATGGCTGCTGATTGTAGTTTAAGCATTATTTCCCTTCTTAACGACATTGTTGTAGAGCCGTTGTAGGTGTCCCACTACTTTTCCGACTAAGCAATATCACCCAGATTTGGTTAATAAATGGCTCAATTACTCGTTGGTTTGCTTAAAAAGGGTAAAGTGTTATATACCGTTGGATAGGTTAGGGATTCAGCTAAATGGATATGTACAGCATGTTAAGATATCTTGAACATTGTTAGAGAAATCGACGGTAACAGTAGGCTTAGCCGGTTTTCGGCGAGTTCGGAGTTGTAGTCCTTTTCTTTATATATAGTATTGGTGGATTTTTTTTTTTTCGGATTTTTTTTTTTTCATGAGTCAAGCTCCTGTGGTTAAAATATGGTAAACCTCTATAAATGAAAGTTTGATCATGGAAAGGGAGTTGAAAACATTTTGGCAAAAGGGGAAATTGTCCATTATGAGCAATTTCTCCTTTTGTCACAATGTTTTCAAAAGTCGTCTGCTGTAGAGATGTCAGAAAGTGTCTACATGTGGGAAAGGGTTAAGCATTGAGGTGCAAATCAATCAAGAGTGATAAGCATAAGTTGACATAACTTACTACCCATTCAATTGAACCCTTTCCCTCATAGAGACGCTTTCTGACGCCTCTGCAGCAGATGGCCTTTTAAAAACATAGTGACAAAAGAAGAAATTGCTCAAAACGAGCAATTTCTCCTTTTGCCACAATGTTTTCCATTTAATTATAGAGATTTTTCCATTTATTTGACAAAATATGTTCAGTTGTCTGCTGCAAAATTGTTGTATGAGGGAAAGGGTTAAACTCAGCCACAGGATGATGCATTTTGAAACATCATCAGTAAACAATCTTTGAAAATATTGTGTCAGTGTGATTTCCTACTTCGCCCAAAGTGATACAATTTATACTCAATAATTATATCTTTAACTTATTGAGGATTTCTATATTTTTGTCTAGGTGTTTTCATAGTCATCTGCTGCAGATTTGATAAATTTGCGAAAGTGTTAACCCTTTCCCTCATAAAGATGCTTTCTAACACCTCTGCAGCAGATGGCCTTTTGAAAACATAGTGACAAAAGAAGAAATTGCTCAAAACGAGCAATTTCTCCTTTTGCCACAATGTTTTTCACTTTTAGTCATAGGTTATCCATTCAATTATAGAGATTTTCAATTTTTTGACAAAATACAATCAAAAGTCTTCTGCTGCAGAATTGCTGTATGTGGGAAAGTGTTAAACAATGTAAAACCTTGGTAAAAAATCCTGTATCATGCAAATGAACTTCACTATATTTAACCATATTGCAAAAGCCATTCCCGCGTTCTGAAACATACACTCAATAAGAGACCTATCATTTCCTTAAGTACGGTTAACAACACAATACTCCTCAAAACACCAATTACACCAATATAAGCCCTAAATTATTCATAATCACTATACTATTAGATCGTTTGGAGTATCTTCTAACCCTTGTATCCTCTCTGTAATATAACCCTATAATTAGCATGTCTTGCCTGCAGCAGAAAGCTGCTAAAAACATTGCCAGAAAAAAAAGAAATTGCCCATAAAAAGCATCTAGTCCTTTTGACACAATGTTTGATACCTCTGTTAGGAAACATTGCTGGAAAAGGGGACATTACTTAAGATAAGCGATGGAAGTTGCTCAAAATATGTTACAAACTGTATGTTGAAAGGGTATCAAGAAAAGCTTTGTCATATGAAGAGATTTTTACCCTATCCCACTTGCAGACAGATTTTGAAATATCTGCTGCAGTCTAATATTGAAATGAAAATGAGATACTGCGCTCTTGATGAGCAAGTTCACCTTTTGCCACAATGTTTTCAAATCCATTAAATAAGTATTGTATTTTAATTTATAAAGATTTTCCATTTTTTCCCCATATGTTTTCAAAGTAATCTGCTGCAGATTTGATTTTGTGGGAAGCATAACATGAGGAATGCAGATCATTTTGGGATGTACCATGATCAATTAGGGTGTTAGACTCCGCATTACAGTGTAGTAGAAGGTAAATTGGAATGAAAGATGCAAATCCTATTTGCATGACAAGTTATCAATTCATAGAGTTGGTTATTCACATTTGGATGGGTTCATGCAAAAACGGTTGAAAATACCTCTTGATACAATATAGTTAAGACGATTTAGCTTGAAGCCGAAAATTTGTAAGACTTTGGTTGACAAGGAGGAGTAAACTGGAGATTTCCTAACAGTATCTCTCTTATGGCTCACAATAACCCTAAGTTGTGGGAACTCAAAAGAATCTTCTCACTGATCACTGAGATGATCACTTCAACTTAGGGTTTGGATGGTAGAATTAGGTTTCAACCCTTTCCCACGTGTGGACACATTTTAACCCTTTCCCTCATATAGAAGCTTTCAGACACCTCTGCAGCAGACGGCTTTTAGAAAACATAGTGACAAAAGAAGAAATTGCACAAAACGTGCAATTTCTCCTTTTGCCACAATGTTTTCCTCTTTTTGTCATAGGTTATCCATTCAATTATGGAGATTTTCTATTTTTTTACAAAATACGTTCAAAGCCGTCTGCTGCAGAATTGCCGTATGAGGGAAAGGGTTAAACATCTACAGCAGACGACATTTGGATACATTGTGGCAATTTCATTCAAAATGAACAATTTTCTAGTCTAATTAACAATTATTGTACATCAATTTAGATTTCCCATATTTTTGCCTACATGTCGATGCTTTAACCCTTTCCCTCATATAGACGCTTTCTGACACCTCTGCAGCAGACAGCATTTTGAAACAAGAGGGCCATGATGGCCCTATATCGCTCACCTGATTAAGAACTTCAATAGTTTTCAAAGTTTTATACCCTATACATATAAGGAAAACAAGCAACCCTCCCTGGTGGCCATGTTTTTCAACGGATCGGGTTTATTTGAACATCCTTGGTAGAAAGTCACCCAAGGAACATTTGTGCCAAATAATTTTTAAATCAGGCAGGTGCTTTTGGACAAGAAGATTTTTAAAGATATTACAATGCACATATTAGGAAAACAAGCCCCGCCCCTGGCGGCCAAGTTTTCCAATGGATAGGATTAATTTGAACAATCTTGGTAGAAGGTCCCCCAAGGAACATTTGTGCAAAATTATCTTTAAATCGGGCCAATACTTTTGGACAAGAAGATTTTTAAAGATTTTACAATGCACATATAAGGACAAGCACCGCCCCCTGGCGGCCATGTTTTTCAACGGATCGGAAATATTTGAACAGTCTTTGTAAAGGGTGCCCCAAGGAACATTTATGCAAAATAATTTTCAAATCGGGCGAGTACTTTTGGACAAGAAGATTTTTAAAGTTTTAACAATGCACATATAAGGAAAACAAGCTCCGCCCCCCTGGCGGCCATGTTTTTCAACGGATTGGAAATATTTGAACAATCTTGGTAAAGAGTGCCCCAAGGAACATTTGTGCAAAATAATTTTTAAATCGGGCCAGTACTTTTGGACAAGAAGATTTTTAAAGTTTTAACAATGCACATATAAGGAAAACAAGCTCTGCCCCCTGGCGGCCATGTTTTTCAACGGATCGGAAATATTTGAACAATCTTGGTAAAGGGTACCCCAAGGAACATTTGTGCTAAATAATTTTCAAATCGGGCCAGTACTTTTGGAAAAGAAGATTTTTAAAGTTTTAACAATGCACATATAAGGAAAATAAGCTCCGCCCCCTGGCGGCCATGTTTTTCAACGGATCGGAAATATTTGAACAATCTTGGTAGAGGGTACTCCAAGGAACATTTATCGGGCCAGTACTTTTGGACAAGAAGATTTTTTAAGATTTGGCAATTTTCCCCTTTTCTGATGCCGCAGCAACCAAAGTTCTACGTGGAATTAAATTCTTTGAGCAACTTTGAAAGAGGACCACCTAAGGACCATTCCTGTGAAGTTATTTTGAAATTTGGTTTAGTAGGAGAAGTCATTTGTAGGAAATTGTTAACATACACCGACGACGACGCAGATGACAAAATAGTGACAAAAGAAGAAATTGCTCAAAACAAGCAATTTCTCCTTTTGCCATAATGTTTTCCACTTTTAGTCATAGGTTATCCATTCAACTATAGAGATTTTCTATGAGGGAAAGGGTTAAAAGTCTATCACAGATTTGTTGTTGCATTTCCTTGAGCACCGCTGGCATCATTTTATGTATTGTCTTTTGTGTTGCACTGCAGTCCTTGATTTACAAATAATATAATACATGTAATTGTATTGTAGACTTTTATTCCTACTTTACTTAACTAATATATTAAAAAAAAACTCATAAAGAAAAGGATTGGATGATTGAACAACCCAACTGAGTAAACCTTTTTTTTATTTTCTCTGCGTCTGAATTACCGAGGTAATGAAAAATATTGATATGATTATTTCAATGACAAGGGGGATAGACACTGATATTACAAGGCAGCAACCAGTCACTCTTGTTTGCCAATACCAGAATTATAGATCTGTTAAAAAATCCAATGGCCTAGAATATAACAGAAAACGGAGTTTCCTTTCTGCAGGACTATATTGATGAGATAATAGGATATTGAAAACTAGCCAGGTTTGTACTATGATTAATCTTTTCTTCCGAAGACTTGACCATTTACAACAAGCAAACACATTTTCATTCACCCGCAGCAGAAGATTTATGAAATCATTAGACAAAAGCGCAAATAGTTCTTTAAAAAAGCATTATCTCCTTTTTGCACAATGTTTCCAACTCTGTTAAAAGAATACTTTCATTTTTAGAGATTTTCCAAAGTTTTAACTGGATATTTTCAAATTTGTTGTATTCAGGAAAAAGTTAAAAGTTTTACAAATATAATAAAACCTAAAAAATTTGGAGTCTATTTCTTATACGGAGTTGAAAACATTGCTAGGAAGGGATGAACTGGTTGCTTTGAAAAGGTTTTTCGGTACTTCTAAAACATAGATTCTAAACCAATCCATAACACACTTCCTCAATAAGACAAATCTAACAAGTACCAACAACATTGGGTATTGCGAGAAGAAATTTAACTGTAATTTTTCTCATTAATTTCATAGCTACTCCTATGTTGTTTGCATGCATAGGAATTGTCATATCAGAATAAATATTAATGGTCACTCATGACATCGGTTCAATTTGAAAAGATATTATACATTTACTCTTCTTTTACAGGCCTTGGTATTATTTTGTATATTATCTTTAATTCATCTATGGTATTTGAGTAATTTCTCCTTGTCTCATTATATTTTCTAGTCTATTTCAAAATCCTACACTGTACTTATATTTGTCAAATGTTCTATTATTATTTACATTTTATTTCTTCATAGTGGAATTTTCTAATATAGCTTCCCATTAGGTAATGGGTAAGCAGACAAAACAAAGCATAAAGGAGTACATTATCTTAAATGAGCATCAAATGAACTAGAAACTTTTAGACGCTTTGAACATGACGGCACGTAAGATTAAATTACATATTTGTATATTTCTCAAGAGGTTTTGAGGATGCATTGAGGATTGTGAGATAAGTTGGAAAACAGAGAACAAACAGGTCAACAGAACTTATTTTTTCCCTTTCAATAATGTTTCTTTTCCGTGTTTAAACTTATATCTTACAGTTAAGATCAACATGAAATTTACAAATTTTACATTCACATTCCAATCCAATCAGATCAGAACCATTCTGCTCACATTCCATTCTGTTCTAAAAGCTCCCTCGCTCCTTTCATTCTGTTCCAAAAGCTCCCTCGCTCCTTTCATTCTGTTCTAAAAGCTGCCTCGCTCCTTTCATTCTGAATGCTTTTTCGCAAATCAGTACATTGTGATCACTCAGAATGCTTTTGTCCATACATGAATTGTTAAAATATATTATATTTAACCCTTTACCTCATATAGACGCTTTCTGACGCCTCTGCAGCAGACGGCTTTTTGACAACATAGTGACAAAAGAAGAAATTGCACAAAACATGCAATTTCTCCTTTTGCCACTATGTTTTCTACTTTTTGTCATAGGTTATCCATTCAATTATGGAGATTTTCTACGTTTTGACAAAATATGTTCAAAGTCGTCTGCTGCAGATTGTCGTATGAGGGAAAGGGTTAACTCCAAATTATAAACAAACGATATAGCATGTCAACACCACAATGCATTGATTCTTTTTATTTTAGAAAAAAGTCAACTGATTTTTGGTATCTTTTCATAATCTTGTTGAAAAATATAGACTTCACTAGTTATAGTCATTACACACATTACAAACCAATTGAGAATGCATAATTACGGAAAGTGCGAAGTTAGTAAATACCCCTTAATCCACAATTGATATCACATCTTATTTAACAAGATCACTGCCTTCGGGACGCTCATCTGAGTTTATCCCTCTACGGTTTACTTATTTTATATAAAAAATCTTCAAGTTCGGAATGGATATTTATTTATTATAATAGCCTCACAGTACTGCTATTTTTCAAGTATCAAAATATGATTTACCATGTGAAAATAAATCCAAGTTCATATACAGGATAAGGAAGATCTTCAAGTCAGAAAGTGGCTGTCACAATCTGTCAATATCATAAGCTGAGTCTTGTGTATATATGGACAGAAAGCCAAATGAGATTGATGCCTGTTGACCAATCACTATATATTTGACAAATTTATCACTTTTATCTAGACAAAATGGCTAGTTCAATATAGTAAGTTTCTGCACAATAAGTGGACGTATTGGTGTACAAAACAGTCTTTAAAACATTTAAATCATTAATCCGCCAGACTGCATGTTGTCCAAATAGGTTTGTGCTCGGAGAAGTAACTCTCAAACACAACAGTACTGATGATTTTCTCTAATTGTTGTTGTCACAAGGATTTTTCTCCCTTTTTGATGCTGCAGCAACTAAAGTTCTCTATATAATTTATATCTTTGAACAATTTTGAATGCTATGTCTTTCAACCAAGCATTATTGCTTGGAACAATTACAATTATGTAGAGGCTTACTAAAGGAACATTTCTACACATTTATCTTGAATTCTTGTCAATGTCATTTTGTCCTTTTTCTGATGCCGCCTGGCTACCATGTTTTTCAACCAATCCATACGGCTTGAAATTTTTGTAGAGGGTCACCAAAGGAACATTTCTATAAAATTATATTGGAAATCTGACAAGCGAATTCAGAGGAGAAGAATTTTAAAGATTGCCATTTCTCCCGCTTTCTGATGTCGCAGCAACCAGTTCTTCATAAAATTTAAATCTTTGAACAATTTTGAAAGAGAACAAGCAAAGGATCATTCCAGTGAATTTGAGTTGAAATTGGTCCAGTGGTTAAGGAGATGTTGTTTTAAGGTAAAAGTGCATTCTTTGGCTAAGGTGATCTAAAAATATGAAGGAAGCTATGTCCAGTTCTCAAAATCCACCAAAAATTCCTGTAGGTCACACTCAGCATCTGTAGCATACAATGTGAAGAGGTATTAGATAAACAAGTTTTTGAAGTTTCAAAATAATAGCTTTGATGGTTTCCATGTAAGTGACCTAAAAGCAAAACTTAACCCACGCTGACGCTGATCAAGGGATGACAATAGCTTGTCTTTTTCCTGCCCCCCAAAAAATCAGACAAGCTTAAAATATTCCCATTATGATGTTTGGACACAATATTGAAATGGGAGAAAATGCTCGTGATGAGCAAATTCTCCTTTTGTCAAAAGTTATCTGTTTCATATGCATCAGAACATGTCTATAAGTCAGAAAGGGGGATTGGAAAATTAGAGAGAAATTTGGGTCAAATTATTTTCAATTGGAACAGTACTTTTGGACAAGATGTTTAAAGTTTTGAAATTTTTCCCTATTTCGTCCGCAGCAACCAGTTAATCATATTATTGAATTATTTTAACAATTTTTAAAGAGGACCTCCTAAGGAATATTCCTGTGAAATTATTTTGAAATATATCCATTGGTTTAGAAGGAGAAGTTGTTTGTAGGCAACTGTGAACGGAGGATGACAATAACAAAGCTCACCCTCTCTTTGTGCTCAGATGAGCTAAGAAGAGCGACGTGGAGGGAAGGCCAACGCTCGTCTGCTTTATTCTATGTCGAAAAAATTACTGAATAATTATTAAAATCACCATTATGTGACTTAGCATAAACATGCATACCAAGTTTCACTTGAAAACATTCAATGTTATTTTAGTTATGAGGTTAAATATGTGTGACACCGCAGACGCTGACAACGCCAAGCGTATCACAATAGCCTGACTTTTTTTTCGTTGAAAAACAAGACAAACTAAATATGTAGCATAATCCATTTCCCTGACAGATCCATTTTGGTGCAAACCCTATTAACCCTTTATCCTCATACAGACGCTTTCTGATGCCTCTGCAGCAGACGGCGTTTTGAAAACATTTTGCCACAATGTTTTCCACTTTTTGTCATAGGTTATCCGTTCAATTATGGAGATTTTCTATGTTTTGACAAAATAAGTTCAAAGTCGTCTGCTGCAGAATTGTCATATGAAGGAAAGGGTTAAAAACTGTTAAAAACTTTCGAAAAAATTGCTAACAAAACTGTTTTCCCCCAACAATGTTTGCAACTCTGACACACTATCAGATCTACTTTCTAAATCATTTCATTGATGTACGTACCACTTTTGAGGCCAATGAAATAGATGGCTTTTGAAAAAATGTTACAAAGCCAGAAATTGCTGAAATCTTTCACAATTTCTCTTTGTGCCCACAATGTCATTCTAAATACTCTTCCAATTTTAACAAAAGGCAATGTTTTCATCAACAATTTTCAAAGCAGACAATTCTGAAAATTGTCATATCCTGTAAATTATCTATCATCTAATGTAATCCATTTTGGAGAGAAAACTTTTGAGTATCGGTTTCTCTATCATAACTTTTTTTATGCCTTAATTGAATTTCATAAACAGTTCAGAAGCCAAGCAGTCTGTTTTTATGGCCTGATACAATCCAGATTCTTTGATAGTTTCATTTCAAACCTATACATACTAAAATTGAACATAATTTCTTAAAATTTGATTAACTTTTATCCCACTTTTCTTATCTAAAACCCTTTCCCACATACAACAAATATGCACCAGACATTTTTGAAAAACATTTACATGATGGGGCTGGATCGCTCACCTGAGTAAAGCAATGTGATTTGTCATGCAAATCACAAGAGGACCAGTATATATAGCACCTCTGCCCCAAAGCAAAAAAACCAACAACCTATGTTGTCTATCTTACCTAAAATGAATATGACTTAGAATGTCATCAAAGAAATGTTTATGAACCAGTTAGTATTTCAAAATAAGACATTTAATTTCTTAGGAAATAATTTTCTAAATCTTACAAAAATGGGCATAAAGGATAAAAACATCCCAAGCCCCTAGTGGCCATGTCTTTTAACCAATCATTTTGCTTTAAGGAATCAGGTAGAGGGTCATCCAAGGAACATGTCTACAAAATTATTTGAAAATCAGTCTAATATTTCCTAAGGAGAAATTTTTAAAGTTTTCACTAAAGTCATTAAGGAAAACAGCCCTGCCCTCAGGAGGCCATGGGTCACCAAAGGAAAATTTCTACAAAATTATTTGAATATAAAAAAAAAAAAATTGGTTGCCAGAGTAACTTGAATACTGCATGGATAAAAAAAATGATGAAATTTAGTAGAGCACCGTGAGAGGATAATTTCTTTGAAATTTCATCCCAATTGACCTACTGGTTACAGAGAAGATGTTGACAGACCGACGATAACGCCATATAAAGGGCGATTACAATAACTCGCCCTGAGCACTTCATGCTCAGGTGAGCTAAGAAGAGTTAAAAAACATTGTGGCAAATTGCTCATGATATATTTTCAGAAGTCCTAACGAGAACTTATACATGTAAAGTATAATTATTGAAAAGAGTTGAAATCATTATAAAATGTTACCCATTTCATATGCGTATGAAGGTGAAGCATGTTTGTGCTCATCTATTTGACCCTTTCTCACATACAGATGATTTGTGAAACCTCTGCAGCAGATGAATATTGAAATCATTTTGAGAAAAAGGAGAAATAGCTCATTTCAATAATTGTACTTTCATTCATAAGGATTTAACACATTTGTCTAAAGATGTTATCAAAGACATCTGCTGCAATACTGATATATATGGGAAAGGGTAATACCATTCTAACATACAACAAATCTCAACAAAAATGTTAAGAATCTATTTAACCCTCATATAGACGTTTTCTGTCGCCTCTGCAGCTGACTTTGAAAACATAGTGACAAAAGAAGAAATTGCTCAAAACAAGTAATTTCTCCTTTGTTTTCCACTTCTAGTCATAGGTTATCCATTCAATTATAGAGATTTTCATTTTTTTGACAAAATATGTTCAAAGTCGTCTGCTGCAGAATTGTCGTATCTGGGAAAGTGTTAAATGAAAGTGTAATGAGTGAATAAAGTTGAAAATACATTGCTTCCAATAGCCTGGTGCAAATGTGTCAAAACGCATCTGCAAGTGGAAAATGGTTTTGGATCAGGTTATATCTCCGTAACTGCTGGCTAGTATTGATCGAAATAAAGAGGAGAATGCGTTTAATCAACTTGTACAAACTCAACACTTTTTGAGTTATAGACCTTTGATGATATAATTTCTAACCCAATTTGGTGGAGTCGTTCCAATTTTCTTATAAATACAGCAAACATTAAATAAACATTGGAAATGAAAATATTGTTGGGTTGTAACTTCTGGAAACCATGTGCTCTGTATTTATAAGGTAACAATTTGTAAAGAGGAAAATAACCCTTTCCCACAAGCAGAATGATGTATTTTGACCAATCTGCAGCAGATGACTTTCGACAACATTATGACAAAACGAGGGTTGCTTATGATTAATTTCTCCTGTTATCACAATGTTTTCAACTCTATCCAATAATAATACTTTCATCAAAAAGATTTTTCTATATTTTTGACTCCATGTTTTCAAAGTAATCAGCTAAAGATTGGTTAACCCTTTCCCTCATACAATAATTCTGCAGCAGACGACATTGAACATATTTTGTCAAAACATAGAAAATCTCCATAATTGAATGGATAACCTATGACAAAAAGTGGAAAACATTGTGGCAATTTCTTTTTTTTTTTACTATGTTTTCAAAAAGCCGTCTGCTGCAGAGGCGTCAGAAAGCGTCTATATGAGGGAAAGGGTTAAATGTGGGTAACGGTTAAGATGCAAAAATAAAATAGAAGTTAGGCCATAAAAACAATGAATAATGAGAAGTTTTATCGAGATCTATACATTCTGGCACTATATTCAGATGTGTAGACTGATAAATAGCTAAAATTTCCACATTTTACTGGAAAACTAGATCCCCTTTGGAACAATATATCACAAATCGTAATTTACATAGCAATTCAATGACCCTGTAGGTCGTAACACTAACCAGAGTACTAGATAGGAGGAATTTGACATGTTCTAAAATCGTAAGATAACCTTCAAACCCCATGTTGTGAGTACTGTGAGCGGAATCCTTTGAGTATCAACAAGATAGGGGTTTAACCCTTCCACACAAACAGCAAATCTGCGGCGCATGACTTTGAAAACATATCACCACATGTATCAAACATCTCTTTAAATGAAAGTGTAAGAATTGAATAAAGTTAAAATGATTGTGGCAAAGGGAGAGGAATTGCTCATTACGTTTTCAAATATTGTCTGCTGCAGATGCATCAGAAAGCACTCAATGTATGTGGGAAAGGATTAATTGAGTTATACAAGATATTGTAAGGTTATTTGTTATGTTCTTCTCATCTAAGCCACTGCCTAACTCTAGTTTTCTTTATTTATTAGGGGCTAAGCTGTCAGGATAGTATCCTTGGCTATTTCATATTTTTGACTTAAAAAGGAAACACAATTACAAAGCAAAAGTGAGTCATTTGACTCAACAATTTACACTTTGTAAATGTCTATACAAAGAAACGGAAAATTTATAAAATCAAATGTTTTATTATTCAATTGAGCTGAAATAAATTGTGGCAAAAGGAGAATTTACTTTTTATGAGCAATGTCTCCTTTTGCCACAATGTTTTTTATAAGTTGTCTACTGCAGATAGATCAAAATGCATCTGCAAGTAGGAAAGGGTTAAGCAACAAAATTTTAATTTAACCCTTTCCCTCATATAGGCGCTTTCTGACGCCTCTGCAGCAGACGGTTTTTTGAAAACAGAGTGACAAAAGAAGAAATTGCTCAAAACGAGCAATTTCTCCTTTTGCCACAATGTTTTCCACTTTTAGTCATAGGTTATCAATTTAATTAAAGAGATTTTCTATCTTTTGACAAAATATGTTTAAAGTCGTCTGCTGCAGAATAGTCATATGAGGGAAAGGAATTTTCCATTTTGTGCTATCTGATCTTGATCTTAATTATAACTAAGTATCTTATTCAAAGATACTTGATAAACAAACCTAATCTATCAATGCAGAAATGACAGAAAGTTGGAAAGCTTAACATTGTCCATGAATTACAACAATGCTTTCAATTTCCATAAAAAAAAATATTTAAGGTCAATTCATCACTTAAACCCTTTCCCACATACAACAAATCTGCTGCAGATGACTTTGAAAAACATGGTGACAAAAACCTGAAAAATCTCCATGAACCCTTTCCCTCATACAACAATTCTGCAGCAGACGACTTTGAACTTATTTTGACAAAACATAGATAATCACTATAATTAAATGGATAACTAAAAGTGGAAAACATAGTGGCAAAAGGAGAAATTGGCGTCAGAAAGCTCCTATATGAGGGAAAGGGTTAAACATAGCTTAATTGATAAATAAAGTTGAAAACATTGTGGCCAAAGGAGAAATTGCTCATCACAATGTTTCTTCTGCTGCTATTGCAACAAACAGCGTCTGCTGGTGGAAAATGCTTAACCTTCTTTTCCAGCATACAATAAATCTACAGAAGACAATTTTGAAAACATTTTGGCAAAGATATGGAAAATCTCTATAAACCAAATATAATAATAATTGAATCGAGTTTAAAATATTTTTGCGAAAGAAGAAATTGCAGCACATGAGTTGCATGCTGCAAATACATTGATATATTTCTGCATATGGAATAGATTTGACAGATTTATAGCAAATTTATACAAAAACCGATTCACCAAAATGTAATGAGCTTTGGTGCAGGAAAATAGGCCCTTGGGCCTCGGAGATCGGTGTAGATCAGTAAGAATATATTTGCTGATCTTCAATTACACAAAGTGCAAATATCAAATGGCTTATGTGGAAAATCAAAACTATGTAATTAAACCCTTTTTCACTTGCAGACGCATTTTGACCCATCTGCAGCAGACAACTAGATGGTTTTCTTTTTCACAAAAACATATGTCTTCCCCATTGCAGTTTGTCAATAATTGTAATACTGAAACCTTGACCTTGAACCAAGTGGTTGTAACATGAGATCTGCACATCGTCTGAGTATGGTCTGAGTATGGTGAACATTTAAAGTGAATTATTTAAAAATCCTTCAAATGGTTTAAAAGTTATTGAGTTGACATGAGTATTGCGACCTTGAACCAAAGTGGTTTTAACATGCGCTCTTGCACATCGTCTCAGTATGGTGAACATTTTTGGCGATATAATCCTTCAAACATTTAAAAGTCATTGAGCGGACACGAAATACAGTCATATGACCTTTGACCTCTAATTCCTACCTTGAGCTTGAACCAAAGTGATTGTAACTTGGCTCTGCACATTGTCTCAGTATGGTGAACATTTGTGGTGAGTTATTTCAAAATCCTTCAAGCAATTCAAAAATTAATGAGTGGACACAAAATATAGTCATATGACCTTTGACCTCTAATTATGAACTTGACCTTGAACCAAATGGTTGTAAAATGCTCTCTGCACTTCGTCTCAGTATGGACAACATTTGTGGCGATTTATTTAAAATCCTTCAAACAGTTCAAAACCTATCGAACGGACACAAAATATAGTCATTTGATCTTTGACCTCAAATTGTGACATTGACCTTGAACCAAAGTGGATGTAACATGCGCTCTGCACATCGTCTCAGTATGGTGAACATTTGTGGTGAGTTAATTCAAAATCTTGCAAGCAGTTCAAAAAATAGTGAGCGGTCACAAAATATAGTCATATGATCTTTGATCGCTAATTACGACCTTGACCTTGAACGAAAGTGGTTGTCCTATGTGCTCTGCACATTATCTCAGTATGATGGCGATTTATTTCAAAATCCTTAAAGCGTTCAAAAGTTTTGGAGCTGACACGATTTGTGACAGACAGACATACACCACAGACAGAACAAAATCAATATGTCTCCCCATTATGGGGCGAGACATCATTATTGAAATCAATGTGGTAAAAGGATAAATTGTCCATCATATCTTGTTAGTCTTTTTCCTGATAGAGATCACATTTGACTCTTGAAAACATAGCAGAAAAAGGAGAAATTGCTCAAAATTAGCAATTCCTCCTTTTCAAAAAAGATTAAAAGATTTTGACTGGTTCTTAAAATTATGCTTAAAAGTTTTCCCTAAATTGTTTTCAAAGCAAAGGAATCGTATAATTTAAATAAGATCTATCTGGTAAAGGTGAACAAACTTTCAAAATAACTTCGCACAATTATGGAATATCCCTATAATGAAAGTGTTAACCATGTTTTGGAAAGTTATCTGCTACATGTTAGATGTGTCAAAAAGTGTTTCTATCTAGGAAAGTGTAAACCGCAAGCTAATTGTGCATCCTTCTGAATTAGTGATTTGTTGAATACATACATTATTGATAGTAGTAATCAATGTGTTAACCAAAGTTACAACAGTATTCCGAAATTTCTAAATTAATCAAAGGAACAAATTATTCATTCCTTTCTCAATCAAATTATAAACCTTAATTATGGCATAGCATTTCCTGAAATAAATTGTTAACCTATTAAAATATTCTAGTTTTCTTTTCTGAAATAATAAAAAGTGTTTTAGAATTCAGATGTTAAGATTTAGTTCTGATACACTTTAATGAATCAAATGTTTGTTACACTTCCAATAGAGAAATAACTTCTTTTCAAAAAAATTTCCTTTTGCTGATAATGTTTCCACTTCAAAACATCTTGGGAAATGGAAAAATAAGTTATTTTGAACAATTTCATTTTCCAAGACAATGTTTTAAAAATCTGTGTTGTGCAGAGACATGAAATGTTGACTGAATGAGGGCCAGCTTTAACCCTTTGCCTCATACGACAATTCTGCAGCAGACAACTTTTAACATATTTTGTCAACAAATAGAAAATCTCTATAATTGAATGGATAACCTATGACTTAAAGTGGAAAACATTGTGGCAAAAGGAGAAATTGCTCGTTTTGAGCAATTTCTTCTTTTGTCACTATGTTTTCAAAAAGCCGTCTGCTGCAGAGGCATCAGAAAGAATGTATATGAGGGACAGGGTTAAAGTATATAGGTAAATATAGGAACAATTTCTATAAAAGAAAGTTTTATATTTGAATTTAGTTAAAAACATTGTGGCAGAAGGAGCCATTGCTCGTCACGATGTTTTCACAGGTTGTCTGTTGCAGATGCGTGAACATGGGTCTACAAGTGGGAAAGGATTAGCCCTTTGACTGCAGGAAGCTAATAAGTGAAAAAGGCTTACTAGAATAAGGTTATATATAAAGGATCTGACATGAGTTGTCATTTCATATAAAGTTTTATTAAACGAGTTCAAGATTTTTTGTTATTAAGCGAGCCTGTGGCGAGCTTAATAACAAATATCTTGGACGAGTTTGATAAAACTTTATATGAAATGACAACGAATGTCAGATTCTTTTTATCACATGACGAAACACACAAAGAAAATCGGGTTTTCCAAAGCTATTTTAATTTCGTCAGTAGACCGTATAATAATGCCACAAATAATTATGCCGAGGTCATATTCGGCTTAGTTTATTAAAAGTAATAATAAATAACACGCATGAGATATTATATCTATCACATAAAGTGACTTATGAGGCGTATTTCGATCAAAATGTACTTAACGTTTACAATATTTCTAGATAAAATGTACGGGTTTTGGCGCCAAAGTAGCTAAAGTATGACGTCAAAACGCTGACGTGACGTCATTTTCCAAGAATAAGGTCATCTTATATTACACATGTTGTATATAAAGAAATACGTAATGGTTATATTACATCGGATACAAGCATTGTCATGTGATAAAAGACAGTATTAACCATTTCACTAATACAATCCTTCTTCTAAATGAATAAATAATGATTGAAATCTTTTGAATAGAGTTGAAAACATTGTGGCAATCTCCTTTTCCACAATTTTTTCCACTTTTAATGGTTATCTATTGAATTATAGCGATTTTCTATTTTTTGAAAAAATATGTTCAAAGTCGTCTGCTGCAGAATTGTCATATGATGGAAAGGATTAACAAATAGTTTTCATAGTTTTACCTATATGCTTGCATTGTCTGCTGCAGTTCTGTTGATAACCTCTATAAATGCGTGAGAAATTGATGTAACAAGAGCTGTCTGTAAAACCCGGTGATCATTTTGTTTTGACAGTGAATGTTGATAAAGGTGCATGCACACTGAGTCATCGGTAACCTTAGTTTGTTTCCATATAAGGGTATGAATAGTTTTATGTCCCAAAAAGGGGCATAATTCAGCCAAAATCTGATGTTGAATTTTTTTACTTGTCCTTTAAGATCATGTAACATCCAATATGTGATTTAAGTTTCAAAATAATAGCATCTGTGGTTTGTGAGAAAAGGCGTTACATGCAGAACTTTAACCAAATTTTCTAAGGCCCAAAAGGGAGCATAATTCAGTAAATATCTGATGTAGAGTTATGAACCTTGTTCTACAAGACCATTTGAGGTCACCATATAAATGTGAGAAGTTTCAAAACAATAGCACCTGTGATTTGTGAGAAAAGGTGTTGCATGAAAAACTTTAACCAAATTTTCTAAATCATAAAAAGGGGCCTAATTCAGTCAAAATCTGATGTAGAGTTATGAAACTCGACATGCAAGGTCCAATAAGTGTGTAAAGTTTCAAAGCAATATAATATGTGCTCTTTGAGAAAAGGTCTTGCATGCAAGACTTTAATTAAAGCTGCAACGCTGGCGCCTACACAAAAGTAACTGCAATAGCTTCCTTATTCTTCAAAGAGTCAAATTGAAAACTAGTTAATTCTTGGCAAAGATTAAATCAAATTTTTGGAAAAGCAAAAAAAAAAACTCTCATGAGAATGTTGTCTGCTGCAGATACTAGAAAAATGAGACTTTATCAGGGAAATTCAACAATGGAAGGCTAATGGCCCCCTGCAAATGAACTTTGAAAAAGTAGTGGGAAAATGACAAAGTGCTGCTTTAACCCATTACTTCACACAGACAATTTGACACCTGCCGTTGAACATGACTTTTAAAAACATTGCAACAAAAGGTGATATTGCTCAAAACAAGCAATTTCACCTTTCATTGCAATATGTTCAACTCTTTATCATTATAAATCTTTCAGTTTTCTAGATTGTTGAAATTGTTCGTCCAATGATTGTAAAGCAGACGACCTTTGAAAAGTCATGTGTAGTAATGGGTTAACAAATTCATACTTCCAATATTCAAGATATTTGTTCGGTCAGATGCTCTAAACAATATCTAGATCAGGTAAACGAGTTAAATCATTTCTATAATTGTGCAATTTTTTTACAAGTTCCGCATAAATACATACTTATATTTTGTAAACTCGGGACAGGTGTATAAATGTGATATGAATGTAGTAGTCTAAGATTATCTATAAGGGCAGTGTGTTGCCTCTGCAGCAAACAACTTTTGAAAACATTACAGCAAAAGAAGAAATTTCTAATTATGCGAAATGTTTCAGATTTTGCCATAATGCCTTCACCTCTATTAAAAAATTATACTTTTAAAGAAATGTATTATATTTTTGCCTAAACATTTTTGAAGTCATCCTCTGCAGATGTATATAGGAAAGGGTCAAGAAAATGAGAGTACCCTAACAATAACTCACCTTTCTCAAGTGCCATTTGCAGTTTGGATGTGTATTTTTCCATCAGAGCCAGTTCAAACTGCAGAGCTTGCATAACATGGAACCTGTAAAAGTGAATGTTCAACAACCTGTTACAAATTTAAACCTTTCCCACTTGCAGACGCAATCCGACGCATTTGCTGCAGACGACTTTTAAAAAAATTGTGGAAAAAGGAGAAATTGCTCATGATGAGCAATTTCCCCTTTTGCCACAATGTTCTCAACTCTATTTAATGATTAAACTCTTATTTATGGAAATATTTCACATTTTTGCCAATATTTTCAAAGTCGTCTGCTGCAGAATTGTTGTATGTGGGAAAGGGTTAAGGCAATTCTCTGTGAAATTCAGACAGAAGTCTAGGTACAGGTGTTTTCTCATAATATATCTTGTATTACCCAATCAAACTCTGTGTTGGTACTCAAGACAATCATATCAGTGAGACCCACAACAAATGGTTTCAGAATAGAGATTTACTTTTCTCATTTTCTAATGATAATCCCTATGCTGTAGGTACCTCTTCCATACTTTGCTTGAGATATCATGCCCATAAACCATAACTGTATATTTAATCAAAATTGGATCGAACAAAAATGATTAACTAGCATTGTGTCAACTGAACAATGACACTCAACTTAAGTACCAAGTTTGAGATCGCCTCGGTAGTGAAGTGGTAGAGTGTCTGCCTTGGGGTCAAACCAAAGACTTTGTGGTTTAAATTGCTCTCCGTCTTTAGCGCTCAGGATTGTGGGGTAAGCATTATGCCTGACTCGTCCGCTGCAGATGCATCAGAAATCACCTATATAGAGGGAAAGGATTAAAATACTGGTATTTCAGGGAAAGAAATTATTGTATTTATTTATACACACCTGTTGCAGTCAGTTAGTAACTGTTGTTTAGCTTGTTCTTCAACAGTTATAAGCAGTCTATGCAATGCCTGTTTATTCCACTGCATGTCAAATAGGGAGTCTGTAAAAAGTAAAAATGCGAAAATAGATATTCTATGTACAAGGAAAATATTAAGTATAAACTTGAAAGTCAAAACCATGAAAACTTGGTAATGGGTAAGATTATTCTTTACATTTTACATTTAGAATCATTGAAGAAATCATCTATCGAGAAAAAGGAGAACAATTTAACTGTTAAACTAATATCATATTTGTATAGTTCTCTGCTATGACATCTCCAGGGAATATGCAACATAGTGAAAATTCGACATTTAACATGGATACAGAATTAAAAACATTGTGGGTAAAGGAGAAATTGCTCAATTTGGTCTTTTTCTTCCATTTCCACAATGTTTCTAAAATTCGTCTGCTGCATAAGGGATCTACATTTGTCTCCAAATTTGAAAGGGATAAAAAAATTCTATACCTGAATCAGAAATGCCCAGTGATTGTAACGTTTTCTGGAAGGAGAGCGAGTCCATCATGTCACAGGAAGGCTGCAGTATCGGCTGCAAGTTGTCCAGTACGTATTGACACAGGTCAGTAGACTCGGACTGTTGTTTACTCTTACAATGATATTTTATCCACTCAATCATCTGGCTAACATGGGCAGTGGGTGTGTAATGGAATGTCTGGGTTAAGGCAAGTTTTATTCGCAGGTTGTCATTACAGGCATCCTTATCCTTGCTGTAAATATAATGAAGGAACAAAATAATGTACTGAAAGTAATGATCAACCCTTTCCCTCATACGACAATTCCGCAGAAGACGCCTTTGAACAATTTTATGTCAATAAATAGAAAATCTCTATAACTGAATGGATAACCTATGACTAAAAGTGGAAGGAGAAATTGCTTGTTTTGAGCAATTTTTTCTTTTGTCACTATGTTTTCAAAAAATAGCTGTCTGCTGCAGAGGCGTCAGAAAGGGTCTTTATGAGGGAAAGGGATATACAGAAAAACTAACAACAAGACGGTGAGAAAAAGGGAGATGTGTAATGGAATGTCTATTAAACTAAGGAAGGTTTTAATCCTTTCCCCTTACAGCAAATGGGGAATCCGCTGTGGTCGAGTGGTTGGCGTCGCGGATTTCGAAACCGTGGTCCCGGGTTCGATCCCCAGTCGAGGCACTACGGTCATGGTGGAGTGCCCTTGGGCAAGGCACATTTTCTAGCCTAGTACTGGTTTGTTTACCCAGGGATCATGAATAATTAAATTTAATTGCGCGCTAAATGACCTTAGCTGTCGATGCGCCATAAAACAATATACATTCATTCATTACAGAAAATGGGCAGCCGACAACTTAGACATGTAAGCATAACTTATTGAAACTATCTATAAATACAAGTTAATTATTAAATGTTGAAAACAATATGGCAAAAGGAGAAATTGCTCAGTAACCAAGTTGTCAGAAAGGGTTTCTATGTGGGAAATAATTAATTTCGGGGTTTTAACTACAACCATTCATTCTCCTGATTTTTGTTATAAAAAAAAAAAAAAAGACAAGAAAATGTTAAACGAAAATGTTTTTATGTAATGCAAAGTCCGAAACATTAAGTATATTTCAATACAGTGCTCAAAACTTTGAGGATTTAAATGTTGTTTTCAAAATTCCGTCATATCATGGTGGTCAGTTCAACTACCCATGTATTTTCTGGCTTTCTTTTACCAGTACTTCACACAACAGTCTGTTAAAGCAACAGGCTGCTTTTCGCCACTGACTGTTAGCCCTTTGATGGAAGACAAATGATGCTTGTCGCATTGACTTTAAAAGTCAAACACCGGAAAGAAGGTTGGCCAAGATGGGGCTAGAACACACAACACCTGGATTGTTAGCCCACCTAGCTACCAGGGTTCGGACAAATATGTATAGTCTTTTTAATTTTTTTACAAACAGTGAAGGCATGGGTATCAATTAAAACACAATTTTAGAATTGAGCTGAAAATTACAAAATAAAGAAACAGCATTACAATATGCCTGTATGTGGTAAAGTGTTAAATGCTGCACCCACCTATTTTGTAGCATATGTATAAACAGGGCCGAATTTCTCTTAACAATGGCACTGGCAGGGTCTTTACAGCATTCACCAATATCAGGCAATCTAAATGGAGTCAGTCCCAGCACATCGTTAGATGTCTGGCTGCTGTCTTCTGATAACTCGGCATAATGTTCTGTCAGAATAGTCTGTGATTTCTGTAATAAATAACAAACTTATGTCAGTAATCAAGATAAAAGGCTTATAACTCGGGGTCAAAAATCTATTCAAAATCAAACTTAAATTGAAAACTTAACTTTATTTAACTTCTTTTCATTTAAAAAAAGAGAACAAACATATTTTTTAAACCTTTAACCCATGCTTACCAACCTTTTCTCATTCTCAAGGGGGACTTTCATGATCTCAAAGTGGGGGATTGGGGTTTGAAGGGGGAGATTTTCAGTGCGATTAATTTAACAGTAGAAATTTTCACAATAGAACGGAATTTAGATAACTATGCAGGAGACAATACTTTCAATATTTATAGGAAAAGAATAAAATAGACTCATTTTGAGAATGTTTACTATTTAACAGAATATTTTCAACTGTATGTTAGCATTTAAATATTATTTTGGCATGTTTTCAAATTCATGCATTGATATTAAAAAAACCTTTTAATTGTGGTTATCTAGAAAATCAAGCAAGTTGTCTGTTGTGTCAATGACTTTTCATATTGCATCCAAGAAAGAAAAATCTTAACCACATTTAAATAAGACCTACTTTTGAATGAAATAATGAGTACCAATGGAATCTTTGTTAATCTAATGACACAGGGAGAAATCATTTAGTAAATTAATGATAGACACACATTGTTTTGAACTTGTAGAAAAAAAGGGCCTTTAATCAGTGACAATTTGTTTAGAAGTGGATGTTACAAAATGGTTGTAGTAATTTTCAGTACATTCATATATCTTCATGATTTTCGAAAATCGTGAGTTTTTACCTCACGATCGTGGGGGTGGGGTTACCCTATTCCAATCGTGAGACTCACGATTGAATCTGAGACTCACGATTGAATCTGGAGGGTTGGTAAGCATGTTAACCCTTTCCCTCATATAGACACTTTCTATATCTGTAGCAGACGGCTTTTTGAAAACATAGTGACAAAAGAAGAAATTGCTCAAAACGAGCAATTTTTCCTTTTGCCACAATGTTTTCCACTTTAAGTCATAGGTTACCCATTCAATTATAGAGATTTTTTATTGTTTGACAACATATGTTCAATGTCGTCTGCTGCAGAATTGTCGTATGAGGGAAAGGGTTAAACCTTTCAAGAAATAGACTACATCAGCTGCTCTGAAACAAAACAGTTTTAAAACATTATCAAAAAAGGAGATTTTTAATTTAAATCTCAATTTTCAACAATATTTTTAAGTCAGTAACAAGTGTGTATTGATGCAACATTTTTTCTTCCCATTTTAGAAGCATCTCATCAGATACAGTAACTCAGTTAACATAAGAAGTAAATAAAAGCGGTGCTCCGGGAAAACTAACCATAGCGTAATTAGTACACATGTGGGAAAATATCTGCCTGCGCATAAACCTTCTATGACTAAATTAAAATGGCGATCAGAGCAGAGCCAGCCAGATCAGACTGTGGTGATGCACTGACTGATGTGGTTCTACACCAGTTGCTACTGCTTTACTGGTGATTTGTTGTTTAAAGGATGATTTACCTGTTTTGTTTCTGTCCGCCTGACAGTTTGTACATACACGCTATAGCAGGCAGTCCAGACAGCCTGTTTAAGTCCATAACCAAGGTTACAATGATTTACAATGCCTCTGCAGGCCTGCAACAGTTGTTGATGGGTGGGTTTGTCATTTCGGCCCAGTTCCTCGGTCAATCGGTCGTGTAAGTTCTTGAGCCATGTGAACACAGACTGGGTTGGGACACCTAGACTGTGCACCATCTGTTGTAAGTCAAACTCACTGAAAGGCTTACCGTCCTCCTGTAAAAACATTTTGATCAATGCAAGATGTATATGTGAGCCATGGCAGGCAAAAAGAGGGTTTTCTAGAAAAGGGGCGTATTTCATAGTCTTAACCTTTCTCCAAATACAACTTCAAAAACATCCAGGAAAAAATCTGGATAAATGAAAAGATAATTAATGAACATTCATCTTCCTTGGAAGAAATATGGTAAATCTCGATAATTAAAAGGATAATTAATGAACAGAAAGAATTGTGGCAAAAAGAGAAATTGCTCATAATGAGCAACTTCTCCATTTGTTACTATGTTTTCAAAAGTCGTCTATAACAGAGGTTTTTTAGAAAACATCAGTAGATGGAATGTAGGGCTATAATCAATACATGTAGGAGGACAGTGAAGACTGAAGAGACCTTAAACAGGTGCACAGGCCAATCCCAGTCTACACAATACTAGTTCAACTTTTGTTTTGCTTCGTTTTTTAAATATATGTTGGTTTTTTTTAATCCAACAAGTATTGAACAAACTTGAAAACATTGTGGTAAAAGGAAAAAAATGCTCATTATTAGCAATTTCTACTTTTGCCACAATTATTTCAAAAGTTGTCTACTGCAGAGGTGTCAGAAAGCGTCTGTATGTGGGAAAGTGTTGAAGAATTTCTATTTTAGCAAATATTGTAACTTGTGTCAACAAATCCAGGAATAGTTTAGTATTATGTTCTGAGAGGCAATGTAAACATTATACCAGATTAATCATGATACTTTATGGTATATCCAACTTAAAGCAAATATGTAGCAGACGACTTTGAAAATATCTACACAAACATATGGAAAACCTCTAGAACTGCAGTGTATTTTTCTTAATAGTGTTGAAAAGGTTGTGGTAAAAGAAACTGCTCCTTATGGGTAATTTCTTCCTCTACCACATTCTTTTCCATAGTTTTCTGCTGCATCAAATACAGAAACACTGTGGAAGAAGGAGATATTGCCGGAAATATGAAATGTTTTCCAAAGTTGTTTGATGTAGATGCATAAGGAGTCTTCTGAATCAGGGAAAGTGTTATTTGTTTGTGAAAATTAACATCTTAGTTGAATAAAACTCAATATTTGGACACAAGAATAGAGAAGTGTCATTATCTACATAACGCATCCATGAAAATATATAAAACATGAAGCAAATTGCTAAACAGGAATAATAGGTCTTCAAAAGGAAAGGAATACAGTATCCTAAATGAAAACTTTGTAACAAGATGAAAACCATACACATTGATAATTAGGTGACCAATTAACCTTTCCCACTTGCAGACACACTTTGATGAATATGCAGCAATTTCTCCTTTCGCCACAATGTTTTCAACAGTTGTCTGCTGCTGCAGAGGCTTGTGTATGTGGGAAAGGGTTAAATAATTAGGTATACATTTTCTGAATCAGGAGAGATTAATATTTATGACATCATACAGTTGGTCACTCAGTGATTTGCATATTTTGATGAGAGGCAATCAAATTATTGAAGGCAGTCTTCCCATTAATAGGATAAATGAATTTGAAAGAGATTACTTTTTAAACATACTAGGTAAATTGGGGAAAATCTCTATAATGTAAAGAGTAGATTGAATAGAGTTGAAAACATTGTGTCAAAAAGTGAAATGTTTTGAGCAATTTCTTCTTTTGTCACGATGTTTTCAAGAGTCGTCTGTCGTCTGCTACAGAAAGCGTCTATATGTGGAAAAGGATTAAGTCGCAATTTTCTAAATTTGTCAGATATAGTCAAATTAAGACGAATTTGCGAATAGAAAGGGGTAACAACTATGGTAAATCGCCTATTTGTTTCATAATAATAATAAATGATTTTACCTCTCCTGGAATGTAGATCTCTACACCTCTGTTTCTCATAGCTCTAGAAACCTCCCCATATTTCGGATCCATAACTAAAAACAACCTGGAAAAGATGAAATATAATATGTTAACCCTTTCCCACAAACAATATATAAGCAGCAGACGACTATGAAAACATAAAAAAAAAATATAGAAAATTGCCAAAAATAGAAGATTTATTTCTCAATCGAGATAAATATTGTGGCAAATTGCGAAATTGCTAATTTTGAGCATTATTTTTCTCTTTGCCACAATGTTTTCAAAAGTCGTCCGCTGTATGTGCATCAAAATGCTTTTGTAGGTGGGAAAGCATTATTACATTTTAGATGTTTTAATTGACGTTTCGTTTGTTGGCGATCCAATTGATGTATTTGATTCTAGCCTGGTTATCTAATTAGTGAAAACTTGAAAGAGCTGAAATTGCCTGGCAAAAAAAGGTAAAGCATGAAACAAAATGAATTGTTCAAGGTCATTCACGTCCGAGTTATTGAACAAAGTCAATTGTTGGAAATTTCCCACTGTCTTTCTTTAGTTTGAGTCGTATTTTTGCAACAATGCAGAACTCTACATAAGGTAAGGGGATATTTGTAAAAAATAAATCCCTCTTATCATTCAACCAAATCTATATTGTGAATGTTTAAAAAGCATTGTGATAATTCTTTTCAAATCTGTACCACAACAATTTGCTTGGATGTCAAATAAGGATTTCAATTCATGCAATATGCCCCCTTATCAAAAGCTTTGATATGAAAAAGCTCCAAAAAGCTCCAAACTTTCAAATGAGGAAAAACTCCTTGGCATATTTTTTTTAAAACCATCATATGTCTGCCCAATGTGTCATTTACAATACTAATTTCTTCTTTTGTCACTGTGTTTCAAAAGGCTGTCTGCTGCAGAGGCATCAGAAAGTGTCTATATGAAGGAAAGAGTCAAGAAAATATGAATATAATTATAATTACATGTACTTCATCAAACTTTCTGTAAAATACTCACAGATTGGATGAAAAGACATACATGTACTTCATAATAATATGTATATTTTCACCAGGGGTCAGGTCAATATTGATGATTAATACTACAACTCCAACAAGTATGTAATGGGTAGATACCTGAAGTTTGGATGTGGTGTAATTGAGGGTATCTGTCCGTCGATCACACCTCTCTCATTGATGTGTAACACTCCATTAGGCTCCAGTAAGGCATTTAGTCTGTCTAGAACAGAGGCACTGAAAATCAAATGTATATATGTTATACTCTTTTACCTGTCATAGACATGTGCAGACTCATTGAGTACAGACAACTTATGAAAGCATTGTGGGAAATGGAAATAGTGTTAAAAACAAGCAATATCTCCTTTTCCTACAATGTTTTTAATTATTTATTCAATATTGTACTTCCAAATTTCAAGATCTTATATATTTCTCTTAAAAACAGCTGTATCTAAATGGCATATCTGGGAAAAGGGTGAAAGGGTCTGTTTATGAACAATTTTCACCAGCTGCAAAAATCAGTATTATTTTAGTTCAAACTTATTTATCTAACATATTTCAATTTTGAGTGGGCATTAACACCATCGAAATAAAGTCAGTCATATAACAGCAGCCAGTTCACTTACTCATGTCTTTCCTAGCTTTCTCACACCAGCACTCCACATAACATACTTTCCAAACAACTTGCTAATTTACCACATAGACTGTGAGCTAATTGGTGGAAGACAATTTATGCTATTTTACATAGATTGTGAATCAAATTCTTACAACTTATTCTAATCACTCTCAACGCCTGCTTCATGGATACTCAAATGATATAAAAAAGAGATGTATCAAAAAATGGCATATCAGGAAAAAGGTGAAAGGGTTTGTATCTTGATGATCTTCACAAGCTTCAATAATTTGTAGTATTTTGGTTCAAACTCATTCGTTTAATATAGATTGTGAATCAAGTTCTTACAACCTAACAATCCCTTTTCCACATACAACAAATTCGCAACAGAAAAAACTCTAAAAATATGTAAAATCTGTTCCACGGAAAGAATAAATATTGAACAGAGTTAAAAACCCTTGTGACAAATGGTGAAACTGCTCGTTTTGAAAGCATCTGTATGTGGGAAAGGGATAAATCACTCTCAATGCCTGCTTCATAGATACTTAACCAGTACCGGTACAGATTAAGATGTCACTTTTACAGAAATTGAATTTTTGCTCTCTGGATCATAAGGCCACCGTCTCCCACAATCTTATTTTAAATCTATTAAGATATTCTGTCTTTAACGATTGACAACCATTTACACTTCCTTAATTTACATGATAGCATTTTTGTACCTCTCCTAAGCTGTATATAATTTTACATTGTATAATATTTTCCTTGCTTTGTTTTCTTTCAAAGTCAAATTACCAAGAATTGCTCAACTGAAGGAATATTTTACATGGCCTAGTGTATCAAAATCAAAAATCGAGTTCCATGCAGTTTAAAAGGTTCTATGCTATCTGGTTAATAAAACCCAAACTTCTGAGAATCAAAATTTTAAATTGATCAAAACATAGACTAGGTTAGACTTACTTGCAGAAGTTGACATTATCTATCAGTAGCCAGTGACCCAGTTTCAAAGATGAAACCAGTAAACTGTCAATCCATTCAAAGGCCCCACCCCCTGAACCTGGCAATGTGTTTGACAATTTGTGTTGTACAAGCGCGAGGTACTCTTGAATGTTCTTGGCTTCTGTTCTTAAATCTGAAAGAAAGTAAAATAACATCATGGTTTCTTTTTTAATTGAGATTCAAAATCTAAACAAGTTAAATTAGCAATTAATCTGATATTTAGCAGCAATTTACTTAACCCTTTCCTTCCAACATACAGCAAATTGGCATCAGACGACTTTGAAAATGTCTACTCAAAAGTATGGAAAATCTCTATATTTGTAGGTATAATTACTAAAAAAATGTTGAAAACATTGTGGCAAAGGGAGAAATTGCTTGTTTTGAGCAATTTCTAGTTTTGTCACAATGTTTTCAAAAGTAGTCTGCTGCAGATGCGTCAAAATTCATCTATAGGTTGGAAAGGGTTAAAGGCATAAATATGGAAAAAAATTTACAACAGCCATAGATAAGTGTTTGAAATAAATTAGTAAATCACCTTTAGGAAGCGAGAGTTTTTTCTTGAATTTCCAGCAGTGTTCAACTACATTCAACAACGATGATACTTCATCTTTCAAGTGGTTATGTTCTTCTACAGTACTTCTGTTGTCACCTGCAAAAATAAACAATAAACAGTTCATATATATTTTCTTCCATCCTTTTATAGATCAAAATTGTTAATAAAAGACACATTAAAGCCATTTCATTAACCATTTATTGTTATGATATTTCATCAATTGCTTTTGTTTAAGAAGAAAATATAATATCTTAAACGATACAATAATCACTTCGACAAGAAGGATGAAAAAGTAGCGAGAAAAGTTTAAACTTGCTTGTCATTAGCAATTTCTCCTTTTCAAACAATTTATAATTGTAGAGGTGTCACAAGACCTATTTATCAGAGAAAGGTTTAAAGGATAGAGAATAAAGGATAGAGAATAGACCAAGATATATAGGAAGAAATTTTGACTAAAAATTCAGGTATGTGGAGCCCGATTGGTGCCCTTGCTCTCAAATAGATCACTTCAAAAAGATAGAGAACCGACCTTTGTTTTGTTGTAATTGAGTGAACGTGTTCCAGGAAGCCTGTAGTTTAGTCATCAAATGTAAACTGTCCTTATGGCTGTGTAACAAACAGTATGTACTTATGGACTGTACAACCAATCTAACTCTCTCTGCCATCTCCTCTATGTGTCTGTTAGTGTCCGCCTGAAAATATCCATAATCATAAGCTATTGCATGAGAAAAAGTACATGTTGGCATTCTGAAAAGTGTAGGTGCAGATGAATGTGTGCACCTGCTCAGTCTCACGAAAGTCTACAATACTGTTCACAGAGACCAACCTGTATATTTTCTATACTGGCGCATATGGGATCATTTTACTTGATTTCAACACTATACCACTTCCATATTCCAGATACTTCACCCCATCTATATGGGATCATTTTACTTGATTTCAACACTATACCACTTCCATATTCCAGATACTTCACCCCATCTATATGGGATCATTTTACTTGATTTCAACACTATACCACTTCCATATTCCAGATACTTCACCCCATCTATATGGGATCATTTAACTTGATTTCAACACTATACCACTTCCATATTCCAGATACTTCACCCCATCTATATGGGATCATTTTACTTGATTTCAACACTATACCACTTCCATATTCCAGATACTTCACCCCATCTATATGAAATCTTTCATTTTCATCTCGATATTTTCAGATTTGGTAACCATGGGTGACAGTAATATAACAGAACCCACAGCTAGTGGTCAGACATTTCTCCCCAACAAAAAGACATATACCAACATTCCAGAAACTGCCATCTTGCTTGTCATAACAGCTTTTGGCTGCCTCGGAAACATCTTTGCCATGATTGGAATCATCCTGTTTAGGAAATTTCGCAAATCTTCGACAGCTTTCATCTGCCATCAATGTTTTCTTGACTGTATCAAGTGTTTGTATAACTTTCTATATGGATACAATCTTCTTCATGAATCGGAGGTTCCAGTCTGCTCAGCAGTGGGCGCTTCCTATGTGTTTTTTGTGACTGTGTCAGCGTATAACCTATTAGCAATCGTCGTAAACGAGGAGGTGGAGTTACATCGACCATCCAAACATCGAGAGAGTAACCACTACTGTGTTATATTTGGAGTTGCGATACTCTGGTTCTCGTGCATTCTCATTGACATGGGCGTGGCATTCCTTCCGAAAGAGCCAGAATACATCCACGGAGTAGGGAGTTGTATTTTCTCCTATGGAACACCAAGTAACTTTATCCTACATTTACTGTGGATCTCACTAGTCTCTATTGCCATTTTCATCTCTTTCTTCCACTTTCTTTCCATGTACTGCCAAATTAGATTCAGCAGTAAATCCTTAAAGAGAGTGTTGTTAAACAATTCGATCTTGAAGGAAGTGTATTCGTGTGATTCTGGAGATGACTCAGAGCAGAACTCGGCTGAACGTAATAGGAATAACAAACTTTACACCTATCTATACCTACGGAGAATAACAGTACTCATATATATGGTTGTCTGCTTCTTTATATGTTGGTATCCGTTATTCATACTAACACTGGCAGACTATCAGTTTAAACAACCAAAACAAGCTTACAGAATATTAACGATTCTGGCATGGTGCCATCCAGCTACGACTCCGATATTTACCTTTAGAATAATGTACGACATGTCCTCGAAGGATGGACTCATGCGAAAAATTTACGCCAATGCCTATCCCATGATGCATTTCTACCAGAACCCATCAGATCACCCAATGATAAGTAACAAATGGGATCCAAGTACGGATGGTATTACAAATAATCATTTCTCTGACAACAATGAAGAAACAACGGGTCAAATTACAGATGACCAGCTTGAGAGTGAGACACTACTCAGAGTTACAATAGAACCTGAACCAGAAGATAACGATGATGTAACCATCGAAACTCCTGTCACCATAGAAACATGGGATAGTTCTCCAACTAGCCCTGGTAGACCACATAAAAATACTCATGTGCAAAAAAAAATCGATAGATGTACTTGTGGCAATGACACAAAGGATCAGTGATCAACCCTTTCTCTTATTCAACAACTTTGTTGCAGATATCGTTGAAAATATCTTGATAAAAATATGTAAAATCGGAATAAATAAAATGATAGTTATTGATTACAGTTAAAAAAACAGTAATTTGAGATATCAATCATTATGAGCAATTTCTTCTTTTGACGCATTGTTTTCAAAAGACGTCTGCAGCAGATATGTCAAAATCTGCCTGTGCCAAAGGGGCTAACAATGGAAAATTCATTGATAATGCATCTCAATTTGATATTCCATCAAAATGATTCCATGTTTTACTTTTCATGTGCAATTAAAACTTGTGACAAATAAATTTGTTTCTTGTGTTTGGGAAACTGGATCTCTCACTATTACAAGAACATGGATCTGTGTATCTTGTTCAAATAATTTGTATGGGGAAAAAAGTATAATTCTTCAGTTAATTATCTCTTTTCCACATACAACATATTAGCAGCAGATGACTTTGACAACATCTAGTTAAGTTTTAGAAAATCTCTATGAATGGAAGTACATTATTGAGTTATGAGTTGAACACACCGTTACAAAATGGTTACAAAATGGAGGCACTGCTTATAATAAGCAAATTCTCCTTTTGTTCCTTAGTTTTCAGCAGTCGAAATGCATCTTCATGTGAAAGGGTAAACCTTGACCCCTGAACCTACCTGTTCAAATCCACCAAACTAAATAAACATTTGACCCCTGAACCTACATATTCAAATGCCCCTAACTAATTAAATATTTGACCCCTGAACCTACCTGTTCAAATCCCCCTAACAGCTCTGTTGTATCCATGGCACTGTTCATAGCCAGTGAATTGAGCTGGTTACCGGTCAATAGGGACAGCATCTTCACAACACTGGATTTACCACCGCCCTGGGGACCAACCTGTTATTAAAATATTGAAATAAGCAAACTCCTTATAGGATGCCACATAAGTGCAAACAGAGAAACAAAAGCGTTTGAAGGATCACATGTGTCACCTGCCAGCACTTCAGTAATTGAGAGCGAGACAGACAACAGAGAAGTGAACGGCTATGCGTCTCCCTGCCAGGGATTAGAACACCAAACAACAGCATCTTTGCTTATAAGATTATATATACATTATCACTAACCTGTGAGATATTGAAGATCCAGATCGACCTGCAGTTTGATAAGGATCAATCCTGTTCACAAGGTAGATATACAGGTATCCTTAACCCTTTCCCTCATACGACAATTCTGCAGCAGACGACTTTGAACGTATTTTGTCAAAACATAGAAAATCTCCATAATTGAATGGATAACCTATGACAAAAAGTGGAAAACATTGTGGCAAAAGGAGAAATTGCACGTTTTGTGCAATTTCTTCTTTTGTCACTAAGTTTTCAAAAAGCTGTCTGTTGCAGAGGCGTCAGAAAGCGTTTATATGAGGGAAAGGGTTAAAGTCTCCGTGGACAAAAAATAACTATACAAGTGTCTAGTTCAATCTTATTTGCCATTAATTTCGAAACCTACAAAGGTTATTGTGTCTCACATGACTGATATATTATTAATCCTTTCCCATTTCAAAAGCATTTTGACACATCTACAGCAGACTACTTTTGAAAACTTTGTAGCAATAGAGGAAATTGCTCATAATATTTTGAGCTCTGTTCAGTAACTAGCGTTTGCTGTAGATTTGTCCTATGTTAGAAAGGGTTAAAGGCTATGGATACTATATACAAGAGGGCCATGATGGCCCTCGATCGCTCACCTGACTTTTGCAATGTGATTTGTCATGCCAACCACACAGTCAACCACATTAACTCATTTTGTGGTCAGGTAAGCTAATACAAGAGGCCCAAGAGGGCCAGTATCACTCCACTGCCTTTTGGTGGCCATGTTTTATGACCAATCAACATGGCTTGGTGGAATCTGATAGTCACCCAAAGAACATTTCTACAAAATTATTTGAAAATCAACAAGTTTTCACTTAAGCCATATAATGCAAAACAGCCATGCCCCCTGGTGGCCATGTTTTTCCACCAATCAACATGGCTTGAAGGAATCTGATGGAGGGTCACCAAAGGAACATTTCTACAAAATTATTTAAAAATCGGCTTGACACTTTCTGAGGAGAAGATGTTTTAAGTTTTCACTATAGCTATATATGGCAAAATAGCCCAGTACCCTGGCATCTATAGTTTTCGACCAATCAACATGGCTTGAAGGAATCTGATCAAGGGTCACCCTATGAACATTTCTACAAAATTATTTGGACACTTTCGTCAAAGAAGACTTTTTAAGTATAATGGCCATGTATTTCGACCAATCAACATGGCTTGAAGGAATCTGAAAGAGGGTCATCCAAGGAACATTTCTACAAAATAATATTTGAAAATCGGCTAACCAGTTTGGGAGAACAAGAATTTATTAATTTTGTATTTGTTTGGTTACCATGGAAATTCTGCATGGATCCCACAATTTGAAGGAATTCTGGTGAGGTCATTGAGAGGATGCTTTCCGTGAAGTTTCATCCCAATTGACCCACTGGTTACTGAGGAGAAGATGTTGACGGACTACGCACGACGGATGCCGGACAAAAGGTGATCACAATAACTCGCCTTGAGCACAAAGTGCTCAGGTGAGCTTAAAAGGGGACAAATGTGTCAATGTTTTAAGTCAGATGGTCAAGAATATTCAGTTATTCAAATAGCATGGCAATGTCACATCCTCGGAGACTTTGAGACCAGGGAAGATCTAGAGAACAGATTTGACCAAAAGTAGACTGCACAAGTTTGCAGTTTGATCATTTACCCTATATATAAATACATATAATATGCAGCAAACCACTTCGAACACATTTTGGCAACAATATGGAAAATCTGTAAATGAAAATATACTAATTGAAAAGAGTTGTGGAAAAAGGAGAAATTGTCCATTACAAGGGTTGCCCCAAAATAGCGTATTATCTTTAAATATCTTTGTTTTGCAATAAAGATAGAATAATTTGGTTAACTATCCCATATTTTTGAACAATTTATTTGGAAAAAGTAATTTAATTTTGTCTTAATTGGCATTGACTAACAATTTTCATTGGGAATTTTTCAAGCGTAGATGGGGCCAAGTGATGTTCATGGTATTTATGGATCCCCTACTCACCACACCATGCTCCACTAGATTTTGCCTGCATTAAAGGATCATTTACGGGGAAGAAAGTTAAGACCTTAATAAAGTGAAACACGCAGTTTTGTCCTATAACATGTCACTGAGTACATACTTGTTTGCTGACACTTTTTACAATGAATAAGACACCACGAAAAATGTTGACGTATATGATGTCGTGAAATGCGACTAACGTTAACATGACAACGACTTTCAAAATATCAAGACAAAAATATGGAAAACCCTTATAAATATTAGTATAATCTTCAAATAGAGTTAAAAACATAGTTGCAAACGGTAAAAATGTTCATTATGAGCGATTTCTCCTTTTATAACAATGTTTTGGAAATCGTCTGCTATAGTTGCTTCAAATGTGTCTATTCGTGGGAAAGGGATAAATGACAAACAACAAGATTTCCACTCACCAATATTGCCATCCAGTTCATCTCCACACACTTCATGACGGATTCAAGCGGTTCCAAACAGTGATGTACGATATCCAGAGACTCTTTCTGACCACCCTCATGTAAGCCAGCCTTGGTGATAGGGAGGAATGAATGACCAACCTGAAGCCTATCCGTACCACAGTGAAACTTCCCTGTTGACTGATAACAGGCCATCTTGTCTGGGAATATTCTTCCGTAGAGGTCATATACCTGAAGTAAAAGAAAATTGTAAGAGCTCTAGACAAGGTTGACTTTGTTCTTCCATGTACTTGAATCTTAGTTTGTCTTTAACCCTTTCCCTCATGCGACAATTCTGCAGCAGACGACTTTGAACGTTTTTTGTGAAAGTATAGAAAATCTCCATAATTGAATTGATAACCTATGACAAAAAGTGGAAAACATTTTGGCAAAAGGAGAAATTGCACGTTTTGTGCAATTTCTTCTTTTGTAACTAAGTTTTCCGTCTGCTGCAGAGGCGTTTATATGAGGGAAAGGGTTAAGACCCTAGGTTTTTGTTCTCATAAGAGACAATTCTTTTGAATACCAACAACATCAGGTTTTATTGAGGGAGTAAAAGAGTTTTTGACTGATAATATGCCATGTTGTCTGGGAAGAATCTTCCTTAAATTTGATATACCTGAAGTATTTTACGAGCTGTAAACAAAGGATGCATTTCATATCCTTTAGTCTTGCGCACATACAAAAAACTGCAGTAATAATATGGAAAATCTATTTAAATATAACGGCATCTACAATAGTTGAACAGATTTGAAAAACATTATGGGCAATTTCACCATTTGCCCCTATGTTTTCAAAAGTTGTCTGCTGCAAAAGCGTCAAAATGTGAGTACATGTGGGAAAGGGTTAAATACTTCTTGGACTTTGTATGAAATCAATAGAATTGTCACTGTGACTACCCACATCATAGGTTTTATTAAGTATTAAAAGATTTTTTTGTGAGACAAAGAAATCTTCCTACAGGCCTCACATTCTTTAAACCATTCCCACAGACAACAAACTTGCAGCGGAAGTCTTTAAAAACATCTTCATTAAATAAACAAATTATTAAATACAGTTGAAAACATATCGAGCAAAAGTTGTCTGCTGCAGGTGTCAAAATGCGTCTGTATGAAGAAAAGAGTTAATCATATCTGTGACATGATACATGAACACCATACTTACACTAACGTTAAGTTCAGGTCAATATTGTTGGGTAATACTCGACTTTTAACAAAATGTCAACTTACCTTCTGCTTGTCCTCTAGTTTCCTCATTCTATCAGCATATATCAGTCCAACATATTCACCAGGATCCAACATGGTTGTTTTCTGAAAACCAAACATACAAGTATTTGTAATTTTTCCAACACTGATTTTAAACCATAATTATATTTTCCCTGCATGCAGACATATTTCCATGCACCAGCATCACAACTTTTGAAAGCATAATGGCAAAAAGGGAAAAAATGCTTTTAATGAGCTATTTATAATTTTGCCACAATGTTTTCATCTCTATTTATTAATTATACTTTCATTTATATTAAGTTTCCATAAATCTGTCTTGAAGTTATCTGATGCATATTAAGGGTAATTGATCTTGTATTTGATCTCCAATTTCAGAGGAAACCATTTTCAATAAAGCGGATTTTGCAATTGAAAAATTGAAAAAAAAAAAATCTAAAATTGTAAAATTCGAAGGTGTCTTTCTTATTTTGAATAATTTCTCCTTTTCCCGCAATGTTTTTAAAAGATATTCAGAAGAGGAAAATAATGATGATTAATTTTTGCCATTAAAAATAATCAGATTTCTTGATACAGACCTCTACTTACCTACCGCTTCTTCTGTACTTTATGCATTTCTTGCCTAGGAATGCCACATCATACTGAATATTTTTTATGTATAATTCTCCACTAACACTACCGATTAATTTGAATCATAAAATAATGTGCACAAACCTGATTCTGCAACAGTAGATCACACCAGCGGAACAGATCTCTCAAGTTAAACTCCCATGGACTGCCCCTTTGTCCCCATAGTCTCTGCACGACTGTCTCATCATGAATCTGGAACATACAATTTACATAGCAGGCCTTTTGTTTGCAGTTACAGAACCCTTTAACATATGATGATGCGAAAATCTCTAATGTCTTCTACATCAGGTAAATGGTTACAAAAAGTTATCACAAAGGGAAGAAAGGATGGACAAAAGATAAAGACAAACATTCAGTTTTCCGCCAGCTTAGTTGTTCATGGGGATAACAAAAAATAAAAAATCCTTGAAAATTCTTATTATCAATTTTATAACTTTTTCTTTCACATTTTGACACAAAAGTCGACAACTTTTAGAGATATTGTGGTTAAACAATAAATTGCTCAAAATATTCTCATTAAATAAATATATATATGTCCTTTCCATATTGTTGTCTTGATGTTTTCAAAGGGTCCGCTGCAGATTTGATTGTATGTTGGAAAGGGGTAGGGGGGGGGTCTAAAATGTTAAAATACATTAGGTATAGAAAGCGTACCTGCATGTTGAATTGCACCATGTAATGTAAAGTCTCTCTTGCGATCCCTGGATACATTGAAGTACCAATGAACATTAAGTCTGTCTCACATAGCGGCTCAACGTAGACCTGTAAATATGCAAAATGATACATTACCATGGGGGCTAATAATCAAAACTCTTCCAAAGTTCAAAAGTGTAATAACACTAAGGGGAAAGAGAAATTGACCATAGACAATTAGTTTGAGTATCTTCAACATAGAGTTTAGCTGGGTGGTAAGAGAGACAATGCTCCCCCTTATCTATTTCCCACAATACTTTCTTTCACCTTGTCAGCAGACAACTTTGGAAAAAAATATTCTTTGATTTATAGATAATTTCCATATTTTTACAAAATGTTAACAAAGTCTTCTGCTGCAGATTTGTTGTAATAAAGGAGTAGTAATTACTACCATTTGCTTGCCTTTTGAACGATATGACCCTGGTCTCCTGCTCTTGGTGCAGATGCTCTAACTACAACATCATCAAATTTTGGTGTTTTGTTTTTTTAATACATTTCAGATTTAAAGTTTTGAACCCTTTCCAACATATCAATGCTTTCTGATGTCTTTGCAGAGTACGGGTTTGGAAAACATTGTGGCAAAATGAGGAATTGCTCAAAACAACCAATTTGTCATTTTGCTACAATGTTTTCAACGTATTTTTCAATTGTATCCTCTTTTACAGAGATTTTCCACGTTTTTAGCTAGACGTTTTCAAAGTCGTCTGCTGCAAATTAATTGTATGTGGAAAAGGGTTAATAAACAAGTCCGTACTCACCTGTGTGAACCTATTTAGGAAGGACCTTGGTAAACCTTTACGACCTCCACCTTGATTGAGCGGATTCTGACAAGCAAAGAGTCGCGTTTTCTCATGTTGTATGTGAAATGTTTTGTCCAGTTCTGGAACATAAACTTCAGCTCTGTGATCCAAACAAGCATTCAGACCTTCTAACACTGACTGTGAGGCAAGATTCAACTGTAAACAGAAAGGTTTCATTCCAATTTAGTGTCATACAGAATATAAACAATGGCAAGCATCAACTGAATTCTCTACCTGTAAAACCTTTTTTTGATGCCTCCGCAGCAGGCAACTTATATTACATCGTCTGTAAAGGAAAAATTGGTTATTTTACTAAATTTCTCCTTTTCCCACTTTGTTCAGATTTATTCAATATTCCTGAAGTTTCAATATTTTGATATATTTCTACAGGTGATGCCTAACAAGAGTGTTTGAAATAAACTTACTAACACATCAGTAAATGAAGCGTGACAGACAGACAGATAATGGAGAATTGATCCATGTGTGTCTTCAAGTCAAATCAGATGACACAAAATGGTAATATCAAGTAATATTTATCCCGACATCAGTCGTAATGCTAACCCCGCAACCCTGAGTGCCAAAGAGGGCAGTCATTACTACCATTTCTATGGTATGACCTGACCAAGGTTCAGACATGCGACCTCCCACACCTAAGGCTGTTGCTCTACCACTACACCACCGAGGTGGTCCATCAGAAAAAAGAAAAAGGACTTAAAGGAACAGATGTATGGCTTACCAATAAAACATCAAGTACAGACAGATGCAAAGACAACATTGAAAGCAGATGACATACAAAGCCAAATACCACTAAATCAGCTTACTTCATCTAAGACAATCCAGCTGCCATCTTTCAGAGCCTGCAATAGGGGACCATCTCTCCAAGCAAACACACCTCCTTCGGCACCTTCTACTGGAAGGTCTGCTCCAAACAAGTCTGTCACGTCCTGTCGTAGAAATACAATACTCTTTGAACATTAACCCTTTACAACTTGCAAACCCTTTATGTCAAATTGGCTGCAAACAACTTTTAAAACCATTGTAACAAAAAGAGAAATTGATCATCATGAGCAATTTCTCTTGCTGCCACAACGTTTTCAATCAAAACAACCTTTTACTTTCATTTTTAGAGATTTTTCATGTTTTTAGGTAGATGTATTCAAGAAGTCCAAAAGGGTTTATCTATTAGAAATGGTGATCAAGCATGTCAAAATGGATATAAAAGGCGAACAAGTGTTTTTCAAATGTAGAATCTGATTAGGGTTTTGTTATCCCTTTCCTACATACAACAAATCAGCAGCAGACAACTTTGAAAACATCTGAGTAATAATATGGAAAGTTTCTATGGGTGAAAGTTTAATCATGAGTAAATTCTTCTTTTGTCACAATTTTTTAAAAAGTTGTTTGCTGCAGAGGTATTAGAAAGGGTCTTTATGTGAGAAAGAGACCAATTGTACTGTTATTATTCTACCATGAATGGTTATAGTTTGCATTAAAAAATAATGAATACTATCAATAAAACTCACAGTTTGTTCTGAGAGGTTAATTCTGACTAGATCTCTCCCTGAGGATTTGGCTATCGCAGCAACCAGGCTCGTTTTTCCTACCCCAGGGCTGCCCTCTAGCAATAAAGGCCTGGATAATTGTAAGGCCCTCAAAACACGCTGGGCATTGATGCAGGTTCCTGGTGCCTCCAGGGCATAGTGCAATGGTGATTCTGATTTCAGGTCGCCTATAAATACAACAAATGCAAAATTTTGTTTGTGTGTTTTCTAGAAAACCAGCACACAGGAGTTTTGTTAACACTGATTCTAGAGAACCAGCCCACTGGAGATTTGTTAACTCTGATACAGACCTCATAGGACGACTTAAATATGAAAACATTGTGAGAAATAAGCTAAATGCTAAGAATCATCAAATTCTAATTTTCCTGCATTATCATATTTAACTCTACATCAAACTTACTTCTCTGTTGTTTTCAAACCACATGACACTAAAATACCACAGCATGTAAATGGTTAACCCTTTCCCTCATATAGACCCTTTCTGACGCCTCTTTAGCAGACAGCTTTTTGAAAACATAATGACAAAAGAAGAAATTGCTCAAAACAAGCAATTTCTCCTTTTTCCACAATGTTTTCCACTTTCAGTCATAGGTTATCCATTCAATTATAGAGATGATCTATTTGTTGACAAAATATGTTCAAAGTCATCTGCTGCAGATTTGTTATATGTGGGAAATGGTTAAACTCATAAAGAATGAACCATTTTCCACCTGTAGACACAATTTGATGCATCTACAATCTACAGCAGGCTATTCTTGAAAACATGTTGGAACAACATTTTCAACTTTATTCAATAATTATTCTTACATTTGTAGAGAATTTCCATAGTATTGCCTAGATGTCTTCATAGTCGTCTGCAGCAAAATTGTCATATGTGGGAAATTTATTCTATGTGCCCCTTTGTATTAAATATAGTAAGATTTTTTCTATCAAAAAAATATGTTAAATAAAATAAGTTTTTCACATATTTTCCTTGTATAAGTTTAAAAATAAAAAGAAAGTTCTGATTTGAAAGCATCTAAATAAAATAATGAAATATCTGAAAAATTGGAAGTATAACTTTCTAACAAAGTGGATAACAATGTCAGAAAAGGCATGTATTAAACACTCTTTGAAGAGGGACACTGAAGGAAGATTTCAGTGAAACTTGTTTGAAAGCTTTTTCAATACCTTTTTCAATGCTGAAAGGAGGAATAGAGAACTCCTCTGCCGTCGTTATGACCACATTCTTCTTCGATATAGTATTCTCCAGCAGGAACAAGTCTTTCATGTCATATTTCTGGTGAGTGAGGGAGTTCACCTGATCCAACAGGTACTTCAGGCTGTTCACTCGAACTGCACTCACAACATCATCACGGCCCTGACTTGTGGTACCTGAAAAGTTAAATAAATAGATAACAAGAGTGTTCAAAGGAACACTTGGGCTTGGTGCATTAGTAATTGAAATGGTACCCAATATTTATACAGACAGACAACCGAGGCAGAAGAAGTAGCAAGAGTACTACGTTGCAATAATATACTCTGGTCAAGGGACCATAACACCGAAGTATCAAAGAAATATTTTCTTGAAATTAAACTTTGTCAAGCCGTACAATTGTGACAAAGATTGGTGACATTTGGATATTAATTTGCTTCAGTTGGCAAATTTGCAAAGCAAATTTTGCAAAACTTTACTATACAAGGGGTCAACATTTTAACCCTTTCCCACATACCGAGGCAGAAGAAGTAGCAAGAGTACTACGTTGCAATAATATACTCTGGTCAAGGGACCATAACACCGAAGTATCAAAGAAATATTTTCTTGAAATTAAACTTTGTCAAGCCGTACAATTGTGACAAAGATTGGTGACATTTGGATATTAATTTGCTTCAGTTGGCAAATTTGCAAAGCAAATTTTGCAAAACTTTACTATACAAGGGGTCAACATTTTAACCCTTTCCCACATACAGACGCATTTAGATTCATGTACAGCAGATGACATTTTTTGACATGAAGAGCAATTTCTCCTTTTGTCACAATGTTTTCAAAAGTCATCAGAAGGACCTGTATGTGGGACAAGGATTATGGGTTCTCTAGGGTTATCTGACTGATTTTCAATTTCTTATAAAAATAAAACCTATTGGTTAATATTTTTCAGGTTCTTTCCTCTGATGTATATCAGACAGATTACTAAAATAAACCCCATAATACTCTGCAAAACTCTCCGTTACAGAATAAAAATTCTGAAACCATCAATTTCATATTTTCTAAATCTTTTATAACTCCTAAGCTTCACTCCAATTAATGTTTTTCCTCAGATATTTTCAAAGCCGCCAATTAAAAATAGTATGTGTGTAACATTCACCCTTTCCTACTTACAACAAATCCACAATAGATTACTTTGAAAACATCTAGGCAAAAATGTGAACATTTCAACCACAGAAAGTTTAACTCTGCCCCACATACAGATGCTTTCTGACCCCTCTGCAGCTGACAACTTTTGAAACCATTTGGATGAAGCAGAATAGATAATTTTTTCCATTTTGCACAACAATTTAAACTCTTTTCAATAAACATTCTATCATTTGTAGAGTTTTACTATATTTTGGAGTGGATACTTTCAGTAACGTCTGATGCAGATTTATTGAATGTGGGAAAGGGTTAATTATTGAAAACATTGTGGCAAAATGAGAAATTGCTCTTTTTCCACAATCTTATCAAAATTTACTTAAACCAAGAAAGGATAAAAATGTACCTGCTCCAAGTCCATCAAGGAAGACTAGACATGCTCCATGTATATATGCTATTGCAGGATCTAGTTTATTCAACATCACTTGTTCCGTCTCCATAGTCTCATCTTCCGTCATTGTTGTTGAACATTGGTTGATAAACCGGACCCATGTCAGGATGTCTCTTATACTAACTGTACATCTGAAGTTACAAGAAAATCAATCAAACCAATGGTGGCTACCTGAATCAGTTGGAAATATTAAATGACATACCTCAATAAAAAAAAAATCAGATTTTGACCAGATATGTGTGCATCTATTCTTGTTACTGAAATGTTCAGACATTTTCATTGAATTCCACCCAACAAGCATTTGCAGAGATATAGCCGGGATACAAAAAAGGTACAGAGGGATGCATTGCCACTACTCTGCACTGACACTTTATACATGTATTTATAATTCAAACTATGAGTTATATGTAAAAAGTTGCAAAATTATGTGCAAAGTTTGTAAATTGACCCTCAACATTTGTAAATTGACCTGCAAAGTTTGTAAATTGACCCTCAAAGTTTGTAAATTGACCCTCAAACTTTACATTTTGGGAACTCGAAAGAATCGTCTCAATGACATCATGGGTTTGGCTGGGTAAGATGAGACATTCTGTAAGGAAAGGACAGAAAGGAGTTGAAAGGATTAACTCTCTATCAGATGTTGACTCATCTGCAGCAAATAAATTTTCAAGCAAATTTTTATCATGAGCAATGTCTCCTTTTGCTTTTCAAATGTTTTCCTAGATGTTTCCATTGTTGTCTGCTGTAAATTTGTTGTATGTTGGAAACGATAATTCAAAAGCTATAGTGATTCCATACCTTTTACCAAGTTCATTATTTGTGAACCAGTCCACAAATTTCATGATGGCTTTCCCGATACCACTGGTTCCGTCTTCCTGGTTACACAGATGGATCCCTGGACTCAGATTGTGCTCGATAATGTCTATCAAGTCCTGTCTGTGATTACTTGGTGGGCACCAGATCTCGGTGAACCTGTTTCTCAGTGCCGGGGATAGCTGAAATGAATAACAACTTGAACATAAATACAGTATGTTAAACAATATTTGCAACAGTACATTGTATTTAAGCTATATCATGATGTGGCCAGTTCACATGAATTATGTTTTCCTGGCTTTCTAACACCAGTACTTCCAGGTAACTAGCTACCTTCCCACACAGACTATTTAGCCCATTGGTGGAACACAAATGGTGCTAGTCACAATAACTTTTGTCAATCATTGGCAAGAGTGAATGGCAAAGCCAGCGTGCATGGATTGATAGCCTTTATCTTACTAACTGACCTATTGTGGCATTACTTTCCACATGTAAATGTATTTGGAAGCATCTGAAGCAGAAACAAATTGAAAATATTAGGGCATAAGGATTAATGGCTTATAATGTCTTTAAGGGTTATTTTGTTGTATTTCTAAAACTTATCCTTTTAAATAAATTTCTTTCACAATTAATATGAAAGTAATATCTTAATTTGCTTTATTGGCACTGTATGTATTTATCTTTAAGGTTAATTCTAAAACTATTTTCAATTTCTCTTCTATGAGCAAAGATGGATTTGATGCATCTTTTTCATACAACATTTCTTAGTGCGCATGCGTTAGTGCACTGCACTTGACATTTTATGAACGAATTCATGTGATGTAAACAAATGACTTCCCCACCCATTGTCACTGACTGGGTTTCTACTCATACTATCTCTAACAGCACCATCAACGTAAACATTTTTGCCCAAGTAGAAAATGGATAGAATGGTCAAACACATGTGTTTTTAGCGAGTCTCTGCGTTACTTTTTTTTTTAGCTTTTGTCAAAATAAATGACTCTTTTGTTGTATTTTAATCATTATATATTCAACCATGTGTTGAAATAGTAATATGAATTAAATGTTCATAGATTGTTAATAAAATTGATTTCAAAATGTTTTGTTAGTTGGAAGAATCTGTGAACCAAACAAATACAATGGGGAGTAAAGATAAAATAGCCAACACATGATTTTTTTATCAAGTCTGAACTGAGCATAGTTCCCCCCTCAGTTGTATCCTTTTTTAATTATAATGTGTTAGAATGGGAATAGATGTCATTTTTCATGATATATCACTCAAAATGAAATCTATTTCCTAAGCATACAACAGCTTTGGACACTTATTCATATAGAAGTCAGTGTTATATCAAATTGAGCCGTTTCAGTGTTTCCACATTCACCTACCTCTTTCTTTCCAAAGTCTCCTCCTGGATTCATTGTCCCAAAGATGTGGAAGTTTTCATTGGCTGTGACCTGTTCAACTTCATCTAAGTTTCCTCCCCCTCCTCCTTTCTCAGCCAATAAAATTGTCCGTTCCGGTTCAAGCACACTGTTTAACCTTTCAAGGACACTGTCATCAGCCAATGAAATTTCATCTATCAGAAACATGGCTCCTGTCTTCATGGCCTGGATCAGGGGACCATCTACCCATTCAAACAGTTTGTCTTTTTTATCTTCCTGTTTATGATGAAAAAGTATGAATTGTTTTATGTAACACGGGCAACTTTCAACTTTCCTGCAGAAAAAGACTGTGGCAAAAGGAGAAATTGCTTAAAAACAATCAATCTTTCATTTTTTCACAATGTTTTTAAATCTATAAGAGCCTGTCCATTTAAACAGAACAAGTTGCCATTGTGGATAGTGTAGGTTCAAAACAACATCTACATCTGTTAATCAATTCTTCACAACTCACCAGAAGCTTCAAAGAAGTAGTTTGCAAAATGTGTAGATCTAGAATAGACTGCATGGATGCACAGACTGATCTGTATCTATACTATACTAGGAAAAACCCAGTTGTACCTGATCACATGATACAGTATGACCTCATATCTTGGTTGTATCATCCCAGGTGACATATTATGAGCTATTTAACCTTTTCCCACATAAAAACACTTTCTGACACCTCTGCAGCAGACTACTTTTAAAAACATTGTGTTAAAAGAAGAAATTGCACATGATGAGCAATTTCTCCTTTTGCCACTAGCTTTCAGTGCTATTCAATAGTTACATATTCATATATAGATTTTTGCTGTTTTTTGTCTAGATATTTTTAAATTTGTCTGCTGCAGATTTGTTATGTATGGGAAAAGGTTAATGTTGAAAAATAAATCTAAATTATTGTAGAAGAATTTTGTCAGTCTTTGATCGGGTAAACATTAAATATACATGTACATAAATAATATGATCTGCTGAATGTTTGATTAGCAAGAAATGAAATGTATAAACAATTTTTGCTACTTGTAATTCAAAGAAAGCAGATGATTTTAAATATTCCTTCAGTCTAACAATTTATTTTAAATTATTGTTCAGGAAGAGCCAATAGCTAAAAATGAACACTTTCTCTATTTGCCAGAAAGTTTTCAACCTAATATTGAAATGTTTCTACTCAGGTTTTCAAAGCAGATAAGTCATAAGCAATATCACGTCAGGTAAACTGTAACAGTTAATAAAGGCTGCAAGAGAAAACCTTTCAATATGTTCAAAAAGCTCCCATTTCTTGACTAGTCAAATATAAAACTTAAGTTTAAACTTATCTAAAAATATTAACAGAGAATTAAGTTCATATTAACCACTCTAGATGCCAGCACTCTACCTCTCAGCCATCTCCAACAAAATTAAAAGCAATTTTACCTCTGTATGGGATCGGACGGGCCTCAATCCGCCGAGAAAGTCGGCACTCTCTGTGTGAAGGTGACAGTTTATACTGTGTAACTGTGTCTTATAGATGGCTGCATACAACTGACAAATTGTTGTCTTTCCACATCTGTGAAAAGTTAATGTCATACATCATAATAATGAGCTGTGTTCTATGAAAACCAACCTAGGGCATTTATGACCATTGCAGACCCAGATCAACTTACAATCAGCGCAGTTTGATCTAGCTCTGCACAATTTGATGATAAGTCGGAGAAGGGTTGCGAAAACATTTGATAAATTTTGTCCATTTGTATCAAATAGCATAGAAGCCCAGAAACAGAACTATCTCTTATTATAGAAGACCTGCATCAAATATTCAGTGGTAAAATATTATCTTTATTATTAAATCAGATTAAATAAATTTATCTTACAAATATAGGCATCATTTATCATATTTTAACCCTTTCCAACATACAAAAAATCTGCAATGCATGACATGTTATCGTGAGAAAAGAAGGAATTGCTAACAAAATTAAATCTAACCCTTTGCCCTCACATACATGACATTTAATGCCATTTATACCCTGCAAATTAGTAGATGGCTAATATAAACGACAAGAGTGTTTGAAAGTAACATCACTGTTACCTGCCAATGTCTCGGTAAGAGAAAGTGTGATGAACAAATGACAGTAGTGAAATGTTAAATATTTTAAGCATTTTTTTTTATAAAATATACACAAAAAAAGACATTTACCCAGTCTCTCCCACCAACAGAACTGGCTCCTTGAATTGAACAGCTTGACCAATCAACACCGCCAATCTTCTCATACTTTTGGTCCAAAATATATGCTGGAAACCATCTGCAGATTTACTAAGAACTTCCTCGAGAATAGATTTGGTAGTTGTGGCCGTGTTTTTGTCTAGAGTGTAGAGACTGTCCACGTTAATTTTACATTTAAAATGTTTTTGTATCACTTCTTGTATCACATCAGTCTCCTCTCGTTTTCTAACTCGACCAGCCAACAGCATGTAACCTGTAGATAAGATTGAATACAAGGTTTTGTTAAATAAGTCATGTAAGAGCAAGGAGTGATAACTCATTCCCCCTTGCTGATGCAATGTTACACATCTGCAGCAGACCACTTTTTAAAAACAATGTGACAAAAGGAGAAAATACTCAATATGGATAATGCCTACATGTTTTCAATGTCGTTTTCCACAGATTTGTCAAACATTGGTAGTCAGATCACATTCAAATATGTTAGCACTGAAGGTGGCATAGCCATGCTGGAAAATAGCTCTCTTTCATGTTAACAAGTAGAAATATTTTTCTTGATGATGATGATCTTGTATTTTAAAATTCGTTTCATGCTAAAAAGATATGTAAATGAAATCTTTCCTGAAATAGGTTTAGATATTACAAGCAGCAATTGAAGAACTTTTGGAAGTCTCTGATATAATTAAAAGACAGAAAAGTTCACTTCTTGTTGAATTAAGTGTTTGAAATGGTAAGGTAATCTGGATAAAGTTCACTGTTTTTATCAACAAGAGTGTCAAATTGACCCCCTGCCTATTATGTCAATAAGTAAAATCATGACAGACAGACAACTGAGAAGTGATCCATGTGTCTCTCTGCAAATGAAAGCATAAATTTATCATCTTTACAATTCTTACCTTGCTCTGCCAAATGTTTATCCCAGTTGTAATACTTTAACTCATCCATCTCCGGACATTTATACCTCTCTGCCCAGCGAAACAGATCTCGTAAAGTCATAAAGCCCATTTTACCAGCAAACACTCCCGATCCTCGCCGCCGAGTCTGCAACTCCAACATGACAGCTACGAGTCGTTTGGCGTAAGATAGTGGTATCTCGCATCTCTCGTGTAGAATAGTCTCCAGCTCCCCACTTGGTATCTCATCATAATGCAGTTCTATAAATCTGTTCCTGAAAGCTCGGGATAGAATCTGAAATTGAAAATGCACCGGAATATTAAACCCTTTCCAAAAATGTTTAAACATGGACAGAGGAGAAAAAGCTCAAGATGAATTTCTCCTATAACGACAATGTTAAGTATTCTAATCCTAAAAAGTTCTAGTATCATTTAGAGAGATTTCCTGCATTTCCGATCAAGATGTTTTAAAGTTGTTTGTTGCAGATTTGTTTTATGTAGGTAGGGTTTATGAGCTAAACAGAGACAAATATTCGAGCAGTGAAAGCAATGGTCGATCAAAGCATAGACACAATCTTGCTCGTAAGTTGCAATGTGTACTGTTTGTGAATGACAACTTTGAAATTGACTAGACAAAAAATATGGAAAATCTCAATAAATGAAAGAATAATTATTGAAGAAAGTTGTGGCTAAATTACTTTCAATTTATCTGTTGTCATAATGTTTTCAAAAGTTGTCTTTATGCGTATCTATTCAGGAAAAGTTTAATCACAAAAAATCAAATGCAAATTTTAAACCAATAATTCATGGAACAATGAAGTAGAAAAGAATGCTTTCTACTACAATGCAATCTAGGAATTCATTTAAAAGACCATAACATTTCAGGTGTCAGATTGATCAATCTCCAAGCAACAGATTTCACATACACATTCTAAATTTGATATCTTACCTCGAAACCGTATTCAGACAAAAAATATAGGGATAAATTGCTAAATTAAAGAGATAGCGACTGTGTAAAGATTCTCAGTGCTCCAGATAACTGATATTTTTAATGCGCTAACATTCTATATCCAACTTTGAAACACTGTGTTGTGGGTACTTAAAGAAATAGCCTCACTTAGACAATTCTTTTGAGTACCAGCTATGCTGGGTTTAATTGCTGAGATTTGGCTTGTGCAAAGAACTGTTTTCTCTTCCTTATATATAATCTAAGTAAAATACATTTACCTTTCTTCCTCCATAATGTCCTGGAGGGTTCTGGGTAGCAAACAACATGAATTTGTCATGAGCTTTCACAGTCTCTTGTGTCTCCGGTATGTATAATTCTCTATTATCATCTAGTAACTGTAAAACATACAGAGCATATAAAACTAGAACTGTGAGTGAACTCACAAAAGGATACCCCCGTCCTGCGCTTACAAGACATATGGACAGACTGATATATTTCCGACCGGGATAATCTTACTTCATGCACATCCTCAGGTTGTGTACTGCCTCTGCGTAAAGTTTCATCAGAATTGGTCCAGCCGTTAAGGAAGAGTTGCACTTACAAGACATATGGACAGACAGACGGACAGGGTGATTCCTATATACCCCCTCAAAACTTGTTTGTGGGGGGTATAAAAAAACAGACTTGAAAGTAGACGTCCTGGACCACCATGACCTTTAAAACACAAGAAACAAGAGGCCTATAGGGGTCTGAATTGCTCTTGGATATCCAATTTGAATAGTTTGTATGCTTTAAAAGGATTTATGCTTCCCATAAAAGATATAACATGCAAAATCATCCTGTTTCAACTGTAGTCTCTGTTGTAACTTACAAGCTATGTAACCCTTTCCCTCATGAAGATGTTTTCTGACTCCACTGCAGAACACAGTTTTTCTAAAACAATTTGGAAAAAGAAGAAATCGCTCCTAATGAACAATTTCTCCTCTTACCACAATGTTTTCAAATGTATTCTATAATCATACTTTTACTTATAGAGATTACTCACTTATTTGCCAAGATGTTTTCAAAGTCGTCTGATGCACATTTTTTGTACGTGGGAAAGGGTTAAGGGTTAAGCCTCTAGGGAGTAAACATCACCAGTGATTAATATAATTTCAAGGAACTTGCTTGACAATTTATGCAAAATAAATGAGTTAACCCTTTTCCTCATACGACAATTCTACAGCAGAAGACTGAACTTATTTTGTCAAAACATAGTAAATCTCCATAGTTGAATGGATAACCTATGACAAAAAGTGGAAAACATTCTGGCAAAGGGAGAAATTGCACTCACTATGTTTTCAAAAAGCCGTCTGCTGCAGAGGCGTCAGAAAGCATCTATATGAGGGAAAGGGTTAAGATAAAATATTAAAGAACTAGAACTGTACCCTGTTGAGAGCTTCCAACACGTCCGTAGGAGCTAAATTCAACTCATCCAATATAATCCAGTAACCTCTCTTCATAGCTTCCACCAGCACACCTGCATGTGAAAATAAATTGATACAAGATTGTTTGAAGGAACAAATGTGTCGATTTCCAATATGTCGGTAAGTGAAAGTATGATGGACAGACAGACAGATGGTTATATTACAGAGTAGTGATCCCTATATGTCTCCCTATATGTCTCCCTGCCAGGGCAGCAAACATAAATAGTCTTTGAGGCAACAAATGTATTGCCTACCTATAAGCAATATCTATGATATATATATATACTGTTATATAATTATAGAGACCAATTACTCTGATCGAGCAGAAGCTTTTTAGTTTCTTTATAGCATTTGATAGTGTACAAGCATCTGACAGGTGCAGATAAGTTCAAGAGACAGAGTTAGATACAAAGGAAACCGGTTGCGATACCCTAGCTCTTTCCGAAAAGACCCCTTGGTTCTTTAATGCTCAGTATATAGCACCGATACACGTGAGGCACTTTTTCCTGGAAAGGACCAGTACTTGACTTCTAGTTGAGTGGCAGTGCACCTCAGAAAAATTCAGAAACTGGACCAGGATTTGAATCCTTGATCTCTGGATTGACAGTCTAACATGTTAACCAATAGACCATTGGACCTCTCAGAAGTCAGTGTTAGGGACAGTTGGACAGACAGATGACAGAGAAATATCTTCTAAGTGTCAGCCTGCCTTACAGGATCAGACAGACACATGAGTATCCTTCAGAATCAGCAAAGATTTCTTTGAAATATCTTGGAATAAAAATTGCAACATGTGGAAATCTTGAAGTATATTTTGATTAAGAGCTGATATTAAAGTAGGAAATTGTTCTTTTTAAGCAATTTCTCTTTTCTACCACACATAAAAGCCATCCACTGCCGAGACATCAAAAGTCATGTGTATAAGAGAAAGGGCCATACTACTATTACTTACCATCTTTGAAAACCAGTTTTCCTTCTTCATCCGCTGCATAGCACCCTATATATTCCTGAAGGTCTGTGTGTTCATGATTATTGACCCTCATGCACACATTACCACTGCTCTCTGCCAACCATTTTATAAGACTGGTTTTACCCACGGAGGTCTCCCCTTGTATCAACACTGGGTGTTGTCTGGAAAGATAAGTAGACAAATATAATCAGATTAATTGCTTTCAATGGTTGGAATAATTTTTTTCCATAAAATTAATTATCTTAACATCTCCCTGCAAAAACTTAATATAGGTTTTTAACCCTTTCCCTCATACGACAATTCTGCAGCAGACGACTTTGAACATATTTTGTCAAAATATAGAAAATCTCTTTAATTTAATGGATAACTTATGACGAAAAGTGGGAAACATTGTGTCAAAAGGGGAAATTTGCTGGTTTCAAAAAGCCGTCTGCTGCAGAGGCGTCAGAAAGCGTCTATATGAGGGAAAGGGTTAATTAATAGGCAATATATTTTCATTTGTACATTGAAGTAAGAATAAACTGTTAAAACTATATCCATCTGCTGAAGGTTAATAAAGAGAACCAAGGCACGCAAATGCTCATTTTTTCATTTAATTAAAAAATACTAAATTTTATATCTGAACATCATTAAACATAGGATCATTTTAATACTGTTTAGTAATATTTCCCTTACCCTGCAGACACCACTCTGGCGAGATCTTTAAGATTTGCCCTGACCGATGGTGTCAGTATATATCCAGTGGGTGAGGTCGTTTCCAATTTTCCAACGGAGATCCAATAGTCTTCAAACTTCAGATATTTCCCTGTAAGTGGCATGGGTAGTCCCCGCTTTAGAATAGATTTCACGTCCCCTTTACCGAGACAATGTTGACGGACGAGTTGTTCCACAACGGGGCGAGATGATCTGTCTAGTTGTGTTAAGAAACTTAGACAAAAACCCTGCAAAAGTATGAAAACAGTTTAAGCTGTACATCAAATTGAGAAATTGTTTAGACAACATTAGCCATTTTCTATGAAAACCTCAAACAATATGGCATTTCCCCCATGTAGATCTTGCTCTACACCATTCACCACATTTACAACAGAATGATTAAAAAGAATTATGCCAAGGATATGTTTGAAGGAGCACAAATGTTATAGTCAATATCAATTACCTGGTAAATCAAAGCATGGCAGACAGACAGACATATGAAGGAAGACTCTCCCATGGCAGGCAACACAAACTCGTTTCCTATAACAACAGACCTGCAGCAGACGATTTTGTTAACATACAGACAAAGAAAGTTGAAAGTGTAGTGGCAAAAGAGGTCTGTTGCAAATGCATCCAAATACATCTGGATGTGAAAAAGGGTTAAATGGCAGATGGATGGGTTCTTAATAGTAAAACATACACACCTCATAAAGGGATCTTTGTACTGCCCCACAAGAATTGACTGCAACAAACTTTAAAGCCCGACATAATGTTCTGAGACTGTAATGGGGTCGATGTCCAGTGCTGTCGGTCAGTTTGGTTGCGGCCACGTTTCTAATGGTCAGATAGAACTTTACAATTCCATCAATATGTGCCGAGTTGAGGGATAAAAACTGTAGATAATCGTGAACCAACACTTTCAGGTCCTGCGAGTCTTCCAGTTCATCAACAAATAACTCTGTAAATCTGAAAATAAACATAGGATTCAGCATTACCATGGATAAATCAATTAGCCCTTTCATTGATAACATACTATGTATGGTACATTTAACACAGATGACAACAATGTTGAAAATGAAAAAAAATACTTTTGTGTACAGCTGTATTATAGTGACTGTGACCTTGACCTTTGACCTAGGTCAGTGAAATGTGAACCTGTCCAAGCTCTCTTGATAATAAACCAGTGTATGGAGTATGGAGGAATTCTGTCTCCAAATGATAAGTCTAGACCATTAAAGTAATTTCATACAGACATAACACCACTGTGACATGGACCTTTGACTTAGCTTGGTAAAAGAGAACCCCTTCAAGCTCTCTTGAAACTGAACCTGTGTAAGGAATATGAAGGAATTCCATCCAAAAATGAACATGCTTAAGCTATGACTTTTTTTTTACAAATATATTATAGACACTTTGACCTTGACCTTTGACCTTGGAACGGAAACTTGTACAAGAGGTGATGCTTGCAAACATGTGTTTTAAGTTTCATAACACTCAGATAAGAAATAAAGTTACTAGAGTGTCAAAGTTGTTTTGTACAGATAAATATAACGGACACTGTGACTTTGACCTAGGTCAGTGAATCAACTCATACAAGAGATGATGCTAGTGAACAATTTAGCTCAGTTTCATAACAATTGGATAAGAACTAAAATCTAATAGAGCAATGACATCCTTTTGTACAGACGTAAAATAATCAATGTTACCTTGACCTAGATCTTACAAAACTCTAACAAGAAGCATTGCTAGTAAACATGTGTGTAAAGTTTCATAAAAGTCATATAAGAAATGAAGTCGCTAGAGCAATGGGGTTATTGGGACACGTAGGTATGTACAGGTTAATACGACAACACCAGCACCACACTAGGGCAGGGTGGGTTCTCCATATTTACCCTTGACATGGGGCTTAAACATCTTGTTATTAACAATGTTCCTTGATGTTCAACTATTTTCAAATAGTGTCTTCTGCAATCAGTGTAAATCTATATAACGAATATTATATAAAGTAAATGACAGATGCAAGAAACATTACTGTTACTATATTACCTGTTTCTAATACCAGGTGAGAGGTCCTTTTTCCCTACATCTGTAGCAGGGTTCATACAGGCAAACAGGCGGAAATCACCATGTCTAACAATGGGTTCCATATCCCTACAAACAGAGTTTACAAAAGTGAAATAGTCTGAAAGAAAAGGTAACAGAGAAGTTTCTGATGACACGCTTCTAAGTTGACTTAATTACGCTGTCAAGTTTTAATAAGCGAATTGAGCTCTCTAGAGTGAAATTGTCAAATTGTTTATAAATGCAAAAACATTGTTTGCAGTCGATTCAGATACTATCCTTACGTTTCACTCTATATAAGCCGTTGCTTGTTTACAAATTAACATCAACATTTTCTTTGTACAGATAACTTTGAATGCTGCTGTAGCAGACAACTTTTTTAAAACCTTGAGGGAAAATAAGAAATTCCTATTCATTAGCAATTTTTCCCATAAATATTTTCTACTCTTTGTGATGAATATGCTTTCAATTGCCCAACTTTAGCAACGACAGGGAAGTGACTCCTATATATCACCCTCTAAAGGCACACAACATAAAGACATGTGACCAGTTCACCCTTTTAAGATGAAATAAAGCAGGTTGATCCTGCGAAATGAAATTCAGATTCCTAATACTGCAAGTAGTTTGAAAATTCAAAGAAAGCAGTACAAGTTATAGCTCAGACAAACACTTTTTTATACAAACCGATTCTCTTTTCAAATATAAGAAATATACCGATCAAAATGGCCACCAGGGGAGGTAAATATTGTAGTTCTGGGAGCTAGGTTTACAGTTAATCATTTGAAAATGAATTAATATCAGTATTAATAGCTCAGATAAACTCTTTATTATACAAACATACCCTCTCTCCATGAGTAAAACAGATCCGGCTGTACTCTCTAGCAATCCACTCAAACATTCCAGCGTTTCCATGGCAGCAAGATTGATCTCATCTAACAGGACCCAGTCTCCTTTACGGATTGCCTTTACTAGACTACCCTGTGAGGAAAATAGTTACACACTTAAAACCATTTCTCAATTGCAGAAGCAATTTGACACGTCTGCAGCTTCACAATGCTTTTATTTATAGAATGTTTCCATACTTTTTGTTAGTTGCTTTTAGAGTCGGCTGATGCAGATTTGTTATATGAAGGAAAAGGTTAAAATAAGTATGAAACTAGATAAGTGTTTGTTAAGTGTGTGCCCTCAAAAGGCCAAATAGATGTAATTGTCAATAACACTGTGTTGGATTTTATTTTAAAAATGAGACATCAATGTGGAAGTGCAAATAGAGTGGTTTTGCAATAAGGGACCCATAAATTACTTTGAGCTATAAAAATGTTTAAGTGATCCCTTGATTGATGCTAAATTAAGTAATGTATTTTCAGTGTGGTAGTTTATTTATACTTAAACGTTACTTATTATTAAAAAGCAAGCCAGTGATAAAATCATATCAAGATTGCTAGTCTGAGAAATCAGAACTGCAGCTGTGCCATTTTCAAAAGACAGATCAGTTCTAGGAATTGGTTCAAGTTAAATAATATATTCAAATGATCCCATATTCCAGTGATCGTTAATGCACTGTATTTTTGATAAGAAAAAGAACTAGTCATATCAATCAAAAAGATTTGTAAGCAGACAACAGAGCTACCTTTTATCATAATGTTTTCAAAAGTAATCTCCTGCAATTTATTAACGAGAGCGCTGCGGAGCAAACGCCAGTCTGGTTTTTTTAAGTCGAAAAAGGAGCATTTCTGAATAAATCAAAAAGCCATAGTTATGAGACTCAATAACGACATGTGTATTGTTCTTAGGAACATGTGTACCAAGATTCATATGAAGATAATGAAGTTTTTTTGAGATATGGCTAAGGTTAAAGTTTTGTATCGACGCCAAGGGTATCACATCACAATAGCAAGACTTTGCTAAAAAAATGTCTGCATGTAAGAAAGGGTTAAGAGCATAAATGAATTACCTCCATGAATGTAAATGCTAGTGCACTTTGTGTCTGCTTGACCTGCAGTTTGAGTTGAGCTAGCCTCTTTGTGACAGCTTTCCATCTACTGTGTAAATCCGCATCTATAACATGGAGAGAAAATTAGAAGTGACACAAAATGCTATTGGTGTATTCATTGCGACTTTTTTTAATAGAGGAACTTCCCCCTCTCTCTCCGATTATTTTCTGTTAACCTTATATTATATTTCTCCAGTAGCTTGCTATGCAAACCTTTGAGGAAAAAGGTTGCATCTTGAAAATTATACTATGAATTTGATACAGAGCTGAAATCATTGTAGGAAAAGTAAATATAGCTCGCATTGAGCAATGTCTATTTCTTTCAAAAGATGAAAGAATATGAGGGTAAGGACTAGAAAGTATTTTAAAGACGAGAAATACAAAACATAGCAGTAAAATGTGAAAATGAGACATGAAACACAGTTGCATAATATAATGATGAAATACTCGTTGAAAACAGGACATTGCAAAAATTAACACTTAACCCTTTCCCACATACAACAAATCTGCAGCAGGCGACTTTGAAAACATACTGGTACAAATTTAGAAATTCTCTATAAAGGGAAAAATTACTATTGAATAGAAGATTAATTGGTTTGTGTTTTATGCTGCTTTTAACAATTTTTCAGTCATATCACGGCATTTCCTGGGTAAGTTACCAGTATTACTGTTCCTATCAAGCCAGTCAGTCATAATGCTATACCTGCAACCCTGAACTCCAAGGAGGGCATCCATTCCTACCATTTTTAAAGTCTTTGGTATGACCCAACCGGGGATAATACCCGAGAGAGAAACTCTACCACTACACTAACTAGACAGTAACTATTGACTAATGTTGAAAATATAGTGGCAAATGCAGAAATTGCTCATTATGGGCAATTCTTCCATTTGCCACAATCCTTTCAAAAGTCGTCTGCTGGGGAGGCATCAGAAAGATTCTATACGTGGTAAAAGGTCAATTGTCTACCCAACATCAGTCATCTGATTTTAATGCACCTGAGGAATATGATTAATATCTGGAAATATTGCAAATTAACTTCCCAATCTCATTAAAACCCAGACCTAAAACATAGCTGTACAAGAAAATATATGTACAGCAAAGTATTGTGTCTAATTTCAACGAGATCAATTTACATCCAATACAATTGCTTGGTAGGAGTAAATTCTCCCTTTTCCACAATGTTTACTTCCAATACAATTGCTTGGTAGGAGCAAATTCTCACTTTTCCACAATGTTTATTTCCAATACAATTGCTTGGTAGGTGCAATTTCTTCCCAAAATATTTTAAAATGGTGTCTGCATGAGGTAAAGTGTTAAAAATAACATACTGTGAGCATATTTTTGTATAGCAGACTTGGCTGTATGGTCCATAAGGGAGAATAAAGTGTCCCATTTTCTCTTTCCAAAACAGTCCTGAAAAATCAAGATTACAGGTAATTACAAATTTACATATTAACCCTTTCAAAAACGTGCAATTTCTCCTTTTGCCACAATGTTTTCCACTTTTTGTCATAGGTTATCCATTCATTTATGGAGATTTTCTATGTTTTGACAAAGTAACTTAGTTCAAAGTCGTCTGCTGCAGAATTGTTGTATGAGGGAAAGGGTTAAGGAAATTAACTTGTTGGAGGTCAATCATGTGTAAAATGCAATCCCTTTCATGGAAGAGTTATATTTAAAGATTGCATGGCAGCAACAATAGTAAACATAAACCAGTCCATCCTGTTATCAAAATCTGAAAACTTGTGTCGAAAAGATAATTTTTTCAAAGATAACATTGTACTCATGAACATTTAATCAGACCGACGTTCTTAAAACGTTGGGTTTTTAATGAGTCATGACCGATTCAACAACAAAATGAATATTCCTAGGAGTTGTATACTTCAAAACTTGGATTTCGAATATCTTTTTGGTAGCAACCAAACAAATCTTTTTTAGTGAGTCAATTATTTTTTGATGTCTTTAACATATGGTATGGTTTAGTAAAAGGACAAAATATGCGGGAAAATAAACATCCATATTGAACCCTTTACCACCTCATGCAGATGAATTTAAAAACAAATTGTTCATAGAGATCAATGTCTCCTTTTAACACAATGTTTTCCAAAGTAGTCTTCTGAAAATATGTCAAAATGCGTCTGCAAGTGTGAACGAGTTAACCAACTGTTGGCCAACTGTCTAAAGGATGAGATCATGCTAAAAGTATACCTGTAAATGACCCAAAAACTTCATGTTTTGTTTCTGTGAGAACGTATCACAGAAGAGTAGCTCAAAGTCCTCGTAGAATGGTTTAATGATGTGTCTTACATCCACTGGTTTAAACCTGAAAACAAACAAATAAAAGTTAACATGGTATCAAGATGGTTTTTAATGAAACTTTAAACCTTTCCCTCATATAGACGCTTTCTGACGCCTCTGCAGCAGATGACTTTTTGAAAACATAGTGACAAAAGAAGAAATTGTTCAAAACAAGCAATTTCTCCTTTAGCCACAATGTTTTCCACTTTTAGTCATAGGTTATCCATTAAATTATAGAGATTTACCATTTTTTGACAAAATATGTTAAAAGTCATCTGCTGCAGAATAGTCGTATGAGGGAAAGGGTTAAACAATAGCAAAATAACAGTCCAAAAATAGTATAGAAGTAATGGATTTACTGATTAACAGAAATTTAATTTGTGAGCTAAAAAGAAGAAAACTTCAGGATGAAAAAATAACACATCAGGATTTTTTTTTGGGTATATTATATGTCTAGATAAGGGACATTTTCCATGATTAAAATCCTAACTTGACCAAGTTTTGGGAATTCACAGAGATGATTCTTATGTTGTATTCTCATGTTGTAAATACTCAGAAGAATTGTCTCTGCGAGTACAGAAAACGTGGATTGGTGGGGAAATTAGAGAGATGTTGCGAGGGAAAAGAGCTGTTCATTCCGCGTTAACAAGGCCTCTTGGTATATTCTTTTTACAGACTAGCAAAAGGAAAAATGCTCATTTTCAGCAAAATTTGCTTTTCCTACCATGATTTCAAACATTTACTGCTGTAAGAGGCATTAAATAGATTGATTGATTGATTTGGGTTTTATGCCTTTTTCAACAATTTTTCAGTTGCCTTTTTCAACAATTTTTCAGTCATATCACAGCGGTCAGTTCACCTACGCATGTGTTTCCTGGCTTTCCCACAACAGTAATCCACACAACAAACTTCCCAGGCAACTGTCTGCTTTTCCACATAGACTGCCCATTGTTGAATGAATGAATGAATGAATGTATATTGTTTTATGGCGCATCGACAGCTAAGGTCATTTAGCGCGCAATTAAATTTAATTATTCATGATCCCTGGGTAAACAAACCAGTACTAGGCTAGAAAATGTGCCTTGCCCAAGGGCACTCCACCATGACCGTAGTACCGCGACTGGGGATAAAACCCGGGACACCCGGTTTCGAAATCCCCGACGCTAACCACTCGACCACAGCGGATTCCCATTGTTGAGAGACGAATTAGAGGCATTAAAAGGTAATAGTATAAGATAATGGGTTCAACCTACCCTCCCAGCAGATCAGCACTATCACTCTGCTGGTTCATGTTTATCACATGCAAGGTATGACCTGAAAACATAAAGACATAATAAGGATAGTTTCATACATAAACACCTGAAGTAGGCAGAAAGGTTGAAACCTTAACCCTTTCCCTCATACAACAAATCTGCAGCCGACGACTTTGAACATATTTTGTCAAAAAATAGAAAATCTCTATAATTGAATGGATAACCTTTGACTAAAAGTGGAAAACATTGTGGCAAAAGAAGAAATTGCACATTTTGTGCAATTTCTTCTTTTGTCACTATGTTTTCAAAAAGCTTTCTGCTGCAGAGGCGTCAGAAAGCATCTATATGAGGGAAAGGGTTAAATAGAGTCTTGCTATAATCATAACATTGACAGGTAAACACCTATGACAATGGTAGATGTAAGCTAAAAAGATAAGAATGTTGTCATATTAATCCCTTGACTGCTGGAACCAATTTTGTGATGCATGTTTCACCAATATATAGCCAGGCAAGCCGACGCATATACTGTTGACTGCTTAAATGAACATTTTTATCTTAATATTCCTAGAACTAGCTAGGGATTCTTCGAAATTCAGCATCGAAAGGGTTAAATTGTGTTATATTGACCGACATTTGAATTAAAGAATTCGTCTATCAGAGAACTGGTCTTACATTGAACCAACATATTTGGGAAGCACCATGGGGAAAGGAAATATTAATTATGCAATTCCTCACAATACTTTAATCTTCCGTGTGAAAAGATTGTAATTCAAAATTACAAGATGTTTTTTTTTTTTACACATGCACCAGTCTCAAAAGATGTAACCAGTTACCTGAAAATGTTTTAAGGAATACCAAAATTCATTGACATGCTACACACAGGTAGATAAGGAGGCAACTGTGACCACAAAACTGTTGTTTTAACATTCAACCTCAACCAATAATCAGTATTTGCCTTAACCCTTTCCAACAAGCAAGCGTATTTAGACTCATATATGCAGAAGAGATGTCTTCCAACATTCGTGAAATTGGTTATTTTGAGAAAGATCTCAATCCGCCACACTGGTTTTAATCCTTTCCCTCATACAACAATTATGCAGCAGACCACTTTCGTCAAAAAATGGAAAATCTCTATAATTGAATGGATAACCTATGATATTGTGCCAAAAGGAGAAATTGCTCGTTTTGAGCAATTTCTTCTTTTGTCACTTCGTTTTCAAACAGCCGTCTGCTGCAGAGGCGTCAGAAAGCGTCTATATGAGGGAAAGGGTTAACTATATTCAATAATCATACTTTCCTTTAAAGAGAGTTTTCTTATTTCTCCACAGATGTTTTCAAAGTTGTCTGTTGACATTTTTTTTATCTGGTCAAGGGTGTATTCAAAGAATGTTTAACCCCTTTCCCACTTGCAGACGCATTCCAACGCATTTGCAGCAAACGACTTTTGAAAACATTGTGGCAAAAGGAGAAATTGCTCATGATGAGCAATTTCCCCTTTTTTCCACAATGTTTTAACTCTCATTTATGGTGATATTTCACATTTTTGCCAATATATTTTTCAAAGTCGTCTACTGCAGAATTGTCATATGTGGGAACAGGTTAAAGGAACACATGTGTAACCTTTCCATATCTACATCCAAAGTCAATGTCTGACTGTTAGAATGACATGAGATTGAGATGTGATCCCTAAGTGTCACCCTACCTTACCTGACAGGCGACACAAATATAATCATTATGTGACATACCTAACTGTTCTGCCAAAAACTGTACAGATGATGTTTTTCCTGTGCCCGTTTCCCCAACAAGAAGGACTGGTTCTCTGTTTCTAACACACACAGCAACTTTTTCCAGCAACATACTTGACTGACGGGTGTAAGAAAATGTGCTCCTCTTCCTTCATTAAACAAAAGGTATTCTAATTAACCCTTTTCCTTATTATTTTTAACGTTTTCAAATCTGCATCTAAATACTTTATCATCGGACAAATTCTGGTAACTTTGAAACAGATCGATTTTTTTTTTCTAATTTTAAATATTTTTTTTCCTTTTCCCACCAAATATTCAAGTCTGTATCAAAAGTTGTTTTCATTAGACAGAATTCTAGTAATTTTGCAGCATACAATCTTGGGAGCAATTTCTCCATTTCCAACCAAGTTTTCAACGCTAGATCAAAATTTCTTCTTTAAAAACATGGTTGTAAAAGGAGAAATGGCTCAATTTAAGGAATATTTTATTTTGCCACAATGATTTAAAGTGATTTCAATCATCAGCAATGATCAGGACCCTTGACCAAGGCTTACACATTTGTTACCAAGTACCGTATCTGTTATATCATCTACCTTGAACAAGAGCCTCATACTTAACCCTTTACCCCATACAACCAATCTGCAGAAGATGACTTTGAAAACATTAAATCAAAAATATGAACAAATCACTATACATGAAAGAACAATCTCTTCATATATAAATTTCGTTTTATAATCGAGTTTAAAACATTGTGGCAAAAGATATTATTCCAAATGACCAATTTCTCCTTTAGCCACAATGTTTTTTGAAAAAGTCATCTGCTGCAGGTGTCAAAAAGCATCTGTATATGGAAAAGAGTTAAGATTCGAATCTCTTATTCTTTAATTGCATTAAAGACAAGTAAATTTTCTTTCATGAGCACTTGATTAAACAAGAGTTGTCGGAGGACAATATAGCTCGCCTATCAGGGCCATCGTCTATAAGGGCCTACTTCAGAACAATTATAGCATTAGGTAAAGTCACACAGTATCACCTATTGCAAGATAAAAGACCTTTTCAATAATGGCAATGCAAATGTTAACAAAGTCCATACAGGCCCTTTTGGGCCTTTTAAATCTGTAAATTTATTTATATACGATAAGCAACAGCATACACAGTGTCTGAGAAAAGGCCTTGCACGCAAAAGTTTGACCAAAATTCTAAGTCCAAAAACAGGCACAATTCAGTCAAAATCCATTCCAGAGTTATGGGACTTGACATACAAGGTCATCAAATGACCCTGAATAAGTGTGCGAAGTTTCAAAGCAACAGCATACACAGTGTCTGAGAAAAGGCCTTGCACGCAAAGGTTTGACCAAAATTCTAAGTCCAAAAAGGGGCACAATTCAGTCAAAATCCATTCCAGAGTTATAGGACTTGACATACAGGGTCACATAATGACCATTAATAAGTGTGTGAAGTTTCAAAGCAACAGCATACACAGTGTTTGAGAAAAGGCCTTGCACGCAAAGGTTTAACCAAAATTCTAAGTCCAAAAAGGGGCACAATTCAGTCAAAATCCATTCCAGAGTTATGGGACTTGACATACAAGATCATCTAATGACCCTGAATAAGTGTGAAATTTCAAAGCAACAGCATACACAGTGTCTGAGAAAAAAACTTGCATGCAAAGGTTTGACCAAGCTGGCAACGCGTACGCGGACGCCGGGGTGATTACATAAGCTCCCCTATTTCTTCGAATAGGCGAGCTAAAAAGAAACAATCTTTGACTTTGTCACTCAATCCGATTGCTTTCATTACTATCTCAAGGGATACAAGCCTGACACATATACAACTAATAAAGGTTATTCTGAATAGGTACTGTTTGCCAAAAAATCAAAACAATTTTCAGGAAATTACATACAACAGCTAGATAATCCGGAGTAAACTGGTCTTTTTCACATAAAATCTCTCTTATCCCTTTCCCTCATATAAACGCTTTCTGACGCCTCTGCAGCAGACGGCTTTGAACATATTTTGTCAAAACATAGAAAATCTCTATAATTGAATGGATAACCTATGACTAAAAGTGGACAACATTGTGGCAAAAGGAGAAATTGCACGTTTTGAGCAATTTCTTCTTTTGTCACTATGTTTTCAAAAAGCTGTCTGCTGCAGAGGCATCAGAAAGCATTTATATGAGGGCAAAGGTTAACCAAACC
>JASEVX010000005.1:63113842-63345881 GCA_031761405.1 Serripes groenlandicus | reverse complement strand
ATTGCTCATGGTCAGCAATTTCTACTTTTTCCACAATGATTTCAATCGATTCAATAATACATGTATCACTTTCATTACCAGATTTGTTTCCTATTTAAAGCTATATGTGTTGTATGGTGGGAAAGGGCTAAGGCAGTGATTTTGGAATGTGTTTGTATGGCAAAAGTATATCATCTCTTTCTGAATACTTTTTCATGTAAATATTATAGTATAGGAATGGAAAAGACATTGAAAAACAAAGTAGTTTAAAATATCAATGCAAGAAAGATATTTGAAATGACAGAAAATAAATCAAATTATGTTCAAGTTAACAAGTATAAAGATTTTCAACAAAAGGACACAAGTTAAACTTCATCTATTTTTTAGTTAAAAAAAAAACACCTATTAACAAACAAATAATAATAACAATAACATTACAGTAGTTTATATCCTTCTTTTACACTTTTTTCTTTCAGACATCCAAAGTTAATCACTAATCCTTAAACATCATCTTCGCCGCTTCTCATACTGAGGTTAACCGTGTACACGTCGTAGAGCGGGCTGCGCATGGGGGTACTCTTGGTTGAGCCTGTCAACGATGTTACTCAGGTCTGCATCGGTCCATTTGTTTCTGGTATTGCATTCTCCAGGGAAGCATCAGACTTGCAGATTCGAACATATTTACCGTTCTTTGGCTTGCTGGAAATACTTCATCTTCTGTTGTCTTCAACCAGGTCCGACAGATTCTGAAGGAAGAAAGGTAAAGAAACTTAGCCAATCAGTATGTGATTACGTATGTAGTGAACTGACAGTATTTACCACATATAGACGCTTCTAACGCCTCTGCAGCAGATGATTTATGAAAAATCATCATCATGAGCAAATTCTTCTTTGCCACAATGTTTTCAAAAGTTGTCAGCTTCACAGAGCTGTCTGTATGAGGGAAAGGGTAATTGAATTATGCTGCTCTACAGGCTGCAGATCATCAATTTGCTGACCCTTTCTCCATTTTGACGCAGTTGCAGTAGAAAGCTTTGAAAACATTGTGGCATAAGAGAAATTATTCAAAATGAACAATTGCTCCTTTTGAATCAATGTTTTCAACTTTAATCAATAGCCTGACTTTCATTTACAGATAGCTTGCATATTGTTGCCTAGGTTTTTCCAAAGTCGTTGCTGCAGATATTTTGCTGCTTTATCCTTTACCACATACAGATGCTTTCTGACGCCTCTGCAGCAGATGACTTTTGAAATAATTGTGGCAAAAGATAAATTGCTCATGATGAGCAATTTCTCCATTTGCCACAATTAATTCAACACTATTAAATTAGAATACTATTATTACAGAAACTCATATTTTTGCCCAGATATTTTCACAGTCGTCTGCTACAGATTTATTGTATGTGGGAAAGGGTCAAAAGATCTGAGTATTTGTTTTTTATACAAAATCTATCTTGAAAGTTTACAGTGAAATTTTGATACAGGGTTGAAGAGAAAAAATGTGGAAAAAGGAGATATTTGTTGTTTGAAGTGTTTATCCTCTAACCACAGTGTTGTCAAAAGTTCGTCTGGCTTAAACAGCGTGAAATGTGGTGTGTACCAAGGACAGGGGTAACCCTTTCCCTAATACAACAATTCTACAGCAGACGCCTTTGAACATATTTGATCAAATTATAGAAAATCTCTTAATTGAATGGATAACCTATGACTAAAAAGTGGGAAAACATTGTGGCAAAAGGCGAAATTGCTCGTTTTGAGCAATTTCTTCTTTTGTTGCTATGTTTTCAAAAGACTGTCCTGCAGCAGAGGCGGTCAGAAAGCGTCTATATGAGGGAAAGGGTTAAAGGTTAAACTATGCACAGATACATCCTATTTAATCAAAGATTAATCCTGTAATACCTAAGCATTACTTTAACACAGAAAGGGTACCTCTAACATTGTTTCTTATACCTACATTATCAGTGAAATTTGCATTGAAAGGACAATGGCTGTCAACAGCTACCTGATACAGTTGACTTTTGATTCCCCTTGTTGTAGCGACTATTGAAACATTGCTTTAACTCTTTCCCCTCATACAACAAGTCTGCTGAAAATGACTTTGAAACAACAAGTCAAAAACACAGTAAATCTCTTTAAATGAAGGTATAATAAAATTATTGGAAAAAGATGAAAACATTGGTGGCAAAGTTGAAATTTCTTATTTGAGCAATCTCTTACTGTTGATTACAATGGATTCTTCAAAAGTCGTCGGCTGCAGAGGCGTGAGAAGATTCTATACGTGGTAAAAGGTCAATTGTCTACCCAACATCAGTCATCTGATTTTAATGCACCTGAGGAATATGATTAATATCTGGAAATATTGCAAATTAACTTCCCAATCTCATTAAAACCCAGACCTAAAACATAGCTGTACAAGAAAATATATGTACAGCAAAGTATTGTGTCTATTTCAACGAGATCAATTTACATCAATACAATTGCTTGGTAGGAGTAAATTCTCCCTTTTCCACAAATGTTTACTTCCAATACAATTGCTTGGTAGGAGCAAATTCTCACCTTTTCCACAATGTTTATTTCCAATACAATTGCTTGGTAGGTGCAATTTCTTCCAAATATTTTAAAATGGTGTCTGCAGTGAGGTAAAGTGTTAAAAATAACATACTGTGAGCATATTTTTGTATAGCAGACTTGGCTGTATGGTCCATAAGGGAGAATAAAGTGTCCCATTTTCTCTTTCCAAAACAGTCCTGAAAAATCAAGATTACAGGTAATTACAAATTTACATATTAACCCTTTCAAAAACGTGCAATTTCTCCTTTTGCCACAATGTTTTCCACTTTTTGTCATAGGTTATCCATTCATTTATGGAGATTTTCTATGTTTTGACAAAGTAACTTAGTTCAAAGTCGTCTGCTGCAGAATTGTTGTATGAGGGAAAGGGTTAAGGAAATTAACTTGTTGGAGGTCAATCATGTGTAAAATGCAATCCCTTTCATGGAAGAGTTATATTTAAAGATTGCATGGCAGCAACAATAGTAAACATAAACCAGTCCATCCTGTTATCAAAATCTGAAAACTTGTGTCGAAAAGATAATTTTTTCAAAGATAACATTGTACTCATGAACATTTAATCAGACCGACGTTCTTAAAACGTTGGGTTTTTAATGAGTCATGACCGATTCAACAACAAAATGAATATTCCTAGGAGTTGTATACTTCAAAACTTGGATTTCGAATATCTTTTTGGTAGCAACCAAACAAATCTTTTTTAGTGAGTCAATTATTTTTTGATGTCTTTAACATATGGTATGGTTTAGTAAAAGGACAAAATATGCGGGAAAATAAACATCCATATTGAACCCTTTACCACCTCATGCAGATGAATTTAAAAACAAATTGTTCATAGAGATCAATGTCTCCTTTTAACACAATGTTTTCCAAAGTAGTCTTCTGAAAATATGTCAAAATGCGTCTGCAAGTGTGAACGAGTTAACCAACTGTTGGCCAACTGTCTAAAGGATGAGATCATGCTAAAAGTATACCTGTAAATGACCCAAAAACTTCATGTTTTGTTTCTGTGAGAACGTATCACAGAAGAGTAGCTCAAAGTCCTCGTAGAATGGTTTAATGATGTGTCTTACATCCACTGGTTTAAACCTGAAAACAAACAAATAAAAGTTAACATGGTATCAAGATGGTTTTTAATGAAACTTTAAACCTTTCCCTCATATAGACGCTTTCTGACGCCTCTGCAGCAGATGACTTTTTGAAAACATAGTGACAAAAGAAGAAATTGTTCAAAACAAGCAATTTCTCCTTTAGCCACAATGTTTTCCACTTTTAGTCATAGGTTATCCATTAAATTATAGAGATTTACCATTTTTTGACAAAATATGTTAAAAGTCATCTGCTGCAGAATAGTCGTATGAGGGAAAGGGTTAAACAATAGCAAAATAACAGTCCAAAAATAGTATAGAAGTAATGGATTTACTGATTAACAGAAATTTAATTTGTGAGCTAAAAAGAAGAAAACTTCAGGATGAAAAAATAACACATCAGGATTTTTTTTTGGGTATATTATATGTCTAGATAAGGGACATTTTCCATGATTAAAATCCTAACTTGACCAAGTTTTGGGAATTCACAGAGATGATTCTTATGTTGTATTCTCATGTTGTAAATACTCAGAAGAATTGTCTCTGCGAGTACAGAAAACGTGGATTGGTGGGGAAATTAGAGAGATGTTGCGAGGGAAAAGAGCTGTTCATTCCGCGTTAACAAGGCCTCTTGGTATATTCTTTTTACAGACTAGCAAAAGGAAAAATGCTCATTTTCAGCAAAATTTGCTTTTCCTACCATGATTTCAAACATTTACTGCTGTAAGAGGCATTAAATAGATTGATTGATTGATTTGGGTTTTATGCCTTTTTCAACAATTTTTCAGTTGCCTTTTTCAACAATTTTTCAGTCATATCACAGCGGTCAGTTCACCTACGCATGTGTTTCCTGGCTTTCCCACAACAGTAATCCACACAACAAACTTCCCAGGCAACTGTCTGCTTTTCCACATAGACTGCCCATTGTTGAATGAATGAATGAATGAATGTATATTGTTTTATGGCGCATCGACAGCTAAGGTCATTTAGCGCGCAATTAAATTTAATTATTCATGATCCCTGGGTAAACAAACCAGTACTAGGCTAGAAAATGTGCCTTGCCCAAGGGCACTCCACCATGACCGTAGTACCGCGACTGGGGATAAAACCCGGGACACCCGGTTTCGAAATCCCCGACGCTAACCACTCGACCACAGCGGATTCCCATTGTTGAGAGACGAATTAGAGGCATTAAAAGGTAATAGTATAAGATAATGGGTTCAACCTACCCTCCCAGCAGATCAGCACTATCACTCTGCTGGTTCATGTTTATCACATGCAAGGTATGACCTGAAAACATAAAGACATAATAAGGATAGTTTCATACATAAACACCTGAAGTAGGCAGAAAGGTTGAAACCTTAACCCTTTCCCTCATACAACAAATCTGCAGCCGACGACTTTGAACATATTTTGTCAAAAAATAGAAAATCTCTATAATTGAATGGATAACCTTTGACTAAAAGTGGAAAACATTGTGGCAAAAGAAGAAATTGCACATTTTGTGCAATTTCTTCTTTTGTCACTATGTTTTCAAAAAGCTTTCTGCTGCAGAGGCGTCAGAAAGCATCTATATGAGGGAAAGGGTTAAATAGAGTCTTGCTATAATCATAACATTGACAGGTAAACACCTATGACAATGGTAGATGTAAGCTAAAAAGATAAGAATGTTGTCATATTAATCCCTTGACTGCTGGAACCAATTTTGTGATGCATGTTTCACCAATATATAGCCAGGCAAGCCGACGCATATACTGTTGACTGCTTAAATGAACATTTTTATCTTAATATTCCTAGAACTAGCTAGGGATTCTTCGAAATTCAGCATCGAAAGGGTTAAATTGTGTTATATTGACCGACATTTGAATTAAAGAATTCGTCTATCAGAGAACTGGTCTTACATTGAACCAACATATTTGGGAAGCACCATGGGGAAAGGAAATATTAATTATGCAATTCCTCACAATACTTTAATCTTCCGTGTGAAAAGATTGTAATTCAAAATTACAAGATGTTTTTTTTTTTTACACATGCACCAGTCTCAAAAGATGTAACCAGTTACCTGAAAATGTTTTAAGGAATACCAAAATTCATTGACATGCTACACACAGGTAGATAAGGAGGCAACTGTGACCACAAAACTGTTGTTTTAACATTCAACCTCAACCAATAATCAGTATTTGCCTTAACCCTTTCCAACAAGCAAGCGTATTTAGACTCATATATGCAGAAGAGATGTCTTCCAACATTCGTGAAATTGGTTATTTTGAGAAAGATCTCAATCCGCCACACTGGTTTTAATCCTTTCCCTCATACAACAATTATGCAGCAGACCACTTTCGTCAAAAAATGGAAAATCTCTATAATTGAATGGATAACCTATGATATTGTGCCAAAAGGAGAAATTGCTCGTTTTGAGCAATTTCTTCTTTTGTCACTTCGTTTTCAAACAGCCGTCTGCTGCAGAGGCGTCAGAAAGCGTCTATATGAGGGAAAGGGTTAACTATATTCAATAATCATACTTTCCTTTAAAGAGAGTTTTCTTATTTCTCCACAGATGTTTTCAAAGTTGTCTGTTGACATTTTTTTTATCTGGTCAAGGGTGTATTCAAAGAATGTTTAACCCCTTTCCCACTTGCAGACGCATTCCAACGCATTTGCAGCAAACGACTTTTGAAAACATTGTGGCAAAAGGAGAAATTGCTCATGATGAGCAATTTCCCCTTTTTTCCACAATGTTTTAACTCTCATTTATGGTGATATTTCACATTTTTGCCAATATATTTTTCAAAGTCGTCTACTGCAGAATTGTCATATGTGGGAACAGGTTAAAGGAACACATGTGTAACCTTTCCATATCTACATCCAAAGTCAATGTCTGACTGTTAGAATGACATGAGATTGAGATGTGATCCCTAAGTGTCACCCTACCTTACCTGACAGGCGACACAAATATAATCATTATGTGACATACCTAACTGTTCTGCCAAAAACTGTACAGATGATGTTTTTCCTGTGCCCGTTTCCCCAACAAGAAGGACTGGTTCTCTGTTTCTAACACACACAGCAACTTTTTCCAGCAACATACTTGACTGACGGGTGTAAGAAAATGTGCTCCTCTTCCTTCATTAAACAAAAGGTATTCTAATTAACCCTTTTCCTTATTATTTTTAACGTTTTCAAATCTGCATCTAAATACTTTATCATCGGACAAATTCTGGTAACTTTGAAACAGATCGATTTTTTTTTTCTAATTTTAAATATTTTTTTTCCTTTTCCCACCAAATATTCAAGTCTGTATCAAAAGTTGTTTTCATTAGACAGAATTCTAGTAATTTTGCAGCATACAATCTTGGGAGCAATTTCTCCATTTCCAACCAAGTTTTCAACGCTAGATCAAAATTTCTTCTTTAAAAACATGGTTGTAAAAGGAGAAATGGCTCAATTTAAGGAATATTTTATTTTGCCACAATGATTTAAAGTGATTTCAATCATCAGCAATGATCAGGACCCTTGACCAAGGCTTACACATTTGTTACCAAGTACCGTATCTGTTATATCATCTACCTTGAACAAGAGCCTCATACTTAACCCTTTACCCCATACAACCAATCTGCAGAAGATGACTTTGAAAACATTAAATCAAAAATATGAACAAATCACTATACATGAAAGAACAATCTCTTCATATATAAATTTCGTTTTATAATCGAGTTTAAAACATTGTGGCAAAAGATATTATTCCAAATGACCAATTTCTCCTTTAGCCACAATGTTTTTTGAAAAAGTCATCTGCTGCAGGTGTCAAAAAGCATCTGTATATGGAAAAGAGTTAAGATTCGAATCTCTTATTCTTTAATTGCATTAAAGACAAGTAAATTTTCTTTCATGAGCACTTGATTAAACAAGAGTTGTCGGAGGACAATATAGCTCGCCTATCAGGGCCATCGTCTATAAGGGCCTACTTCAGAACAATTATAGCATTAGGTAAAGTCACACAGTATCACCTATTGCAAGATAAAAGACCTTTTCAATAATGGCAATGCAAATGTTAACAAAGTCCATACAGGCCCTTTTGGGCCTTTTAAATCTGTAAATTTATTTATATACGATAAGCAACAGCATACACAGTGTCTGAGAAAAGGCCTTGCACGCAAAAGTTTGACCAAAATTCTAAGTCCAAAAACAGGCACAATTCAGTCAAAATCCATTCCAGAGTTATGGGACTTGACATACAAGGTCATCAAATGACCCTGAATAAGTGTGCGAAGTTTCAAAGCAACAGCATACACAGTGTCTGAGAAAAGGCCTTGCACGCAAAGGTTTGACCAAAATTCTAAGTCCAAAAAGGGGCACAATTCAGTCAAAATCCATTCCAGAGTTATAGGACTTGACATACAGGGTCACATAATGACCATTAATAAGTGTGTGAAGTTTCAAAGCAACAGCATACACAGTGTTTGAGAAAAGGCCTTGCACGCAAAGGTTTAACCAAAATTCTAAGTCCAAAAAGGGGCACAATTCAGTCAAAATCCATTCCAGAGTTATGGGACTTGACATACAAGATCATCTAATGACCCTGAATAAGTGTGAAATTTCAAAGCAACAGCATACACAGTGTCTGAGAAAAAAACTTGCATGCAAAGGTTTGACCAAGCTGGCAACGCGTACGCGGACGCCGGGGTGATTACATAAGCTCCCCTATTTCTTCGAATAGGCGAGCTAAAAAGAAACAATCTTTGACTTTGTCACTCAATCCGATTGCTTTCATTACTATCTCAAGGGATACAAGCCTGACACATATACAACTAATAAAGGTTATTCTGAATAGGTACTGTTTGCCAAAAAATCAAAACAATTTTCAGGAAATTACATACAACAGCTAGATAATCCGGAGTAAACTGGTCTTTTTCACATAAAATCTCTCTTATCCCTTTCCCTCATATAAACGCTTTCTGACGCCTCTGCAGCAGACGGCTTTGAACATATTTTGTCAAAACATAGAAAATCTCTATAATTGAATGGATAACCTATGACTAAAAGTGGACAACATTGTGGCAAAAGGAGAAATTGCACGTTTTGAGCAATTTCTTCTTTTGTCACTATGTTTTCAAAAAGCTGTCTGCTGCAGAGGCATCAGAAAGCATTTATATGAGGGCAAAGGTTAACCAAACCCTATGTTGTGGTACTGGGTGAGACGATTCTCTTGAATACCCACAACAGAGGGTTTGAGTGTCAAATAATTAAAGATTTTAGAACATAAAAAACGCCCTCTATCTACAGCTCTGTAGATATTTACACAAACTGCTCATTAGGATCCGTCAGAGATCATAGTTGCAGAGTCAGAGATCTGTACCGCAACTTCTCTCAAATACCCTACCCTTTACCTGATACCAACATGTTTAGATGCCTCTGCTGCGGTTAACATTTGAAAACAGTATTGGAAAAGGATTAAATTACTTTTGAAATGTAATAACTGCTTTTTCCACTATTAAAACATAAAAAACCCTTTCCTCCAATATTTAAAACAAGACAAAATAAACACTTTCAAACAAACAAACCCAATGTTAAGATTAACCCTTTGCCATATACATCAAAACTGCAGCAGGAGACTTTATAAAAATCTAGGCAAAATATGGAAAACCTCTATAAATGAAATTATATATGGTAAATATGATCATGAGCAATTTCCTCTGTTCCTATCATTTTATTTTAAATGTCGTCTGCTGCATGTTGGAAATGCTGAAGGTTGATATTTTGTGACAGCCATCTTACCTTGATTTCAGGAAAATTTGTTGATCTTTAAGTTGTAGAGAAACTCGACCCACTGTAAACATCTTTGGACTTATATTGATATCTGGTTTGTACTTGGTACAGAAATATTCCACCTAGGAAGAAGAAAAAAATATAAAGATGTGTAAGTTAACCATTATTTATTTACAGACACAATCTTATGTATGCAGCGGACAATTTTTAAAATCTATAATGATCAATTTCTTCTATTGCTACAGTTTTCAACTCAATTCTAAGTTTATACTTTGATTCAGACAGATTTTTTCCATATTTTTGCCAAGCTTATTTCAAAGTTGTCTGCTTCAATCATATTTGCTGTATGTGGGAGAGAGCAAAAAGTACAATTGAGCAGCATCACATGAAAACATACTTCCAAAGGCTTTTTTAACCCTTTCCAAAACAAAGAAGACTATTCATATCTCGGCAATAAAATACTTTTGAAAACATTGAGACAAAAAGAGAAATGTCAGCAATTTTGTTCTTCCGACACATGGTTTCATATCTGTATAAAAACTATACATTCAAGTTACCTGAAGTTTATTGGGTTTTGCAGATGATTGCAAGGCTGTCTATCCTTTAAATACTATGTACAATAAGCGATACTACATGAAAAACAAACTATACAATGTTTATGCAATTGATCCTGATAAAACTACATGAGCCTTTACCTCCAGAAACAATCACTCATTACCCTTTCCCCCATACAATAAATTTGCAGCAGCTGAACACATCAAGAAGAAAATATATGGGTTATCTCCATGAAAGTATGATCATTGCATAAAGTTGAAAACATCACCATGTTTTTAGAAGTCATATGATGTAGATGTTAAATTGTGCATATCAGTGGGAGAAGATTACTGAAATATGTACATAGACTCATGGTGTCACTTTGAAAGGGAGCCTAAAATAGCTGATGACTTTTCTCTCCCGAGTATAAATTTATCCTATAAAGTAACCTCTGCCAAAATTAAAACCATTATTTCATGTCAGTGTTTCTTACCTTTATTTTTGTGAGGTTTAATTTAGCCCCAATGGCCTCTGCTAATGGTAATCTTTTAGCCTGTTTAGACAGACAGGACACAAAGCAGTCCAGAGCTTCCTGAAACACGAGACTTCCAGCATCGGTCGATTTTACATCAAGGTCACTGTTTACACGTCCACACCATATCATCAAATCTCTACAAAGATAATAAGCTTTGATATTAAGAGTTACTGTGAAAGCTTTTTGAAATCCATATTAAGGTTAGGGGGGCTATAAACTGGAAATGGGGAAAGTGGATGGACAGACAAACTGCAAAGCATTTCATTTGGCAGACATGATGATATTCTACAAACCTTCTTAATACAAACATTTTCGTATTGTTTCATAATTGCTTTCATAGATCAACCCTTTTGACTGCTAGAAACAATTGTGTGAAGCCTGTGTTGCCAGTATAGATCCTGGCCAACATGAGCCTCCACACTGTCTCATTTTTGTTTTAACCTAGAATGTACTATGGCCTCTTCCAATTTCAAAGCTGACAAGTCCATTATTAACATTCAGCATTGAAAGGGTTTAGGAGACTTTATGACAGTTTGCCAGAACTCTAGATATCGGGCATTTTCAGTGTTTCTTAATCCTATTTATAAATAAACCCTATGTTGTTGGTACTTTTTGAGACAATTATTTTGACATAACAAAAAAAAAGGGTCCTAAGTGTCGGATTTAGACCAGTTTGCTCCTTTCATGATGACATTCTATTATATACCTTTACATTTTAGAGTACATATTGAATCAGAGGACTAGATAAGAGGCAGTGAACAGGTCTTTTCCCCACAATATTTCTCTTATTACTCAACCAAATCCTATGCTGTGGGTACTCAAAAGAATCGTCTCAGTGAGATGATTCTTTTGATTACCCACAACATAGGGTTTGAATGTCAAATAAGGATTTTAGAACATGAAAAATGCCTGTTATCTAAAACTCTGCTAAATATCTCACGCAAATACAACACAACAGATTACAATTTCCTTATTTGTCCACAAAATACCAAATATGGTAATATGATGTCGTTGAAATATGATGTAAGATGTAAGATCATCCAAAATGTGGTTTTGTGACGTTCTGCACACCCCATTTATAAATGTTAACTTACAGTAAAATAATATTACTTCATTGTTGAAAACATTTAATCTTGTATTATTAATTTAAACTGTCTTAACCCTTTCCCTCATACGACAATTCTGCAGCAGAGGACTTTGAACATATTTTGTCAAAAATTAGAAAATCTCTATAATTGAATGGATAACCTATGACTAAAAGTAGAAAACATTGTGGCAAAAGAAGAAATTGCTTGTTTTGAGCAATTTCTTCTTTTGTCACTATGTTTTCAAAAAGCTGTCTGCTGCAGGTGTCAGAAAGCGTCTATATGAGGTAAAGGGTTAATAGTTATAATATGTATATAGTAAACAGAAAATTATCTTCCAGTAGCATTGCGTGACTTTGTTTAGAGCATCAGATAATTCACACATCTCCATATCTTTGGTATGCCCAGATGCAAATTTTCCATGTGCCTAGTAGCAAAATTCAAAGCTACATACTGCTAGTGAAACATAATATTCCCTATTTAAAATTACCTTGTTGATACCAGGCGCCCATCATGTGAGAGAAATTTTCCAACATTTTCGTAGTTAGATTCCATAGAATAATCCAAAGAGTTTTGATGATTACCAGCGGACAAGAGGAAGTAAATATCCAACAGTTTGTCAATCACACTCTCTATCTTTGGGTACTTTTTACACAGAACCTGGAGAAGATAACAGAATAAGGAGTCAGTACTGCCTGTCATTTAGTCAAGTACCAGATACAGATGGCATCTTGTGATAACTCTACAGCAGAAAAGTTCAAAAAATAATGTGACTAAAGGAGAACAAACACAAAACTTGGAGATGATAGAATTAACCCTTTCCACATTGAGAAGCATGTTGATGCAAAAGGAGAAAAGGGTTACAATAAGACTAACAAGAGCGCCGTAGAGCGAATGTCAATGAATGCCGGACCGGTTTTATCCAAGTCGAAAAAGGGCATTAATGAATAATTCTTAAAGAATAGTTATGTGACTTGGTTTAGACATGTGTATTGTTCCTATGAACATGAGTACTAACTTTCATTTCAAAATGTTGAACGGTTTTTTATTTTAGTTATGAGGTAAGATTAAAGTTTTATTACGACGCAGACGACACCAAGGGTATCACAATAGCTCAACATCATCCAGTAAACAGTGTATGAAAATCCTATTACCTGTGAGAGTTCCGTCCTTGACATTGGTTCCACTAGAATACTTGTCCACAGTTTATCCAACAGAGCTGAGGATCCAACTTGCTGTTTCTGAAAGCCACTCATACCACCTACAAGTCTGTCAAAACATAATAAAATTAACCCTTTCCCAATGTAGATTGCATTTTGTTTGCCGCTAATGACTTTTGAAAACATCCTTGCAAAAGGAGAAATTGCTCGTAACAGGTAACTTCTCCTCTGCCCATATATTTTGAAAGCTGTCTTCGGCAGATGTATTGTATATTAACCAACAAACAAGGGCACTGCAAAGCGGATGCATCCCCTTGGCTTTCCATTTTCACATTGAGTTCTCTTGTGATCTAAATATTTAAGTCCAATTTTTGACTTCGATCTTTGACCTATGACCTTGAATCAATAGGCTTCAAAATATTGTCACAAACTAACTGTATGCCAAGTTTGGATAAGATCTGTCAAGGAATGGTCAGTGTAGAGTGGTGACAAGGTTGCCACAGCTGAGATATATTGTAAGTTCAATCAAGTTCAATTTTGGGCATGACCTTTGACCTATGACCTTGAAAACCAATAGGCTTCAAGACATATCATAAACTAACTGTATAATAAGTTTTATTAAGATCGGTCAATGAATGGTCAGTGTAGAGTTGTGACAAGGCTGCCACAGCTGAAAATATTGTAAGTCCAATTTTGAGTTTGACCTTTGACCTTGAAAATCAATAGGCTTCAAGATATTATCATAAAGTAACTGTATACCAAGTTTGGTTAAAATCTGTCAAGTAATGGTCAGTGTAGAGTGGTGACAAGGTTGCCACAGCTGAAAATAGTGTAAGTGCAATTTTGAGCTTGACCTTTGACCTTGAAAATCAATAGGCTTCAAGATATTATCATAAAGTAACTTTATACCAAGTTTTGTTAAAATCCGTCAAGTAATGGTCAGTGTAGAGTGGTGACAAGGTTGCCACAGCTGAAAATATTGCAAGTCCAATTTTGGGCTTGACCTTTGACCTTGAAAATCAATAGGCTTCAAGATATTATCATAAAGTAACTTTATACCAAGTTTTGTTAAAATCCGTCAAGTAATGGTCAGTGTAGAGTGGTGACAAGGTTGCCACAGCTGAAAATATTGCAAGTCCAATTTTGGGCTTGACCTTTGACCTATGACCTTGAAAATCAATAGGCTTCAAGATGTTACCATATACTTACTTTATACAAAGTTTGGTTAAGATCTGTCAAGAAATGGTTAGTGTAGAGTGATGACAAGGTTTGTTACGGACGGAAGGACGGACGGACGGACGGACGCACGCACATACATACGGACGGTCCCGTTACTATATCCCTTTCTCGCTTACTTCGTAACCGAGGGGATAATAAACAAGGCTGCTTTTGAAAAGCATTACTTCAAACTAATTTTACAATTCTGGCAATGAGACCTTAAGTTGGCAAGGCTGGCAATAAGACCTTAAGTTGACAAGTCTGGCAATCAGACCGTAAGTTTTCAAGTCTGGCAATAAGACCGTAAGTTTACAAGTCTGTCAATAAGACCTTAAGTTGATAAGTCTGAATAGTACTCGCAGGTGTGTTTAGAAGAGGAAATAAACAAGAAATTGTGTTACTTTGTAAATTTATAATTGAGTGGTGCTCCAGGAATCATCTGGAATGCCAACCTAGGCATAATTATTACAACTGTATTCAAATCCATGTTATCTTTCTTCTTCAAATAGACAATGTCTTTCAAAAGATTCTACAAACCCTCTATGCCCTATTGTAAAAAAGTGCAGAACCAGGTTACACTGTACAGATCTGCAGGCTGATTTGGGTCTACACTGGTCATATACTTAGTAAACCTTAATAGAAAACGACTGGTGAATATAAAACATTCCATACTAACCTCTGTGTGGCAAATAACTGAAATCCTGGAGCTGCCTTAATGTTATCTCCATGTCCTGGAACCGACAAGCTCCTTGTTTCAAGCAGGGGTAACAGGACCGACACCACCTCCATCGGGGCGTAGTCAACATCTTCCAGCAAGACCCAGTACCCCTGGGTAACCGCTTGGGTCAAAACACCTGGTTGCCATATAAATTCCCCAGGTACCTCAGTACACCTGTACGTTCCCAACAGGGCCTGCAATTTGATAAAATACAGAACCATTATACTTCACTGTACATTCACATTTTTAAATTATCAAATAGTATAACACTGCTAACATAACAGTCATCTCTTTTAAAACATCTGAAGAAGAATTTTAACTGATATTAATGTCACTGCTGTCAAAAAGTCAAAATGTAGACTTTCTGGTTTCATAGAGACCATTCACACACGTCGGTGCTCAATAGTATTCTGTAAGAGCTCTACATAAGGTGCTTCATGTCTGTCAATCCTTATTTGGCATGCAAACCCAATGTTGTGGGTACTCAAAAGAATCGCCTAAATTAGACTCCTCTTTGCAGTATCCCTCACAAGGTGGTTTGGTTGCGTAATGAGAGAGATAACTGTGGAGGAAGTACCATTTTTCTCTCCCTTATCTAGGACTTTGTCTTCCCTATATTTCAAAATGCAATTTGACCTTTTTACATATCCCAGAAGGAACAATGGAACATCCAAGGGTTTGACTATATCTGATGAAGGGAAAAAAACTGACAAATGCTTCATATACTGTACCTTACTATCCATCTGGTCACCAAGTTGTATCTTCGTTAACTGTGGAGGCCTGTCTCTACCGGTAATCCTTGCCAAATGTTCAACGAGGGAGGTTTTACCAGATCCTACAACACCTTGTAATAAAACTGGATTTCCAGAGGAAACAGCCACTGCTAGGTTGTGTAAGTTCATCTCATTTGAGGGCACAGGTAACATGTCTAAACACTGCAATGTTAAATGATTATTGGAGGGTACAGGTAGCATGTCTAAACACTGCAATGTTAAATGATTATTGGAGGGTACAGGTAGCATGTCTAAACACTGCAATGTCAAATGATTATTGGAGGGTACAATGAATGTATATTGTTTTATGGCGCATCGACAGCTAAGGTCATTTAGCGCGCAATTAAATTTAATTATTCATGATCCCTGGGTAAACAAACCAGTACTAGGCTAGAAAATGTGCCTTGCCCAAGGGCACTCCACCATGACTGTAGTGCCGCGACTGGAGATCGAACCCGGGACACACGGTTTCGAAATCCCCGACCACAGCGGATTCCTTGGAGGGTACAGGTAGCATGTCTAAACACTGCAATGTTAAATGATTATTGGAGGGTACAGGTAGCATGTCTAAACACTGAAATGTTAAATGATTATTGGAGGGCACAGGTAACATGTCAGAACACTGGTATGTAAAAATGTGGCTGTTGAAGACAGGTGACTGTTCAATACAAGTCAAAAATAGCAGAACTTGTGTTTTAGTAAACAATCAAATGACGGCTGAATACAAGTTGGTTTCTGAACAGAGTTGGCTGTTAACACTGGTTTGACAGTAGTCTATTTGTGTATGCTTTTCTATTCCTTATTTAGAAGAGACATAGGGTATTTCCCTCACTCTGTAAACATGCAACAGATCACTGTAATAATACTATCTATGCAAAAATATTGGAAATCTATACAAATTAAAGTTATATTATTGAATAGAGCAGAAAACTTTGTGACAAAGGGAGAAATTGCTCATAATGTTGAAGTTGCTGAAAAGAACAATTTCACTGTGTCCTACAAAATGTCCTTCTCTATGTCTAAAAAGATTCTTTGTTAACCCTTTCCCTCATATAGACACTTTCTGATCCCTCTGCAGCAGACGGCTTTTTGATAACATAGTGACCAAAGAAGAAATTGCTCAAAACGAGCAATTTCTCCTTTTGTCACAATGTTTTCCACTTTTAGTCATAGGTTATCCATTCAATTATAGAGATATTCTATTTTTTTACAAAATATGTTCAAAGTCGTCTGCTGCAGAATTGTCGTATGAGGGAAAGGGTTAAGTGAAGACAATCCTAAGCGCCAAGAATGACTTCTATAAAGCTATACTACATGTAGGCCAATCTTTACGACTCTGGCAAGACTGTGTGTATAAGCAGACTCATCCAAATGTTTTTTATTCACACAAATACAACAAGACCCCTTAATGACCAATGTGGCTCACTTACAATCACGTCGGTTAAAGAAGATGCCCTTGACAGCAATACACCATTCACACATACAACAGCCTCACATAAATCTGTTTCTAGAATCATCCGATTTGTTTTAGTCTGACCATCCACATGTTCCAGTTTACACGAGTCTGACACACTGTCCGGGTTGATATCTGTCATACTGTGTCTGTAAATAAGTGCAAAGAAACATAAAGTAGTTTTCATGTAGAATCTCTTTTTTTCTCCACTTTAAACATTTTCCAACTTACAGAAGCATTGTGATGCCCCTGCATCAGATTACCTTTGAAAATATTGCAGCAATGAGCAATTTCACCATTTGCCATAATATTTTCAACACGATTAATAATTATACTTTCATTTGTAGATTTTTTTTTAAGTTGTCTTCAGCAGATTTGTTGTATACATGTTAGAAGGTAGAAGGTTGAAATCACTTTTCCAGGTATTAAGTAAAAATGCAAGGAAGAAACAATTTTGATTAATGTTTCACACTACAATCCAGACACACAATATTCGCTGAGGGCTGTAAATAAAATTCTCTAGGTAGTGGGCAAAAGATGTATTTTAATTCTGTGGGTGGTCGTTCTTTTTACTGTATAAAAAACCCGTAATAAATTCGGCGGGAATTCAATGTCAAGCGTTTTCTAATTTTTAATCGTTGGATACAAGATCTCCCCCAGCAAGTGGCTGCTTTTTCCACAGACCTGGCCCATTGATGGAAGACAAATGATGCATGTCAAACGTCGGAAAGAAAGTCTGGATTCGAACTCACAACCCCTGACTGATTTTCTGGGGCTCGGCACAAATTATCAGAACAATAATCTCCAAGAAAGGCAAGACGCCCCCAGTCCGAGGTCTTGTCTTTATATTGTATTTTAAAGGCAGTGTGGTGCCCTCTAAGTATAAATGATGGTTGTTGGAACAAAGATTGAAATACATGTTCATTATTTCATCTAGTCCAAATTACATTTTGTGGATTTCTGTCATACTAGACCAGTTTGCCACACTATTATTAGCATTGGCAATGGTCCGTTACAAACTTGACCTCATATTTCAGCCAATTGTATTATAAATATGATTGATTCGAGTTTAACGCCGTTTATCAGTTATATCACGACAGCCAGTTACCTACTATAAATGTATTTCCTGGTTTTCACACACCAGTATTTCACACAACAATCTTCCCAAAGCAACTGGCTGCTTTTCCACATAGACTTAGAAGATTGGTGGAAGATGCATGTCACATTGACTCTTGTCAAACATAGGAAAAATGGCTGAGCCTGCATTGCTACCGACTGGGTTTGGGTTATCTAGGAAGGTACACTCTTGGTCATGGTCAAATATGATACTACTGGATGTCTTTTAACACATGCATTTTAATTTGGATCTGCTTGAATGTGTTAAAAAGTATAAAACATGAATAAAATTGCTATGAATGTGATAATTTAAATTCTCTAGGTGGGGGGTAAAATTGAAATTTTATTCTATGGGGTGTGCCCAAAAAATAATTAAAATTCTATAGGTGGTACCCTCAAAATTGCTGGTCGTTCCTCCCCCCCATAGAGTGCTTATGTGTGCTTAGTTAGTTAGTTAGGTAGTTTTAACCCTTTTCCTCATATGACAAATCTGCAGCAGACGACTTTGAACATATTTTGTCAAAAAAAAAAGAAAATCTCTATAATTGAATGGATAACCTATAACTTAAAGTGGAAAACAATGTGGCAAAAGAATAAATTGCTCACTTGGAGCAATTTCTTCTTTTGTCACTATGTTTTCAATAAGCTGTCTGCTGCAGAGGCGTCAGAAATTGTCTATAATAGGGAAAGGGTTAAATCATAGGAGTTGACATCCATTTTCAGTTATCTGTTTATCAATTATCAATCAGCCCCAAAAAGAGAAATAAAAATAAACTCACCTTAGCTTTAGATCTATATATCCTTCATTAAAATATTTCTCCAGAAACACTTCTCTCTGTTTGGACATCATCTTTTGATGTTCAATAACAGTCTGACAAGCAAACCTGAAATGTGTGGGGAAAAAAAAAAACATACATATTGATTGTTTCATACAAAGCCCTTGATATGCATTCTGACACATCTGCAGTAGAGGACATTTGCTACAAAGTTTTCCATTCAATTCAATAAATAATCCTAATACTTTCATTTATGTGTTTTTCCCCTTTTTTTGCTTTTAGAAATATCTTCGACTACTGAAGATGTTTTGTATATGGGAAATGGATAATTCGTCCTTTCTTCGACACAGATGATACTTGAGGGCTCTCACAGATAAGTGAAAATATTGAGGAAAAAGATGAAAGTTTGACATACCAAGTAATTTGTACTTTTACAACAATTTTTCAATTTTGTTAAATAAACAAGTTAATGGTATGTGGTTATAGCTGTCTGAAGAAACTATTAACACAAGAGCGCCGTGGAGCAAAAGCCAATGCTCGCCCGTTTGTTCTTAGTCAAAAAAGGGGCACAACTGAATATTCATTAAAGCCAATTATGTAACTTGGTAAGGACATGCCTATCGTTCCTAGGAACATGTAAAATGTTGAACAGTTGTTGACTCATGTTAAACTTTTTGTATGAATTGTGAAGTCCAAAAGGGGCATAAAAAATATTAAAGCCTCGGTTATGTGACATTGTATAGACATTGTGTATTGATTCTAGGATCATGTGTACAAAGTTTCATTTGAATATGTGTAACTGTTTTTGAGTTATGAGGTAAGGTAAACGTTTGTGACGAGGATGCATGATACGATGACGCCAAGGGTTTCACAATAACTCGACTTTCTCTTCTTCGAAAAACAGACAAGCTAAGAAGAGGGCCAAGATGACAAAGTTAAACTGCCAATATAAGGGATTGGTTTTTTCATCAAGTGTTGGAATTAATTTGCAAGTATTGGACAGTATCTTTGAACAATTTTGAATGAGGACCTCTAAAGTAACATTCTTTTGAAGGTTGGTTAAATATCAGTCCTGTCATTTAGGAGATGTCTTCAGAAGCTAAGTCTATTGTACCCATTTTCTGATGCCGCTTTGCGGCTATGTTTTTTATTCAAACAATATAACTTGAAATAATTATGTAGAGGGTCATTAACCCTTTCAGCGCCGAATTGTTTAAAGTAGACTCTTCCAGGTTCAAAATCGGGCATCTCCATTTCTTATGTAATACAATTTTGGACTATTTTGATAACTAAAAGGCAAACAATGCTGATTTCAGGTGAGACAGCTCGTTACGAGCTGACTCGCCTGAATCAGTATTGTTTGCAAAAACCTGAATATTGTATTTGGCGCTGAAAGAGTTAAAGAAACATTTCTGCTAAAATAACTTTAAAACTGACAAGTACTTTCATAAGAATAGAATTATAAGGTTTTGTCATTTTGCCCCTTTTCTGGTGCTGCCAAACTGCCATGTTTTTCCACAAATTGATGTACATTGCTTAAATAATTTATTGTAATTTCATCCAAGAAACATTTCTATTTAATTACTTGTAGTCCAAATTAACAGAAGAAGAATTTTAATATTTGGACATTTTAGCCCCTATAGCAACTAACATTTGCAGCAGACGATTTTGAAAATATCCTTCGAACAGTGTGAAAAAACTCCATGAAAGAGATTTTACTTATCAGATACTAAAAGACGATAGACTTGAAAATGTAGTGGCAAAAGGAGTAATTGCCTATTTTGAGCAATTTCTCATTTTGTCATAATATTTTCAAGTCATCTGCTGTAGGCATTAGAAAGCATCTGTAATAAATGGTAAATACACAGCTATAACGTGTTTCAAAATGTGCCTGCATGTGGCAAAACATTACATACCATCTGACATCCCGACTTGTGTGAGACAAATGTGGTATGATATCTTCCAGACATATAACAGAATTCCCTTCATCTCTAAGGTGATACATAAACAGCCAAGCTGCTTTGCATATGTCTTCTTCTTCATGCTTGAAAGAAAACACCAATGTTAAATTATTATCATTCTAAGTTATTCAAAGCTCTTTTCCATCATGATAATACTTAAATTTTAAATAGGTCTAAAATAAATTGTGTAACAAGAAATATTGTAAAAACTAGAACTGCGAGTGAACTCACAAAAGGATACCCCCGTCCCACACTACAGTTTATATTGTTAAAAGTGAACAACCATTTCCATACAGGGGAATGCATGGAGAAGAACCAATTTTGCATTCCCCTGGAAGGCAGATTAGGCCATATCAAATGTCAATTCTCTCCCTTGAAATCCTTCTTCATGCACATCCTCAGGTTGTGTACTGCAACTGTGTAAAGTTTCATCAGTATGGGTCCAGCTGTTCAGGAGGAGTTGCGCTTACGAGACCTGTCTCCACATATTGCAATATTAGACTAAGTAATGGCAATTATCTCTCTTGAAATATTTCAGACCGAGATAATCTTACTTCATGCACATCCTCAGGTTGTGTACAGTTTCATCAGAATCGGTCCAGTTGTTAAGGAGGAATTGCGCTTACAAGACATATGGACAGACAGACGGACAGGGTGATCCTATATACCCTCACAAAACTTTGTTTGCGGGGGGGTATAATAAACAATGGCAGACACAAATAACAAAGAAATAGAAAATATGTTTCATACTGGTTGAGTATTAAGCAAGAATATTTTTTAATTGTCAATGGAATTTTCATTTCATTAAAAATTGTGACATATTTTACCATTAAATCATTTTTGAAAACACTGTAAAGAAAGAAGAGCAGGTGTTCATTAGGAGCATTTGAAATATTCACTCAGTACACATACGTTAACCCTTTTCCAAATGGAGACGCTTTTTTGACTTGGCAGACAATTTTAAAAACAAATATTGTGGCAAATTGAGAAATTGTTTATTGCATCAAAGATTCTAACTCTTTTGAACAATTATACTTTCATTTCTTAAGATTTTCCATATTTCTCTATATTTCAACAAGGTGATTGTAAACAAGTCCTTACCTTAGTTCTCTTTACCTTCTTTTTGGCAGGCTCACTTTTTTCACTAGGTTTAGTAAAACTTGGCTTCCCATGTAAGTAGTCCAAGGCAAACCTATAAACACATGAAGTATTTCATTGCAAATAAACTCAGTTTGAATAATTATTCATTTATTTCATATCCACTGCCCAAAAGTGGCCAACACTTGAGTGATCCTTTGGCATTTATAATCAAACTTGCATTTCCTGATGGTGGCTAAAACAAGCCATAGACATTTTGGATTTTGATGGGTGGTAGGACTGGCTGTGCCAAACAAATATACCTCCCCAAACAACTTGGGTATAAGGAGCCCAAAATAATTTTCTATTAACAAAATGTGACTAACTTTGTCCCAACAAAAAGTATAGGGAAAGTAGATACAAGTAATGATCAGTCAACTATGACTAAATAATCAACCCAAGTTTTGGCAGGAGTAATGTTAACCTGGAAAAACCTGCACCAATTCTAACAGCTTAAAATAGCATTAAAAACAGTAACCGCTATGGATTCATTCGAGGATTCTTCCTGAGATTCTTATTATTGAAAAAATAAATCATCAAAGGTTGTTCTATTTACTATCCTATTGCTCAGATAAGCTAAAACCCTTTCCCACATATACGCCTTTTGACGACTCTGCAGCAGACGACTTTTGAAAATTTTGTGACAAAAGAAGAAATTGCTCACAAAATTTTTAACTAAAATAATTAAACAATTAGTTTTAAAGATATTCCCTATTCTTGTTGACATGAGTTCGAAGTCTGCTGCAGATTTGTTGTATGTGGCAAAGGGTTAATGGAGGTTCAAAACACATCTCTTTTGTTATCCCTTTATAGTTACTTTCAAAACTGTTGATTCACTGAAACAATTGCTTTTAAACAATTGCTTTTAAAACATAAACTATATCTTTTGAAAGTCATAACTGTATTTAATAGCAATATGCCCTTTATTATCTGAAAATAGTTAGAACCATGAGGTAAGAAATTTTATTGGTCATTTAGTATTTAACATTAGATTTCTAATTTATTTCATATAGAGTTTAACCCTTTTCCACATGCAGATATAATATTTTGACACACCTATAGAATATAACTTTTGAAAGAGTGACTCAGTGAGTCATTTCTCGTTTTGCCTCGTTTCCATGACAATTCAATAAATTGACTATCATTTATGGCATGCTCCTATACTTTCGCCCTGTCGCTTTCAGTAGTTGTCTGCTGCATATTTCATTTATTGTAAGTGGGAAAGGGTTGAGAAATACATCACCCACCTCTTTATATCAGGCCTCTGTAGACATTGGCTCAAAGCAATACAGAACTCCTTGTGGGTTTGGTATGAAAATTCAGTGTTTTCTATATTTTTCTTAGCACGGCTAACAATGTCCAGTAGGATTGGCCGAAAAATTCTGGTTATTATGGAGGTTAAGGAGGACTGGAGGAAAAGTTTGCTCAGTGTATCAAGTAGATATTGTCGATCTGAGGCATTCCACACCTGCAAATAATAGTAAATCAATGAAATAAATGTTATTTGAATAAAAACCATGTGAAAAATGAGATATAAAAGTCTGAAGATATTATCAGAAATAAAAAAGATTTTTGTAAGTCTAGTCAAGATATTTCTTATTAATATTTGGGAAACCTGTAGGGCAGGTTTCTGTACTCAGAATGCGATTTTATATTTCGACTGTTCACAATGCAATATAATGTAGATCAATTTATTTAGACTGTAAGACATTCGCTTTCTCTTATTATCATTAGCTATTTTTTGGGAAACATGGAAATATTGAGACTAGGGAAATCTGTAAATGAGGTAATGAGTATATATTGACATTATTTCATGAATTTTTTTCTGGTCATTATTATCTAAATATATATTGCTATTAAGTGAAAAAGATACACATAAACCGGTATATCATACTACAAGTCCCTATTCTCGAACCTTACCTATTCTAAAACCTTTCGTTCAAGGACTGTTTATATATTTCCAAAAGCGCAATATATTATGGAAACACCGGTTTTTGAACCTCTTAACATTTATTAGCGCTCATGGGAAAACTTATAAATTCATGACAAAAACTAACAATACTGACGATTAAACTCAACAACTAATGTATAAGTAAACAAAGCATCGATTCACATAAAATTATTACGTATAATGCGTTTTTTGAAGTATATAAACAGTCCTTCAACTAAAGGTTCGACAATAGAATAAGATACCGTTCGAGAACAGGGACCTGTACGATACATTATAAATTTTATGTGAACCGGTGCTTTGTTAACTTACACATAAATTGTTGAATTTATTTGTCAGTATTGTTGGTTTTTATCATGAATTTTTTAAGTATTCCCATGAGCCCTGATAAATGTTAAGAGGTTCGAGAACCGGTGTTTCCATGGGCTGCCAGACTTCTCGACCCTCCGACTTCTCGACCCCCGTTTTACCAGACTTCTCGACCCCCTATTAAAAAATTTGTAGCCCGAGCGAATGATGATCGATTATACATTATTAAAACTGTTAAATTATAATATGTTTGTTTGTTATGAAATTAAATTAAGATCATTAATGTTTTTATTTATACTTATTATGTTAATTGCGTATTTTAAGGGCATTTAATGAGGTGTTAAATTCGCACCCGATGCACACAAAGGATGAAACTTATTGTGTTATTTTACTTACTTTTGATGTACGCAGTATGTAACTATGTTTGTCCTTGTTTGTTTTATTTTTTAATAATTAATTGTAATAATTGCATATTATTAATAAAACGACAATTGTTATATGTGAACGCATATAGTATATATATCTATGCATATCCACCATCACTTCAAATATTTTCCTCATTCCATGTTACTCTGTTCAGAATTGTTGAAGTTTTAATAAATTTGATTTAAATATTGTGCCTTGTGACTTCTGTGTTAAAATGTCAGATCTGTGTTTATCTTGTGAAGAACCTGTGAGACAATTACAACATGGCATCACATGCGATATATGTGATAGATGGCAACATCGTACCTGCAACACCGGTGAGTACTTTTATGTAATATATACTATGCGAAGACTTGCATCCTGACATTGTTATCCCCAAAAAGAGCGCATGTGTAATTGCTCCTTTTCACACAATGTAAATGAGTTGATGAATATCAAACTGATTCTTAATATGATAAGGCTTAATTACGCATTGTCACCAACTAGGCAGGGCTCGCGCTGTCGTTAGCCACTTGAGCCATTGGCTCAGAAATGAAAAAATTGGCTCAAGAAAAACAAAAGTGGCTCAAGACCCGTTTCATAAGAAATTATTGGCGAAAAATCTACATCGTAAAATCTTACGTAATTTCATTACCTCCGAGTTGATAAATCCAATAGTCTTCTCTACATAACTGACTGGTTCACGGGTGTAGACGTTATCGTGTATCAATATTGGGTAAATTATCGGGTAAAATAATTTAAACCAGTCAACGTGTGTATAGTGTTTGTGTACAATGTCAAACTGTTGACATAAGTGCGATTACGAATAGTGGGTATTTTAAACAAACTGCTTTAATTTGTTTACAATTAAAGACTGACCAATTACGTATTAATTTTCTTGATTGAAAACTTAAAACAAGTCACTATAATTGTCCGTGATCTTATGCGTAAATCGGTAAAATTAGCAGCAATTAAAGGCCGGTGGATTTTGATGTTTGTCGGCGATTAAATTAATTAAAGGTAGGTATGATCAATTTAAAACACCAAACAAAATAATTATAAATCGAAATCACTATATAGGTGTACCAATACTGTACCACACAGTATCAATTGCCGAAATGGCTTCTAAGCGCTCACTTGAATGTTTTGACAATCCTCCTTCCAAAAAAGCTAAGCTTTCAACATGCAGACAATTTCAAGAAAACTGGAAATGTGGCAATCCGTGGTTGAGATATGAATCAACCTCAAAGTCAATGTTTTGTGACCTCTGTTTAAAAATCCAAAAGTCAAATACGTTCACCATAGGATGCACTGTCCTCAAAAGAGATTCAGTCTCGAAACATGCGAAATGCAAAGGTAATGTACTTGTTTAATTTTGATTTTGCGTTTTTAGTTAAAGTGAACCAAAGGACTGCACAAAAATATTTATTGTCTAGGGACACATAAGTTATATGTAAGAGTTGTATCACAGTTATTGAGATCGATCTATACTGAAGAAATGAAGAAATATTGGGATGAAAAAACATCAAAGATTTTTTACTAATTGAATGTTTTTTATTATGTTCAGATCATCTCCTAGCAGTTACTGCCAACACACAGTCAACAACATTTGATACAGCAAGATTGAATGTTTTAAGCAAGAATGAAAGAGCCGTTACAGCAGCCTTAAAAAATGTGAATAATGTAATATATGTATATAGTGCTAGGCCTATGTGACAAATAAAGTAATGAAAGCATATATTGATTTTTTTTTTTTAATATAGTTTTTATTATGAATAACATTATGTTTGCAGTAAAATCCTCATCTAAATGAACATTATTTAGATAATTGTGAACTATGATAAGGTATTTTGTGTCTCCCTATGAACTTGCAAAGAAATATTTTTTATGGCTCCGATGTCTCAAAAATTGCCCAAGAATTGGCTCAAACTTTTTTTGAGCCAGGGCCGGCCCTGACTAGGGTGAATGTGCAATTGCTCCTTTTCATACAATGTAAATATGATGTTGATGAATATGAAATGTTTTCAAAGTATGAAACATATATATAGTCGTGATATGATAGTTTGTATACTATTGGTTATATAGAAAAGAGTAAATACGCATTATCGTCAAAAAGAGTACATGTGCAATTGCTCCTTTTCACACAATGTAAATGAGTTGATTAATATGAAACTGATTCTTAATATGATAAGGCTTAATTACGCATTGTCACCAACTAGGGTGAATGTGCAATTGCTCCTTTTCATACAATGTAAATATGATGTTGATAAATATGAAATGTTTTCAAAGTATGAAACATATATAGTCGTGATATGATAGTTCGTATACTATTGGTTATATAGAAAAGAGTAAATACGCATTATCGTCAAAAAGAGTACATGTGCAATTGCTCCTTTTCAAAATGTAAATGAGTTGATGAATATGAAACTGATTCTTAATATGATAAGGCTTAATTACGCATTGTCACCAACTAGGGTGAATGTGCAATTGCTCCTTTTCATACAATGTAAATATAATAGTCCTATCCGACGATATTTCTAATAGGGGGTCGAGAAGTCTGGTAAAACGGGGGTCGAGAAGTCTGAGCCCTGATAAATGTTAAGAGTTTCGAGAACCGGTGTTTCTATGCTAACCGTAATTATTTCCATAATAAGCTTCAAATATTGCAATAAAAACAATTCTGATGATTACAAACCGAAAACTATTAGTTGATAGAGTATTAAAGCTATTTTGAGGGAGATCAAAAGTAATTTTGATCCCGTTTTGAATATGTTCTATTCAAATTGGAATCTACGAATTGATAAGAAACTTGGAATATCGTGGTCACAATATTACAAACCTTTTTCTTTAAATATTTTTCCAGCAAATGTGACACTGACACATTTTCTCTGCAAACATTCTCCAGAGATGGCAGTAAGTTCCATCCAACGATTTTGTTATTCATGATTTCTGATCATTTGCTATATCCGAAAAAGAACTAGTTTATCATTTTAATGAAATGGTTTGACGTTTGCACACTACCGGAAGCACGTGAAATTGTTTTCATTTGGTTGTTGTTGTTCACAATTATTATTATTATTGTTGTTGTTGTAAATGGGTTGGACTAAACCCCCAATCTGACTAAAGTACACGATCTGCATCAAGATTGTTCTGCCATGAATGTAGTTTACGCCTGGCTGTCTTTTGTACAACACAGATTCCCAACTTTGACACACGTTCAACATCCTGAAAGTATGTATAGAATTATAACAAGCCACATGTACCATTAACCCTTCCCCTCATACGACAATTCTGCAGCATACGACTTTAAACATATTTTGTCAAAAAATAGAAAAATCTCTATAATAGAATGGACCTATGACAAAAAAAAAGTGGAAAAGATTGTGGCAAAAGGAGAATTGCTCGTTTTGAGCAATTTCTACTTTTGTCACTATTTTTTCAAAAAGCCGTCTGCTGCAGAGGCGCAGGAAGCGTCTATATGATGGAAAGGGTTAAGAGGGGTCATAACCCTATATTTTGGCAAATCCAGTCTGTAACTTAGCCCACATTTGCCATGAATTCCTAGAAATAGACGATCTGTTTATCTCTGCTGGGGTTTGTATTTATAACCATAGTGTGTCATTAAAATCTCCATGGCGTTTCACTGATATTAAATGTAATTCAATAGTAATCGAATGTCGGTGATCTTCTTTTTATATTGTGTACACCCTTCATTAATTGTAAGAGGTGTAATTAATTATAAGAGGTGTAATTAATTGTAAGAGGTGTAATTATTTGTTCCCGTCAATATCTTGATGTTAAAAGGTGTTGCCCCGGTGGTTTAGTGGTTAACTCAGTTAACTTGCTAGACTGTCAATCAGTAGGTCCGGGGTTCAAATCCCGGACCAGTACGTGTCTCCCACTTTTCCTGTGGGTCAAGTACTGGTATTTCCAGGAAACAGTGACTCGCGTGTATCGGTGCTATTACACGGAGCCCGTTAAAGTACCAAGGGGTCTTTTCCTACAATGTTTTCATATAAAGTATTAAAAACATGCTATAAGATTACATTTTACATCATTTCTATTATTGGTCTAGGATCAGTAAGGTGTAGTTGTATCATCTTAATACGCCATTGTGCACAATAAGTTAAAATACAATTAATATATCAAGGGGGTATTATCCACTTTTCACTAAGGGGGAACATATTTGTGTCTAGTGGGTAAATATCCTATGGGGTTTTAACCTATGGGTTTAATATCCCGTGGGGGTATTGTCCGTATTCCTAGTGTTATGCCGTTAAATTTGACAATTTAGTTATTGCATTTCACTATGACTTTATCTATTAGCTATGTATAATTTGAATATTGATGATGATTTGAAATATGTACAAGTTTCCATAATGCTGTCAAAACAGCGTGTCAAGAAACATCAAAAGGATATTTGATGTTTGTTAAGTTATTATATGTAATTGTTATTCAATCAACCTTACTTAATTATATCCCCTTTCTCAGACATTTCGACTTAAAAGTTAACAATGCCATATGTCGCCTTGAGCTGTTTTAGCAGTGATTGGCATGGCTTATGTTATTGTTAAATGTATAACCAATGGCTAATGTTGAGCTGATTGATCATGCTATTTGATTGGTCAGTTAATCAAACCGAATTTGATGTTCTGAAGTCAATTTTACATAAATTGACATTCTAGTTTTGAAAACAATTAATTATTACAAGGTGTACCTTGACTTTGATTCATACTTTGGGAGTTCCAGAGACATAGTTATAAACAACTTGAGTCCAAGTGACTTAGATATTTTGTGCTGCATTTATCTTAAATTGTTGGAGTGCCAATATCTGTATCTATTTTAAGTGATAATTAAACTTTGTTGAAATTTTCCTGGAGTTATATAACATTCTTAAAGATCAGTGTCCGAGTTCCTGTCGGTGCACTACCAATTCTCAATTGACAATAGTGAAACCCGAAACCCATTCTTTAGTACTCTTGGTTGTTTGGATAGTACTACGAACGCTCAGTTGACTGAGGATATGTATAACTGAAGTGTTGAATGACTTTTAACAAATAACAACAACAAACTTGCATCACAATCGAAGTATGTCCTGTTATATAAGTAAATTTAATTTAACAAATAATTATATTTTTTATCATTTTCTCTTATTTAAATTCAGATAAGCAACATTCTGCTTTACTTTGTTATAATCAAACAACACTTGGTTCATCCGTGGGGGAAGACATGGCCGTTGGGATAAATAGATAACAAAATGCTCAGGAGTGTTTTTGTCAAATAAAACATTCAGATCTGCATTAGTCTGTATTCTTGACAGCTGAGATAAATAGATAACAACATGTTCAGGTGTGTTTTTGTCAAATAAAACATTAAGATCTGCAATATTCTGCATTCATGACAGCTGGGATAACTAGATAACGACACAAGGCAATGTGTCATGCAATACCAAACCGACCTACAGAGGTTTTCAATCAATACCGATTTCATACTTACGTTGGCTTTTAACATTTCTTTCAAACTTACTCTCAGGAATAATGTAAAACTGCATGGACAAGGGCGATCCTGACCAGACTGAACAAATGCATAAGCTTATCAGTATTTCATTAGTCACAAATTCATGAAGATGATATTACCATATTTATGATATAGCATAACTCTACATTAATGTCCCATGCCATGTACCATGTAACATCTTGATTTGGATGCAGAATAAATAACAACCACCAGACAGATCTTTCATTATGTTGGTATCATGTAAATAGTGTACACCATCAATGCATGGCGGCATTACATTTTATTGAAAAGACAAACAAATACCCTTTACATTTACAGAGAGTCAGTTGCCTAGAATGAATAATGCCATTATGGGTTGAATATTGCTAGAAAAAACTCATAGTAAAAACTACATGTTATCACCGTATTAACAGAAGTATCGTTGAAAGTACAATTATCCAACATGAATCACAGGATACAGCATGAACCTAACAACTGGTCAAGATCCGTTCATCAAACTGCGTTTTCCACATGGTTTAAAAAAATATCTAGAATCATTGTTGCTTCAGGAGATCATTAGATTACAACATAAACAGTGATTCCAGGATTCTTCTTGTCATCTTATAAAAAACATTTAATTCTGTTTGATATAAGATTCATTTCTCCATGAAAAAAAACCCCACCCTAAAGAAACCACACCATGAAAACAAATATATGAGGTATGCATGATATTTCTTACTTATGTGTGTAAGAAAAGACTGGTCTATGCAATCGTGTAATTGGATTCAAACGTAAACTTCTTGAAAGCATTGATGACTATATCTCCAATGGTTTAAATTAAGACCATACTGGGATACCCGTATTGATCTAGATATACACTGATTCAATATGCCGAGTACGTTGCTTTAATAATTTAAAATCGAAACTGAAAATGTGTTAAATTTGCGTTTAATGTATTGCACCGTATGTATTTTCCCTTTATACATAATACATGTACATGTATGAAAGTCTTTGAAAATTGAAACCAGATTGTTTATGGCTTTCACGAATGAAACACGCATCTTAAACAGATATCATATATCTTCTATTATAAATGCAGATTGATGTAGTACATGTAGAATGAAACAAACATATTTCCAGGTCAGCCTCCTGCAAGTGCAACACCCGTTGAGAAATTATTTCATGATAAAAGCCATAACGCAATATAGTACTTCTACTGTCTGGGATTTTTTCGACAAGTGTAGATGAAGATCTACCCGCTCATACATTCACACGAGCCAGGTGTATACTGTTTGTCCGAAGTAAAACAAAGGGTTCTACCTATACACCTAGATGCGAATTAAATTGTATGGATTTGCACGCTGATCTGTTTTTTTAACGCTCGCAAATGCATGAAAGTTTGTTTTCGTTAAGCAATGCTCTGTTATACATCTATTATTGAATAATAATGACACAAAATAATATGTTTTGTATCCGCAATTTCAACCGATTCACACGGTTTTATTTCATAGACTTTTGTTTTTCTATGACTATAAGTTCAACACCTTATTGAGGGCTACGTATGCCACTACATGTTTATCCTTATCCGCGACCTAAGACAACATTTGCGAACGATACAGACCAATATAAGATTGCACGTACGTATATTTAATCTAATCTTGGTCATCATCGTCCACTTCTCATTTATAAATTCGGGGGATTATTGATTACTGATAATTACTATCAACCATTGCACAATTTCCGCGAGATAATGAATGATTGTGCAGGAATTCAGCCAGATAAGGGAAAGCATGGAAGATTTACCTTTATCAGTGACGTAGATATCTACGTCCCTACCTTTATCAATTAATTCAGGTGGGCTAAAAGGGATATGTAATATACATGTTTGCATATATAGTGTTATTTAGACTTGTATCAGTCCCTTGATTGATTGATTGGGGTTTAACGCCGTTTTAAACAATTTCTCAGTTATATCTGCCTAGAATTACATGTACTTAAAAAAATTCTATCTTTCTAAAGTAGCTCCCAGTTTTCTGAACCTCATTTCAGGTTCGGAAAACCGATTTTGTAGATTTTATAAAATGGTACTGTATAACCTTTCTGAAATGTTTACATGAATGGAATGTTCCTAGTATACATGTTGTTGTTTATTATGATACGTTTACCATGTGTATTTTTAGTCCAGATAACATACTTGAGCGAAGGTGAAGTAGACTTAAGTGGTGCCCCAGGAAAACTGACCATATTAACCCCTTTCCCACATACAGCAAAACTGCAGCAGACGACTTTTACAAACTACCCGTTACCCAGGGATCATGAATAAGTGAACTGTCGCCGTGAAATAAGTGAAATAATGTTGAAAGCGGCGTAAAACCCCAATATATACTTAAATTAAAAATTACCCACACAATATAATTAAATGAAAATATAATTATTGTATAGAGTTGAAAGCATTGTTCCAAATGGAGAAATTGCTCATCATTTTGGCACAATGATTTTAAAAGTTGCCTTTACATAGGCGTCAAAAAGATGTGTACCAAATGCTTCAAATGTATATTTTTGTTTGTTTGTTGACATTTTTTATGAATAATTGCTGATACGTGATGCGACTGATCTACCTGTGCGTATTCGCAATTTGATCCGACCCTGTCATGTCTATGGTGAGGTTAATCGGTGAAGTGGTTGTTAGTCAGTGTGTCCGAATCGGGTTTATGACTTCAGGCTGACCTGGTCAGCTATGGTCAAACTGTACTAAAATAAAATGGGCTATGTCATACCATAATCTACTACCTTAAAATAGATTTAACCTTTTCCAATTTGCAAACACATTTTGACGATTGTTGTAAACTAATGGGTGGTGTATTTTTGACGCATCTGCAGCATGCGACGTATGAAAATAATATTGTAAAAGGATCCTTTACTCAAAATAATGAGCAATTTCTCTCCATCAGCCACAATGTTATTGGCTAATGGTACTTATGTGCCGACTTGCCTGAATGAAATTGGGTTGAGTTGAGTTGTAATTGTATTCAATAATCAAGTCTTGCTGGATAGCCTTGTAGTTAAAAAGGGTCCGCGAAGGAATGTTCTCAGGGGAAATGGTGCATGTCTGATCCATTCAATAACATAGAAAATATTGACAATTTCGCTGCCAAAGGCAATTAAACGCTTTTACAAATAATGCAGATTTAAATGAAACAGTTCGTAACGAGCATTCAGTTTGCCACTCAGACATACATTTTACAAATTTCCTGTTGGACGAAAAATAGAGTGGTCCAGTTTTCAACATGGAAGAGTCGACTTTGTGAAATAATTAAACAAACTAACACTTTACGAGTACGTGTACGCTCAGCTTCCATTAACTGAGTTAAATTGTTCAGCTCAACATAACCATTTCAGGCGACAAAGGGCGAACAGCGAAGACCGGCGAGAACCAAAAAGTGTATCCCTAGCCTACCTTCTCCACGAAAAACAACCGTTTTATTATCATTACACGTGTGAAAAAAGACCTGCCTACGCAGATCGAACCCGCGACCTCTCGCATCCGAGGCGGACACCATACCATCGAGACGATACTATGGGGATGAATCGGGACCGTTCTCGGAGTGCATTGTTCACAATTGTAGTTTAAATAATACGCAAAATACTGCTGCGGACGACTTTTAAAACAGTGTGGCAAAAGGAGAAATTGTTCAGAATTAGATATCTCTACTTTTGCCATTTTTTTTCTTGGATGTGTTCAAGGTCGTCTGATGCATATTTGAACCGTCTCGCGAGAAAACCAACATTACGGCCTCTGCGTAATGTATCGACCCAGATCAGCTGGTCCGGGTTGATACCATACGCAATCCACAATGTTGGTTTTCTCGCGGGACGGCTCATTTGTTGAATAATTGGTAAAGGGTTATGGTCGCGTGCAGAAGCATAAGGGTTGAAATGCATATTGTTTCAGATTACACGTTATTTATTAGACTGACGCTTATGCCCCGTTACTGTATCGTGCACTTACATAGACGTTTAGTACAAGTAATTATTTACCTTATATACAACAAATCTGCAGCAGACGATTTCAAAACATCCCAGCAAAATATATGGAATATTTTTCATATCGGAATGTATAATTATTGAATAAAATTGAAAACTTTGAGACAATGCTTACTCATTATTAACAATTTTGTTCTGTTGCCATATTTTCAAAAGTCGTTTGTTTCAGATACGTCAAATTGCGTATGCATATGGGAAATAGTTTAAGGATGGCGACGTTAAAAAGCATTAGCTTCGTCATGCGGAAAACTATCTTTGTAAACCTTTCACAACGAACGCAGATCCAGATCAGCCCGTGCTTTCACACAGTCCCGGTTCACGATATTCGCTGTACACACTAAAGTCGTACATGCAAGAATACTGAGAGCCTCGAGGGGGACGCGCATATGATAATAAATATGATTTATAAGCGTTCGTGATTGACATGCTGTAATCGATGGTGTGAAGCCGGTACCACCATTCGCGTCCGATCACCATTGTTTGTCTTCATATCCATGTAAATCGCAATGAACTCTTCCAAATTTAACCCTTTCCCTCATATAGACGCTTTCTGACGCCTCTGCAGCAGACGGTTTTTTGAAAACATAGTGACAAAAGAAGAAATTGCACAAAACGTGCAATTTCTCCTTTTGCCACAATGTTTTCCACTTTTTGTCATAGGTTATCCATTCAATTAAAGAGATTTTCTATTTTTGGACAAAATATGTTCAAAGTCGTCTGCTGCAGAATTGTCGTATGAGGGAAAGGGTTAAAGCTGAACGTGCCCATATAAAACATTCAACATTGAAATGATATTTGCAAAACTTACTTATGAATCGGCCCCAGGGTCAAGATTAAGGCCCCAACGCGCAGTGCGCGAGTACCGGTTCAGGTGCCAAGAAGAGTGATTGATACAAGTTTCCCCACACTTCGTGTAAAATACATGGTAAAAACTAACCGGATCCAATTAACACTTGAGAGTAGGCCATTAAATATTAAACTACATTTAAGTAAACGAACGCAAAGGGCTTTATGCCATGTACGTTTAAAGTGTCCTCGTTCTCTGTCAGTCTACTTCGCCCGTGACAATTTAATTCACCAAGGCATATACAGGTCATTTGCTATTTAAAGATTATTTAGAACTTTGGCTAGACTATCTACACATAGTAATGAGAGAATGGTACAGATACACTTAATTATTAAATAGAAATATCATATTTCGGTTATACTCAAAAGAGTTCCAAGTGCCTGCTTTTGGTTTTCCTTCGTTTTATTTTGTTACGTACGCCAGCTTTTGTGAGAGTATCACATGTACATTCAAGTAACCCCTACCAACATACAACATATCCGCAGCAGACGACTTCGAAACAGTAAAACACCGTAACAACGTATAGGCCTATCTGTCTTTCTATCGTTTATTAATTAAGTTGTGCCAAACGAAGAAATTCCTCATTGTTAATTATAATCAATTTCTCCCCTGCTTTGCCACAACGTTTTTCAACTCTATGCTATAACAATATTTTCAAATATTGGGATTATCTTTACTTTTGCATATTTGTTTCCAAAGTTGTCTTCTGCAGATTTGTTGTATGATTTGTTGTATCGACCCAGATCAGCCTGCGCAGTCCGCGCAGACTGATCCGGGCCGATACATTCCGTCTCAGGGGTATAGAGGTATAGAGTAAAGATTCCTGAAACAGAAAATATACAGGAGGCGAAAAGTGTCTGTCCGGGTGTCTGTCCTGTGCGGCATTCTTAACCTGATCCGGGTCGATACATTACGCAGAGTCCAAAATGTTTTTCTCGCGGGACGGCTCATATATGCCTAACTGGCATAATATCGCAAACGTGGTAACCCCGGCCCTTCCCCAACACTCACACACACACGTATAAATAGCTGCATTTAAATATATCTTTGTTAAATGATTAAACGGAACGATAATAAATGGAAGGTAACTGATCTGCATTTTGCAGAACATGTAAACGATTTAAATAAGAATTCCGCAAAAGAAGTAAAAAGGCAGCGTTTTTCTCATAACAACCAGAAACGCAGCTCGAACCGGCTTATAAGTGTTGTACAGTATATAAACCTTGACCTGTTTCAGTCTTCATTCGATATACCAACCTAATACAGACGATTTGTGATGCCCCGACAGCAGATTGCTCTTGAATACACTGTGAGCAAATGAGAAATCGCTCGCTCATCTTGATTTGTTTGGTTGAATGGTGTTTTACACCGCCTTCAACGATTTTCAGTTATATCGAGGCGTTTCCTAGTGAAGTTACAATTACTACTGGACCATTTATCCTGACACCAGCGAGTCAGTCATAATGCTAATCCCTTAAACCCTAAGGTAATTACTTCTACGTTAGTCTTTGGTTTTACCAGACCGGGGATCGAACTTACAACATCCCGCACCCGGGACGGACACGTTACAACTACACGATAGAGGCTGTTTCGCTCTGTTTGAGTAATTTCTCATTTCCCAAGAATGTTTTCAACTTAGGCTTATAGTTCTAAGTCGTGCATTGTGGCATACCGTACATGTTGTTCATAGTATATAGCGGGATATGGGCTATTTAAAACATTTTATATATGTATCTCGAAACATCAAGACCGAAAATGTATTTCCCTTTTAAAACCCTTTCCCTCATACGATAATTCTGCAGCAGACGACTTTGAACATATTTTGTCAAAAAATAGAAAATCTCTATAATTGAATGGATAACCTATGACTAAAAGTGGAAAACATTGTTGCAAAAGGAGAAATTGCTCGTTTTGAGCAATTTCTTCTTTTGTCACTATGTTTTCAAAAGGCCGTCTGCTGCAGAGGCGTCAGAAAGAGTCTATATGAGGGAAAGGGTTAACTTCAAAATCACTAGAACTATTTATTTTCTGGTTTATTTTCCGGGAAATGAAATATAATTTGACGCGTATTCTTTCACCAGAAATACAGTCGTTCGTCAAGTAAACGTCATTACCCAAGTAATTCCGATTTAATTATTGCAGAAGTATATCCCATGCATATTAAACTGACTAATAAGTGAAGTGAACACTGTATGAGCCAGTCAATGGACAAAGGTACAAGATGGCATTTGTGAACAGTGTATGTTCAGATCAATATGTCCACATGGTGACAGAAGCTTGTAACACGCTTGTGTGAGTAGTTTGTGTACAGTGTAGGCCATGATCAGACTGTATAAAAGCATAGGCTGATCAGTTCTACACTGTTTACAAAACCCAATTTGTACCTTTTCCCATGAAAAGGCTCATATATTTGAGTGGTGTTCTGCGAAAAGTAAGCTTAGAGAAATATTGTAGAACAATTTAAGTACCCGAGTTGAAACACTGTTGAAAAGGAGAAATTACTCAAAACGAGCACAAAACATTTTTTTCAAACGGACAACTTCTTTTTTCCCATCAAATGAGACAAGATGGACATTCTAAACCCGTATGGACAAACAATGACATAGTATCAACCATATTGGTTTTAACTACTATGTCCTTTTTCAACCGTATGGGTTTTGACATACATTCATTAGTCGCCGGGCAGAACCCGCGACTTCTATTTTTAATAGGTTTTCGGAAATGACATGGGAGGGGGGGTTATTATTAGATTTTTTTTTTTAAATGTCTTGAACATATTACAATTGCGTTTGTTTAAAAACACTAAGTTATGACACATCTAAAATGAAATAAATATTCCGATGTTTTATTTATATATTGATCGGCATTAGGTTAATTAACTCATTCCTAAATCAGTAAATACAACAAAGAAATAATCTTGGAAATATATGAGCAACTTTAAACCTAAACATATAAATCTAAATTCTAAATGAAAGTTGCAATTTTAATTTTGTGTCAAAAGGAAAAAAATCAACAATGTTTTACAAATGTCGGCTGCTGCAGATGCAGATGTAAATGGCTTCATGTGTCAGCCCTGTAGATTCTTTCCCGTTTTAGTTCAAATATTTGACTAGTTCATTTGGTGCTGGGACATTTATCATTAATAAACTTTCCAACACAATATCAAGCCACGAATGTTTTGTTTACACAACATTACAGCTCCAAAAATGTCAACCATGGTAAACAGAGAGGTTATCGCAATTCGCAACTTCTTTGATCAATATCACGATACGGCAATTCGGGTTAAGTCCCGAGTAATTCCGAATGCTCGATATATAGTCTTGATCGATCGCTAGCTATGCGCGCAGAAATGACGATCGGAATAGATTTAAAGAAATTAGAGGGTTTAAGGATTTTTAATGGATATGAAACTTCGAAGTACGATAGAGAGGTAAGTTATCTTGCTTTTGATACACATTTTGTGGTAAAAAATCCATAGGAATTTAATTAATTTTACAAGTTGTTGTCCCAACAAGACTGTTTCACATGGTTTTTAACTTCCGATAATTTTTGACATGTGTTTCTGGTTATAACTTCGCTTATTTGGCAAGTCATTGTTAAGTATTTTATCAGGTTTCCCTATAAATATTTTATTAATTTATTTGTGTTAAAACTTGACATGTTTACACTAAAATAGTCTAGATAAACGGTTTTCATTCAAGTAAACAAAGCCAATTTCATTTACGCGATGTGTTTCGTTCGACTGTCAACTTGGCAAGAAATTCTAACGGAGTACACAAACGTTTATATACTGTAGACCTCGCAAGGTCACGTGGTGACGCTACCTGCCAATCACGAGCCATTTCTTCGACGCGTGAGAATGGTTGCAACCAATCATTGCAGAGGATTATGACAACATGTTACTAAATTTAGACCTGCAAACCCTAGGTAAAGGCCATTCTAGTATATGACAGTTTTGGTTCCCACCTTGAAATGGGTTCAAGTCATTGAGGTTAATCAGGTCAAAGACCTAATAACACAAAGATATGCATCGATCCCAAATCTCGCTAAGCAACGTGACAGAAAAACAGGTGCGTGAGATTTGAGCGAGATCTCGCAGAGACGCTTTAAATATTTTAATCTCGCTGTGATGCTTAACAGGCGCTTTATAAAACATCACTTGTTAAATAAGCGATCAACTCGAGAAGAAAGAAATTATAGAAATGTGGTTGAAAACCAAATACCTAGTTATAATTGTACTATTAAGACTTTGTTGAAAATTATTAATAATTTATATGAACAATAAAAATTATTTAACTTATATATAATAGTTTGTTTTAATTACATTTCGACTTCGAGAAATTCAAAATTACATTGTAACTTGTATCGGCAGAGGACAAAGACCTATATCTTTGGCAAAGACTAATGATATCTGACACTATTATTTGATAATTCACGTCATCTAAGTAAAATAAGCTTTGCCCGGACTATTTGCGATCCAAATTTAAATGACTTTTTATACTTCGTTCATAGAGTTTCACTCAATATTCTTTCGTTTTCAATTCACTTAATTGGTCATGTATTTTCGTTAATAACATAAATCAGGACTATAAGATGAAACATAATCTAGATTTCTGGCTGTAAATACAAGGGGCTGTCCATCAATTTAAGAAATATTTGTGGAACGCTTTTGTATTTGTTGAATTTAAGAATTTCCCCATAGTGTATATGCATGTTCCTAGGTGAAATCAGTTTGTCTGTCCGTCTTTCATTAAATCTTTTCGAATCAATCCCCTAGATAAAAGAAATAAAAAATATGAGACCATTCATAACTATGTTGTTTGTCTCTGATTCGTTATAACACCTCCATGTAATTTACCAGCAACTGTATATAACATCAAAGTACATAATAACAATACTTCTATGTATTTTTGTCTTTAATAGCACTTTGGAAACTTATTATTTTAATAGACGGATCAATTCAATGGATATTAAATGTACTTAAATGGCCCGGCAGTACATGGTTAAGTACCCAGGTAACAGTGGTATAACTGAAAAATTGTTGAAAGCGGTGTGAAATACCAAATAATTAATCAATGGTAATCATTGATCAATACATGTGCATAGGTGATATGATATCAGGAGACATCCAAAAAAACAAATTTAAAGTAGTCAATTTTTTAATTACAAACATTTAATCTAATTACAAAGATGCAGACAAACACATATGTATGGTATGAACGTTGTAAATACAACTGTATAATCATATGATGCACTTAAAAAAATGAAAATAATTTCTAGATGAATGAAGTCACTAATTTTCCTACAATTTCCCCCTTTCTCACAATGTATTTAAAATGGCTGTTTCAGTTACCCTTTCCCACATGCAGACACTTTCTAGAACCTCTGTAGCAGACTTACTTTGATAACAATTTGGCAAAAGGATAAATTGCTTATAACTAGCAAATTATCGCCTGTTGTCACATTGTTTCAATTTTATTCAATAATTGTTCTTTCAGTTGTAAAGAGTTTTCATAGTTTGGAGTAAAGGTTTTCAAAGTCATCTCCATTTGATCTGTTTCATTACACCCAAAGTGGAACAATTCTGGCCATTTCTTTACAGTCCTTCCTTTTGTTAAATGCCTGACATACAAGTTATGGTCTTTGCCTGATTTCTTTATACTATCATTTAAATGATTAAATTTAGAACAAACATTAATCTATGTGTTACTGCTATACATTTTGTTCATAATTGAATGAAGAGAATAACAATATATTTTATTATTAATACACAGAACAAAAACTACTAAAATGTGTAAATTTCCCATTTCCACTTTCACTACTATGAAAGGAATAAAGGACTGAGAAAAGGGGTAAAGCCAGTTATAAAACAAAACAGTTGACTGTGGTATATCTCTAAGTAAACACGACAGTATGACACGGAGGTTTGTACACATTGTGCTTATTGGGGATTAACACTAGCAGGCCACTGATTGACCATATGTAATTTGACATCAAAGGCTTTCAAACGAAATTGCAACATCATAATTGCACTGTTTTAATGGCAAACAGAACTATTTTTAATACATAACCCTTTGTCTCATTGCTAAATAAAACAATTATATCCAAAAGATGAAAAGTTTACCATATCAAGGTAAATCTCTTTTCAAACAACTGACAGCATACATTTTATTTGGGTATATAGTTTGCAATCTTTGATAGTTGATTGTCTCACATAATGCATCGTTTATTAAGTGTGATATTAAACAACACGAAACAAAAATCATCAATTATAAATAAGATTTGATAATGGTATTTATGTAAAATATATTTAACATTGTTAATCCTTTCCCACATATAGACTCTTTCTAAAAACTTTGCGGTAGTTGACGTTAGAAAACATTGTTGCAAAAGAAGAAATTGCTCAAGGGAACCAATTCCCTCTTTTGTCACAACCTTTTCAACTCTATTGATTGATTATACTTTCAATTATATACATTCTAGATGTTTTCAAAGTTGTCTGCTGTGTTTTTGATGTATGTGGGATACGTGTAAATCCTTCCCACATACAACACATATGCAGCTTTGAAAACAAGGTGTTAAACATCTTAAAAATCTCCATAAAAGATAGCTTTATTGTTGAATAAAGTTGAAAACATTGTGGTCAAAAGAGAAATATTAACCTAAGGATTGATAGATTGGCAGTTAAGTGCATGGTCAACATGAATGGTCAACATGAAAAGTCAATTCAAACAGTTATTCGCTTTCTCTTTGGTAAAGGGATCATCTCTGTTTATGTTTTCTCTTCTGCTATTTCCCTGAAAAGAAAATTACCACAAATTAATCAATCTTGTGACGTACAAAGAAGTTTAAAACAAATATCAATGGAGTTATTACAAAATTTATAATAAATGAGAGAAAAAAAGACAGAATCCAATTCAGTACTTTTCAACATACAAAATAATTAGAAACTAAATACAAGATTTAAAAATCATGTCTTAAGCACTGATGTGGGATGTAAGAATTGGAATTTTATGTTTTGGGTTACTTAGCATTGTATAATTTAAGAGCCGTAAACTAAAATCTTAGAAGCATCATTGTTTTGTACCAATTGATCATACCAAGATTCGCTATACAAAAGGGAATCTTAAATACTGTTTAAAACACAGAAAATCATTGTTTCAATTTTTTGTTTTAAGCTTACTCAATAGAAAAAAGTTACTGGAAAAGAAAATTACCACAATTAAATCAATCCGGTGACTAACGAAGAAGTTAAAAGCAAATATTTGAAAATTGATAATTACAAAATTTTAAATCAATGAGAGAAAAAAGACAGAATCCAGTTCAGAACCTTTTAGCATACAAAATATGAGAAAAATAAATAAAACTTTAAAAATTCATAGCTTAAGCACTGATAATGGGATGTAAGAATTGGAATTTTATGTTTTGGGTTATTATTAGCATGTATAAGAGCTGTAAACTAAAATCTTAGAAGCATCATCGTTTTGTACCAATTGATCATACCGAGATCCACTATACAAAAGGGAATCTTAAATACTGTTTAAAACACAGAAAATCATTGTTTCAATTTTTTGTTTTAAGCTTACTTAATAGAAAAAAGTTACTGGAAAAGAATATTACCACAATTAAATCAATCCGGTGACTAACGAAGAGGTTTTAAGCAAATATTTGAAAAGTGATATTACAAAATTTTAAATCAATGAGAGAAAAAAGACAGAATCCAGTTCAGAACTTATTAGCATACAAAACATGAGAAAATAAATAAAACCTTAAAAGTTCTTGGCTTAAGCACTGATGAGTGGATGTAAGAATTGAAATGTTATGTTTTGGGTTATTATTAGCATGTATAAGAGCTGTAAACTAAAATCTTAGAAGCATTATTGTTTTGTACCAATTGATCATACCGAGATCCACTATACAAAAGGGAATCTTAAATACTGTTTAAAACACAGTAAATCATTGTTTCAATTTTTTGTTTTAAGCTTACTCAATAGAAAAAAGTTACTGGAAAAGAATATTACCCCAATCAAATCAATCCGGTGACTAACGAAGAAGTTATAAGCAAATATTTGAAAAGTGATATTACAAAATTTTAAATCCACGAGAGAAAAAAGACAGAATCCAGTTCAGACAAAATACGATTATGAAAGCAAATAGAAGCCGATTTTATAAAAACCGTTCACGACATCAAGAGGTAAAACAAAAAGAATAATTGATTGATGTCAGCACCGAGGAAAAAACACATTCTACTTAACTGAAAGCTCAATTAAATAATTATATTTAATTATACCCCACCCACTAACCACCGACCGCAATTTTCTTACCATTGTGTTAGAAAATTAATGTTTATTATCAAATTAACATCACCTGATATAAATGATTTATAAACGTAAACTACTTACCAATTAATGTCTTTCAGTCATCAAATCTTTACATTTGTTGAGGAGTTATCAATTAAGTATCCATGTTTTCACATTACTTCAAATTGAAAATGGCTCCCGATTCGGTTTTTGGAATCTCGCTGGTCACATGGTCTGTCGCGTTGAGAACTGTAACCTTCGCGAGATTTGTTCTTTGTCTATTGGATCGTTTCATATCTTTGTGTTATTAGGTCTTTGATCAGGTGTAGTCCCATTAATCATTCAATACCCTTATTAACCAGGGTCCCTGCCTTAACTTTCCACATTAAACATTGAATCATTGATACAATAATCACAAGCTCACAACAAACTTACATTATGAGCAATTATGCTTACTCTTTTTTTTTATGCCCCCCCCCCCCCCCCCCCCCCCCCGGAATCCCTGTGATTCGACATTTCCATATAGATGTTACACTATAAAAAAGGAAACTTTTCCTTTTTTATAGTATTGTATGTATATATGGTTAATGCCGAATCCCTGTGCCCGGAATCACCGATTCGGTGGGCATCTAGTTTTTGGCCTGTCTGCACGTCTGTCTTCACGAAAAAAACTTTAACCTTGACCATGTGCACTACTTTTGAACCATAACAGATACGGCTACCATATTTCACATGTGTATTCCTTGTGACATGACCTTTTTGTCAGTACCAACATTTTTGACCTTGACCTTTGACCTAGATGTTGCCATTCTCGAAAAAAACTAACTTTGGCCATTACTTTTGAACCATAACAGGTACGGCTACCATATTTCACATGTGTATTCCTTGTGACATGACCTTTCTGTCAGTACCAACATTTTTGACCTTGCGACCTTGACCTTTGACCTAGATGTTGCCATTCTCGAATTTTTTTTTTAACCTTGGCCATTACTTTTGAACCATAACAGGTACGGCTACCATATTTCACATGTGTATTCCTTAATTGTGACATGACCTTTCTGTCAGTACCAACATTTTTGACATTGCGACCTTGACCTTTGACCTAGATGTTGCCATTCTCAAAAAAACCTTAACCTTGACCACTACTTTTGAACCATAACCAGGGTTCTCCCTGGCTCATTTTTCCTTTGCGCCAACACTTTCGCCAAATTCAAAAAGTTGGTGCCATTTTCAAGACATTGGAGCCAAACTGGAGCCAGACCATTTTTTCTTAGAAACCTAAATTATGTGTACTTTGGGAAATACTGGTGCACATGTATTATGCTATCTTCACAAGTCAGGTGTCATAATCTATCCAACATTAAATTGATCAAAAAGATTGGCTTGGTCATGATTCATTAGATTCCCATATGAAATGAATCATGTTCTCAAACCATATGCATTGTGGTAGCTGCTACTAGCAGGAATAAATTCTAATATTGATTCTGTGCCTGTCTGTCAGTGCTTTCATTCTAAACACCAGTAAATAAACTATTATGTAGTGAGTTGTATTATCAACACACATTTATTGCATTAAACTTTTACAATGATTACATTTAAAACAAATAAGAATGAGTGTACTTCTTGAATGACATTTCCGATTTGCAGAAAGAAGAAAATGCACGAAAACCCATTACAATATGTATTTTCTACTTCAGTCTTCATTATTTTTTTATCTTCTTTAAAAAGAAATTAACTAAAATGGACAAAAATGTAATTTAGTTTGATAGGTAAGTATTTTTTGACAGCTGACTGTAAATTTGATAGATCTTTATGGTAAAAAATCGGCAATTAAAAAAGAATTTCCTATGGATTCGTGTAAACAAAAACACAATCTTTGAACAGGTAAATTAAAATAGGGACATTCTTTAATGATATCCTAGTTTTTTTATTAAGTTTTTTATTGAAATTATTTTTCCCTAAACTGCTTGAACTGAAAAATAGTATTGATTGGCTTGAAGGCGTGATCGAGTGTCATAAATGGGGATGGAGTACGCATTCTCGATAGTGATTGGCCTAAATCTCGAAGTTTAACTGTCACGTGACCTACTCTTATCTATCGCCTGCAGCGTTAGTGGTTTGATAACGGCTTGTGTATAGTACTGGGAAGGCCCCTTTATCTCTGCTAACAGCCATAGGTGTGTAATTAAACCCTTAATCCTTCAATATATACTTTGTTTTACCCACAATCAAATTAAAGTCGTAGTGCTAAAAGCTGGTGTAAATAGGTTGGCGCCATCAATTTGCGCCAAATGTTATTTTCTTGCGCCACTTTTTTCATTCTTGCGCCATTGGCGCCATTTGCGAAGCCCAGCGTGAACCCTGATAACAGGTAAGGCTACCATATTTCACATGCGTATACCTTGTGACATGACCTTTCTGTCTGTATCAAAAATTTTCACCTTGCGACCTTGACCTTTGACCTAGATGTTGCCATTCTCGATAAAAACTTTAACCTTCACCACTACTTTTGAACCATATGATAACAGGTACGGCTACCATATTTCACATGTGTATACCTTGTGACATGACCTTTCTGTCAGTACCAACATTTTTGACCTGGCGACCTTGACCTTTGACCTAGATGTTGCCATTCTGGGGCATTAGTGTTTCACAAACACATCGTGTTTTATTCACAATTTGTTAATTGATTTCAATATATACTGTATTCGTCTGCTATAGGGCAAAATGTGTCTGCTATACTAGGGCAAAACGGGTCTGCAAGTGGGAAAACGGTAAAGACATTAAAGCAAATATATAGACAATATCTATCGATGAAAATGTAATTATTTAATAGAGTTGAAAACATTGTGGTTTGAGAATGCATATTTCTTCACCCTTGCCCATACTTCTTAAGCTAGGCAACATGGTTGAAAACAGTTTGACATCATTAGCAATTTCTCATTATTTTTTAAAGATTAAATACAATCATCGAAGCAAGTTTTTAAAGTTTCAGACATTGATAAACTTTTTTTTGTCTTTCTTGTCTTTGTTTTTACCCTTTCCCACATACAACAAAACAGTAGCAGAAGTCTTTTAAAAACATAAAGGCAAAAATGTGGAAAATATAGGAGTTTGAAAACATTGTGGCTAAGGGGGGAATTCTCATAATGAGCAATTTCTCCTTTTAACACAATGTTTTCACAATTCATCTGCTGCAGAGGTATTGAAATGTATCTGCAAGCGAGAAAGGGTAAATTAATGCGTTTATCTAATGGATTCCAATTGTCTAGAATCATAGAAATGGACAAATAAAAGTATTTTAATGCTTTATAATACATGTATTTCTCTCTTAGTTTCCATTTTTAGCTCTACTGGCCAAAGGCCAGAAGGGCTTATGTCGTGGCGATGTGTCCGTCGTCCGTGCGTGCGTGCGTCCGTGCGTCCGTAAACAATTTCTTGTTAACACGATACAGTCTTCACTTTTGATTGTATCTCCACCAAACTTATACAGTAGTTAGATATCCATGAGAGCTCGGTTCCTTTCGAAAACCAGCCAGATCCGCCCATGCATGACTGGATTATGGCCCTTGAAATGGTCAAAATTGCTATAAAAGAGCTTGTTAACACGATACAGTCTTCACGTTTGATTGTATCTCAACCAAACTTATACAGTAGTTAGATATCCATGAGAGCTCGGTTCCTTTCGAAAACCAGCCAGATCCGCCCATGCATGACTGGATTATGGCCCTTGAAATGGTCAAAATTGCTATAAAAGAGCTTGTTAACACAATACAGTCTTCACTTTTAATTGTATCTCAACCAAACTTATACAGTAGTTAGATATTCATGAGAGCTCGGTTCCTTTCGAAAACCAGCCAGATCCGCCCATGCAAGACTGGATTATGGCCCTTGAAATGGTCAAAATTGCTATAAAAGAGCTTGTTAACACGATACAGTCTTCACTTTTGATTGTATCTCAACTAAACTTATACAGTAGTTAGATATCTATGAGAGCTCGGTTCCTTTTGAAAACCAGTCAGATCCGCCCATGCAAGACTGGATTATGGCCCTTGAAATGGTCAAAATTGCTATAAAAGAGCTTGTTAACACGATACAGTCTTAACGTTTGATTGTATCTCAACCAAACTTATACAGTAGTTAGATATCCATGAGAGCTCGGTTCCTTTCGAAAACCAGCTAGATCCGCCCATGCATGACTGGATTATGGCCCTTGAAATGGTCAAAATTGCTATAAAAGAACTTTTTAACACGATACAGTCTTCACTTTTGATTGTATCTCAACCAAACTTATACAGTAGTAAGATATCCATGAGAGCTCGGTTCCTTTCTTAAACCAGCCAGATCCGCCCATGCAAGACTGGATTATGGCCCTTGAAATTGTCCAAATTGCTATAATTGAGCATGTGAACACAATAGAGGCTCCATTTACTATCTGATCTTCACCAAACTTAGATAGTAGTTAAATATTGATGAGAGCTTGGTTCCTTTTGAAAACCAGCTAGATCCGCCCATGCAAGACTGGATTATGGCCCATGAAATTGTAAAAAATTGCTATAATACAGCTTGTGAACACAAAAGAGCCTCCATTTACTATCCGATCTTCACCATACATACATGCTCTGGATTGAAAATGACCAAAGAACCATACCAGTAGAGCATAGGCCCTCATGGGCCTCTTGTTGTCTTTTTAATATAATAATTTGGTTAATCTACAAAACTTGTACAAGTACATGTACTTGCCTAAATTGGTTATAATGTTCAGCAATCCTGAGCGACAAAGATAACAAAGGATGGAAGTTGTTTATCATGATGATGTCGCCTATTTCAAAGTTGCATAGCGACACATTAATATTGATCACTTCTCCTGTCTGTCTGACAATAACAATTTTGTAATACGGTTATTGATTATAGGTAGATGACATATTGTGTTTCATCAAACTAGTTTGGACCCTTCAAACTGTTGTAATAAGAAAGTCTGGCATGAACCAACAGTGGCGACTAGATTTGTCTCCTCTCCTTATATATCATATATACGGTGAGGAGACCAATCTAGTCGCCACTGTTGGTTTATCTTATTATCACTACCACATTAATGATATATCAGTAAATTAGTAAATATGTTACTGATTTGTGAAATCTGTACAGCGGACCAACGCAACCTGAATGATGTTTGGAATCAATACATAAATAATGAAACAAACTACTTTGGGTGGTTTAAAAGGTTAACCCTTTCCCTCATATAGATGCTTTCTAATGTCTTTATCATGGACATATCTCAGTAACCACAAATGATATTGACTTGAAACTTCATTCATGTCTTCAGGGGTGTCAGAAAGTCAAGTTAGATAACTCTTGAATGAATTTAGAACAAATTATGGCCCTTGTTTGACAATTTGGTAAAAGTTTTGCGTACAAGACTTTTCTCATAAACCCCAGATGCTATTGCTTTGAAACTTCAAACATTTATTGGACATCATCTCATGACATTGCAGGACAAGTCTCAAAACTGTACATCAGATGTTGACACAATTATGCCCTTTTTTGGACTAGAAACTTTGGTCAAAGTTTTACATGCAATATACGTGTACTATCATGTTCATATCTCAGTAACCACTAATGATATTGACTGGAAACTTCATTCATCTCTTCAGAGAAGTCCGACAGTCAAGTTAGATAACTCTTGCAATTTGGTTAAAGTTTGGCATGCAAGGTACTATCATGCACATATCTCATTAACCACTGTTTACTATAGAATCAAATGGCAAATAGTCAAGCATGCTGTCTTATGCACAGCTCTTGTTAACTCATATAATATTAAAGAGAGAGATTCTCCTAGTATCTCGTTTATAAATCTCATTTCTCATTACAGCAGTCTATCGAAACCCAGACCTCTTCGCCAGATAATGGTGAAGAAGACAGTGACCAGTATTCTCAAACAGAAACAAGGACAAAAGGAGCGAAGCAGAAATGTGGTCGCCCAGCCAATCCAGTGCCAAGACACAAGCGTGATTCTCACATAAAGGCAGAGTACAAGCGGAGAGATAAAATTCAGGTTTGCAGATTGGACATTCTTGTCTTTTGTTTTCCTATCAATAGATGCACTGTGTATACTATTTATATTCTCCACAATTTTATATAGGTTAACAGAGCTCTAGATAATTGATGCAATTCTTTTTGAGTACCCACACCAATAGTGACCATAGGGTTAAAAAGTTTACCACAAACAAAAAATCTGCCGCAGACAATTTTGTTCACATCTTTTTAAATAAATCTTTTAATGAATGTGAAATTATTGATTAAGAGCTTTAAACAAAATATGGTAAAAGAAGCAATTGTTTCTGATGAGCAAATCTCTTTTTACCACAATGTTTTCAATAGTTGCCAGCTGCATAAAGTCAAATTATATGGGCAGGTGGGAAAAGATTATTAGTCAACAAAGGATTTAAATCACAAATTACGCACCATATCTCCAATTCTGATATTAATTAAAATAGCATATCACAAGTGATGTACTATTAATATTATCTTATATACCCATCTGGATATATATACTCTGCAATATTGAAAAATATTAAGAGAACAAAATTGAAATGAATTCGAAAATTTAACTATTATAAAGAATAGATGCTTAATTTTTAGTAGAAATATCATGGTTATACTAAGCAGTCGTAAATGAGAGTTGTTATCCTCTTTCCAACACTATTTCAGACAGGTTGAAATGCATGTACAAGAAATGTTCATGTTAAAACCAAACACTTTATAAAGCCATATTCATAGTGTGGGAAATTATCTTCATTGGAAATATAACTTAATTTAAAATCTATTTAATAATGTTGCTGTAAATGTGGAAAAAAATGTCTTTTTTATTGTTGTTTTCTTTTTATTTTCAAATGCTTGCACTTTTTAACCAATTTATAAATAAAGATGTATCCAGCACATTGAAAGGAATGACAGATGCAGGAAAATTTAATGAGCTACATGTATAGCCCCATAATGTCCTATGTGTGAACCTTCCCCGGGCTGACAGTTATGACTGCCAAGAGGTCTGAGGCTATGAAACATTGAATGTAGAAAATGAAAAAGTTCCAATCTTAACCGATTACCTGACACCATCAACTTAAAGAAACATTGTAGAAAATGGAGAAATTGCTTAAAACAAGCAATCTCTAGTTTTCCCTCAATGATTTCAACTCGGTATGAACAGAAGTAGGATTCCAAATCTGCAATTTAAGATGTTTTCATAGCAATGGACTTTTATATCAGGTACAAGTTCAATTGGAGTAACATTTGTAGAATTTAGTAGAAGTATCTGTTTATAAATGTAAGTATCTTTCTAAAACAGGTGTAATTTTCTTTTGACATCATGTTATATGTCACATTGTTTCATCATTTGTTTTACCGGTATGTAGTTGTCATTACCCCTATTTAAATTAGAAAATGTTGTCCAGTGCAGATGATTGAAAACTTAATTTAACCCTTTCCCTCATATAGATGCTTTCTGATGCCTCTGCAGCAGACACCTTTTTTTTTTGAAAACATACTGACAAAAGAAGAAATTGCTCAAAACAAGCAATTTCTCCTTTTGCCACAATGTTTTCCACTTTTAGTCACAGGTTATCCATTCAATTATAGAGGTTTTCTATTTTTTGACAAAATATGTTCAAAGTCGTCTGCTGCAGAATTGTCGTATGAGGGAAAGGAATGCAGACACGTTTTGAAACATCTGCAGCAGACAGCTTTTGCAAACATTTGTAAAAGGATTGAGCAATTTCTCCTTTTGCCTCAATGTTTTCAATTCTATACAAAAATGCTTATGTCATTTATGAAGATATTCAATAATTTTGCATCTATAGCTCTATGCTGAAAAGAATCATCTCTTCCACTGAGATGATTTTTGAGCACCCACAAAATATGGGTCAAAAAAGGATTTTACAAAATTAATTTAGCACGGCCTTACTTAGATCTCTGATTTGAATTGATTTTTTTTCTATTCAGACAAAATATATGATTATCATGTTCTAAATAATACTAATGATTTTTGTTTTCAGAAAATATTTTGATTTGTTTGCTCTTTCATTTTAACCATGTCTCATCTTCAAATTTTAAATTTAAATTTACAGAAGGGTTTTGACTCTCTTTTGTCCCTGGTTCCAGAGCTTGGTGAATCAACTGCGAGCAAAGAGAGCAAGTCGTCCATGCTGTTTAAATGTAGGTATTCCTAATGCAGTCTCTTTTTGTTTATTATAAATTTAATTTTTTCATTGGTAGTTAAGCACAAGCATTAGAATCTCTCCCCTTCCTTGCAGTTTATATTTTTGATAGCCTCATTATGCAGAAAAGTCCTTTAATGTGTTGTTTTTCAACAATAGAGTTGTCGGTCAAGGGAAAAATATTGCAGCTAGAAATTAGGATGTTTGAACATGATTCTAGGGTAGAAAATAAATTGGTCAAATATAACTTTGAAAACACCAAAGCAACTACTGATAAATCTCTCTTAGTGAATGTAAAGTTATTGAAAAGAGTTGAAGATGTTGCGGAAAAAAGAGCAATTTCTTTTTTTGCCACAAAATCTTCAAAAATTATCTGCATGTGGACAAGAGTTAAGAGTTTCAGAAGTTGTCTCTATCAGGTTGAAGCCATTATTATAAGCTTTTGATAGAGAAAGCATTTAGTTCTTAACATCGGTTGCACTTTTGTCTGTACAAATATTCCCTGATTTGTGATTTTAAAGTTGTACGAAAATTAACTTGAAAACATTATCGAAAAAGGTGAAATTAGTCAATTGGTAAGTCGTGTTAAATATTTTATGTTATTAAGGACAATTTGTGCTGCATGGGGCTTGTATCATTTGGCATTGGAAAACAGAAATAAAAGAAATTAGAACTGCAAGTTTGCAGAAATACAAAGCAAGGAATGGGAAAGAGGTTTTTGCTTGATTCATATGTAGTTAAGAAACTTGTGTTGTTTTTTATAGTCGGCCCCCAACCTTATGTTCGGGGGCACCCTTTAAAAATATTTGAACCTTCTCAAATATTGTAGCCGCCGAATACTGTCGACGGTTAAAATCGGAGTATGGAAACGTGCAGAGCGAGATGTCGTCCCTGCGTCAAGAGCTAGAAAGCCTTGGTCTAGAGATTCAGTAAGTCAAATAACCCAATTACAGTGTAGTCGTAAGTTAACCTGCGTTCATTCAATTTGAGCCTGTCTTTGTGAAAAGCTGGAAGTTGGTATTTCTGACCAGTGTAAATTCAGATCAGCCTGTCCATGATAACCTACGCAAGTTGATAGAAACTTCTAACAAGCTTATGTAAGTAATGTGTGAACAATGTAGACCTTGATTAGACCGTACAGATGCAGGCTAATCAGGGTCTGCACTGTTCATAGAAGTCAACTTGTATCTTTTCCCATTGAAGGGCTCATTTACCTAAATTAATCTGATTTAAATAGGTGTATGATGAGCAGCAGAGGCACAGACTAAAATTAAATATCTCAAATACAGCTATTACAATTTTGTACTATAAATGTCTGATTTACTCAAGATGAAATAGTAATGAATTCAGAGCCAGCGGTGTTGATTGCCATTGTCACCAAATGTGAAAATTTAAAGAAAATTGCAATAAATTGTGATAGTTTTCAGTCTTGTGTTCAGAGAAAAACACACCATTACGAGGTGGTTACTCTTTTGTTTTCACCAATTTGAAAATCCTTAGATTTTTTAAATTAATTTGGGTACTTGTCTGGCTTTTAGGTTATGACACTTCAATACAAATACACAAGGTGGCAATTCTTTTGGGCGCTGTGAAATCCCATAGTTGAAGCGTGGAATATGGATTAACATTAATTCAGATCCAAAGTTATCATTAAATTAGAGACACGTGATTGATTGTATTTCGTAATTTGCTAAATTTAAGAATAAATTTGACACGACTCATTCTGAACATGGAGATGGGAATGTTATACTTCATACTTTGATTCACAAGTATTCACTATTTGTGTTAACATTTCTTAACTATCAACAACTTTATTGCCGTTGCTTTGTAAAGGAAATTGATAATTGGCATTTGATTTTAGTCTACAGGTTTCACATTCATAATCATTAAAGATTGTCTTACGAAAGTTTTTCTTGTTGAGTCTTAGATCGGATTATACCGGTATTTATGAACAGTCATTGCAATTGAACTTCCAGTTTCACTTCACCGAAAAACGTATGTTGTTTTATGCCTTTGAAATGGTTACCAATATAAAAACATAATTCTATCTCATCCATCTTTTTAAGTCAAACTTAAACTATCACTTGATTTAGCCGATGTCAAACATGCATATATTTATAAATTATATCTTTTACAAGCTGTGAAACATTTGACTTTCAATGGGGGAAATAAAATGAAAGTGCAGAAAACTTTTCTTATTTGGTGACAAGAATTATTTTCCAGCGCAGGCCCTGTAAATCTTGAGTCAAACATTTAATGTTTTATACAAGTTTGATATTTGTACATGTAACAGAAGTTTGCCTGTTTTCATATTGCCAAGTTGTTTACATAAATTTTCAAAGGGCTTAATGCTAAACGATGATAACTGCATTTTGTAACAAGATGTAGTTAGAAATGTTTGTATCAAGTCCATGAATTCTTACCAATTTGAGTGTCTGAACAATACTAGTCTGTGCTAATGTGCTAATGCTCATCTCCTACATAACAATGGCTGCAATAAGTGAGAAGTGCTCCAGGACAGCAGACCTGAAGGCATTCGTGGTGGATCTGGATCTACTATGCTGATTCATAATGCCCGTAGGTCAGTTTTCCTGGAGTGTCTCGCCAATATTGATTTGCCAAATCTTCTTTTGGAACTTTTCCATCAATTGAAAATCTGATTAAGGGGAATGTGTATGAGCATACGTGGGACTTGTTCCATGTAATAGGTTATAGAGAGTCAATTCCATTAAGCTTGGGTTTGGCTTGCATGTTGTGATATATTACTGTAAGACTTATATTTAATTTGGATCTAAATATATAAGAATTGTTTAAATGTACCCGGTAAATATTCCTGAATTTGTTAATGATAAGAACTTTTGTATTCTGATACTTGTTAAGATAAAAATTATTATTATGAAGAATATCTAAAAATTATTTTGAACTAATTTAGTGTATATGATGGTATACTAATCACCTGTCTTTACTTAAATTTTCAGCTCTCTCACTCTTTTATACCCCCCCACCCCCTCAGAGACCTAGATAAGGAGGCTTCAACAGGTCTTGACCCGCAATCACACTTTTCTCAATCAATAGTATGTTGTGGGTACTCAAAATCATCGTCTTTCAGAGATAACTCTTTAGAGTACCCACAACGTAGTGTTTTGAGTTCAAATATGACCATGAAGTACTCCCCTTACCTAATGCTCTGGCTCTTCAGGGCAATTCAAGTGACCTTTATGTGATATAAATATTTTGTATTGGAAGGTTAAATAGTGTTTAAATATACTTGTAAACAAGCATTGTTAACCCTTTCCAACGTGCAACAAATCTGCACCAGATGTTGAAAATACCAAGGCAAACCTTTGGCAAATCTCCGTAAATGGAAGGATATTTAATTATGTATTGAATAAATTTGTAAATATTGTGATAAAAGGAGCAATTGTTAATTATTAGCAATTTCTCCTTTTTGATTCAATGTTTTCATGTGTCAACCGCTATAGATGAGTCAAAATGTGTAAGCAGCCGGTGAGAAAGGGTTATGCAACATTCATGTTAATGCCATGTGCTGACATTTCCCTTCTGATGCTTACAGTTACGGAGATGAGGCGTATACGGCCTGTTTCATACAGACAGTGTTTCTCTCTTCATGAAAGACTGAAAAATTGGTGAAAACGGCGTTAAACCCCACCAATCAATCAATCTCTCCATTATTATTAACCAAATATTCTATTAAGTTGAGACATGGTTATTTGATAGTCACTGTATTTTAACCCTTTCCCTCATATAGACGCTTTCTTGTGCCTCTGCAGCAGACAGCTTTTTGAAAACATAGTGAAGAAAGAAGAAATTGCACAAAATGTGCAATTTCTCCTTTTGCAACAATGTTTTCCACTTTGTGTCATAGGTTATCCATTCAATTATAGAGATTTTCAATTTTTTGACAAAATATGTTCAAAGTCGTCTGCTGCAGAATTTTCGTATGAGGGAAAGGTATAATGGGAGGGATAGATGGCTCACATCAAAACTTAGGAGACACCTATATTTAGGGTCGGTCACTCAAGGTCAGGTCAATGGTCAACAATCTTAATTGACCATGTTATCTTCGAAAGATATTGATATCCCAAAATTAATAATGAATTGTTAAATTTACAATTTTATTTGAAAATACTTTTTATTGACTATAACCAGATTGTTATTGTTGGGAAATTTTCATGGTATTAGCATGAATAAAGGAGGAACAGTAATTAACAAAAACGATGTGTTTCCTGCGTAATGTTAAATGCATAAATAATTGCATTGCCTGCCTTGTCAGGGAGACTCATACACCATAGGGATCACTTCTCCACTGTCTGTCTGTCTGTCTATCAGTCTGTTAACCCTTTCCCTCATATAGGCGCTTTCTGACGCCTCTGCAGCTGACACCTTTTTGAAAACATAGTGACAAAAGAAGAAATTGCTCAAAACGAGCATTTTCTCCTTTTGACACAATGTTTTCCACTTTTAGTCATAGGTTATCCATTCAATTAAAGAGATTTTCTATTTTTGGACAAAATATGTTCAAAGTCGTCTGCTGCATAATTTTCGTATGAGGGAAAGGGTTAATCTTTCACTTACTCTATACTTGTAGGCAACATGTGTGTTCCTTCAAACATTTGTATTTATAATTAAACATATTATGAAATTAACTCTGTCTATTTTATTTCAGTTTTTGAGGTAATTTTTTGTTTGTTGTGTGACAATTGAATTGAAATGATCCTTTTCCACATGCACACTAGTTGGACACGTCAACAGCAGATAACTTTTGAAATAATGGGCCAAAAGAAGAAATTGCATATAATGAGAAATGTTTCCAATTTCCACATTGTTTTCAACTCTTTTATATAATTGTATTTACAGTTTGAGATTTTTTCGAAGTTGTCTGCTGTAGATTTGTAGTATTTGGGAAAGGGTTAAATAATTTATACTTGTACTACAATTATCTTTCTATAGACATACAATTCAATTAATGCGAATCTAATCCTTTTTCAGGTTATCAAGTTACAGATAATATATTATTGCACAAACCTATACATCATTATGGCTTTAATTAGATGGCTTTTTCAAAGCCTCATAGATTTATAAGGATATTAATTGTTATAAGTTTGTTTATAAACCATAATATGCATGTTTACTTTGGTTATCGATTAAATGTTTCTAAAATCTGATAGGAAAGTATATTTTGTCAATTTTTATTTTTATTATTTGGTCACAATAATTGCCCTGAAGAAAGATTTAGGCATATATATCATATATTATCTCAAAATTATACATTAATCTGTACACTTTCTATTGGTTTTTATAAAATGGCTTCAGTTTGCAACAATCTAAGTTAAGCATAAAGAATAATAAGATAAATTGGAAAATTGGAACAGAAATAGAAGTATGTTTTTTTAAGAAAAAATTGCTTCATTTGCAGAACTCTTAGATATTTAAATAAGGCGTTCACCCTGCAATTGGTTGTTTCTTTAAGAGAAAAGGTAGATATAAAAAGATCATAATCTAGAAACAACAAGAAATGTTGTTTGCATGTTGTAGAATTTAAAACGCCAAAACAAAATATTGTAATGAATAAATCAAACATGTGTTATGCAAATTTGCATAACCAATTACCCAAGGATAAACGTTAATAAAATGATGTCATTGATTGAATTAATGTTAAATTGTGATGTCAAAGTATGATATATATCCCTAGACTCTTCCTTTCTATCCTGAATCAAACCCCAAATCTCTCGTCTCTCACAACTTGCCCTTTGATCTGGTCAATGGTAATGTAAAACGGAACAGAATCTGGATATATATTGGTTTTATTATGAAAATCAGAAAATGTAGGTAATTTCCTATGTTATCACATAAAATTGTAAAACTGCCATCCGTAATATGGAACGGTCAATGACCTTTTGTTTCAAACCCTAGTCAGGTAGACTTTTTCAAATTATACTTGCCTTAAAAACTTAAAAAGTAAAGTGACAGGTTTATTGACCTGTTTCACAGAGTTTGTTCCGTCATTTGTGTTATCAATTACCAGATAATGTCATATATATATGATATACGATAGCCTCAAGAGAATATGAAATACGTAACTTGTTATTTTTGTTTACTTCACAGCGAGCTTCAAGACAAATTACCAAAGCAAGGTGCCAGTGTTGTAGACAAGGAAACGTTACAAATGGATGGCCTCTATGATGAGTATGTTCAAGAAGAGACAAACAAGAACTGGAAATTCTGGATTGTATCCTTTCTATCATGTCATATTATGTTTTAGAGAGCTTCTTTGACAGATATGTGTCGTCTGAAGATAGAATGTAGTGAAAGCACTAAGAAATGTTGTACAGGTGATTATATTAACCCTTTCAAACATGTAGTCACAGATTACTTTTGAAAATATTATGGCAATAATGAAATTATCATAGTAAAAGATTTTCCATATTCTTGCCTAAATGTTTCCAAAGTTGTCTTCTACAGATTTGATATATGTGGAAAGGGTTAACCTTTTGCCACATACAACAACTTGCAGCAGACATCATTGAAAATGTCTAGTAAAAAATATGGAAATTCTCCATTTATAAATTAAAGTTAATTTATTGAATAGAGTTGAACTTACTTATTGTGGCAAAAGGAGATACTGCTCTTTATGAGCATTTTTTCTTCTGCCACAAAAGTCGTCTGCTGCTGACGAGTCAGAAAGCGTCAACAAGTGGAACAGGGTTAATAAAACATGATATTTCCGCTTGGCAATATGTCCAAATATTGTGAAGATAAGTCTTAACCCTTTCCCTCATATAGATGCTAACAGCTATCTGACAATGGTTACCGTCATTTTGGATCAAATCGGGCCCGGACCAAATCGGGCCAGGACAAAACTGGTGTTTAGCATTCTCTACTTTCTCTTTCAAACAAGGTCGAAATACTAAAAGTGATCAAATCAATTATTTCCAGTGCATCCTATTCACATTTACAATGAATTTAAACTCAATGTCATATATTCAATACAATCTGGTGATGGTATACGCTCATTTCTAAGTTTTTTTAGGGACTATTTGGCAGCGGATGTATTTAGCGTAATTTGACCTAGCACGATCATTTTGTATATCTGTGTCCTCTGTCCAGGTCTTTTACTGTAACCTTACTGACTCAATATTCTTGTCTTGATATTCCTATAAGTGGCTATGGACTTTTTCCTAATGCAATGCTGTACAAGTCCACTTTAAAAAATCAGCATTGAAAGGGTTTAATTGTGCATTTTATGGTTAACCCTTTCCCTCATACGACAATTCTGCAGCAGACGACTTTGTCAAAACATAGAAAATCTCCTTAATTGAATGGATAACCTATGACTAAAAGTGGAAAACATTGTGGCAAAAGGAGAAATTGCTCGTTTTGAGCAATTTCTTCTTTTGTCACTCTGTTTTCAAAAAGGTGTCAGCTGCAGAGGCGTCAGAAAGCGTCTATAAGAGGGAAAGGGTTAAATATTTAAACATGAGTCAAAATCAGTTATCTATTATCAGTTATCTATCTTAATTCATCACAAATAAAATCAAATGGTACTACAGGGCCTGCTCTGGGTTGAATTTTTCTTTCGCCACTATGAAGTTATAATTAAAATCTCATTAAAAAAATCAGAAATGTTGGTCAGTCGGATTAAAAGGCTGAATTAACACTTCACAACAATAAAACAAGTGTGAAATGCACAAACTGTCAAAATGATAAAAGGGGTGTAGTAAAAATGTCGTAAAGTGGTCACTGGTTCCCAATATGAATCAAATAGTGGTGCATTATCTTAGATTAACGGAAACAGTCACTGTATGTCGTAAACTGATATCCAAAACAGGTAAATTTTGATGATAAAAACCTTTCACCACTTACATTTGCCTCATGAAAAAACTTAACCACTTTAAAATAGTCTTCGCATTTGGCGAAAGTGGCGAACGACAGCGCGGGCCCTGGTACTAATTTGATCATTGTTTGAAAAAGATCTTCCGAACATGAAAATAAACCTTTCTCAGCAGGATCAATCTTGATATCAACGGTGTGCTGAAAATAAATAAGTCAAAGTAATAATGAACACAGTTGATAACATTTTGCAATGTCTTTCTTTATCCAAATACTGGTTGTTTTCCTTAATGATACCAGTTTGGTTTCTTTATGAAACCGCTGTACAAATCCTACAGGGTGGCTGCAACAGGTACCCACAACAGTTTAGAGTTCACTAAGATTGTGATAGAATGGGTGAAAGATACCATGTCACTCTCAAGTCTCAGGAAAGGTAAGATAAAGGAGTTTGTCAATATAAATATAATTTCGTTGCTGAAGTTAGCGTCTTTTTGTGTCACCTGCGTAGCTTTTTTTTTGTCCGGCGTCTGTCTGTCTGTCCATCCGTCTGTCTGTCTGTCTGTCATCACACTTTTTCGTCACGTTTTCAAATAACTTTTTATATGAGAGTTATTGCCCTTTTTCTGTAATTTTTTTTAAATTTTCAAATTACTTTTTCAAATAACTTTTTTTCTACTCAAAGGATTGGATTGAAATTTCTGACAAATGTTTATATCAAACTTTGTGATGTGTTCACAAAAGGGGGATAATCCAAATATTTTTTATATCAGAGTTATTGCCCCTTTTCTGTCAAAAATTAAAATTTTCTGACAAGGCCCCGGCAGGTGACACACATGCTCCGGGGAGCACTCCATTCTAGTTAATGTCTCTGCCTCAACAAATTATATTTGCTAACTTTGAAATTACAATCAAACTTGTGTTAGCAGTCACCTCTGTTAAGCAGCCAGTAAAAGATAAATCGAAGGCACTGTCTTGTATATTTCGATTGTATCAAGCAGCCTCTTGTCATCAGCAGCCAAATTTGGACTTTCATGACTGGGTGACAGCCTAACACATAGTTGTTTTGGATGTTTTATTAGTCCCCAAACAGGAGTTCAGGTGGTCTATAGGTTTGCACCTTGTCTGTCTTTCCCCCCTACCTAGACCAGGCCACATTTTGTGTACCGTTTCACTGAGAATTACCAAATTCAACGACACTGACATTGACCTCAGTCCCAATTTTAAAAAAAAGTACTTATCAGTGGCATATCTCTTAATGTTTTACACAAGGACTTATCACATTTGGTATAATGATGTATCTTGGTTTACAAGACAGTGTGTCACATGCTAGAAATGGGTCATCTTAACTTCTGATTCTGTATATAGAAAATGCATGACAGGGCCAAATCTGTTGCACCTTGAAGGGTCAAATTTCCGGTGAAGACGTATCTTGTTAATATTGCTTGTTTTTCACCAAAATCATCATGAGGAATTTTTCATTTTGCAATGTTCAATGTTATTAAAAGTTGTGTGCTGCAGATGTGCCAACATGTAATGGCATATATGGGATATAATAAAATAAATGTTAATATGTTGCAGCGTTTTTGGACAGCCTAAGGAAAGTGAGTACAAGGACAGACATAATGGACCACCCAGGGCGGTTACAGACTGAAGCCATTACAAAGAGGACAATGCACTGTGTTCTGTCTGAAGCAGCTCTCAATGACCCGGACCAGGAAGTTGTTTACAGAGTGACCCCTACAGCTCTGACCTTCACACCCAGAACAACTCCTAAAACAACCCCCAAAACAACTCCCAAACAGACCCCAAGGGTGACCCCAGTGCAAACGCCTACTCCGACCCCTCCAAGAACCCCGACATCATCAAGACGCAATAAACGAAGAGAATCTCGCATTTCAAAAGAAAGTAGGTCACGGTCAAACTCGCCACAAGACGATGGATCCAGATTGAAAAGGAGACCTAGTAACAGGTCAGTGCTATGATTTTCACTCTGAACAAACAAATTTTCAAAAACATTTCAGAAATGGATAGAATCCTTGTGGAAGAAGAAGAGAGTATTGGTAATAATCAGTTTTTAGCTCCACTGGCTGAAAACCAGTTGAGCTTATGTCATGGCGAATTGTCAGTCGTGCCTGCATACATCCGTCCGTAAACATTTTGCTTCAAACGACTTCACCTCCCTAACCACTTGGCTAATTGGGATGAAACTTCATAGGAAGCATCCTCTCAATGTCCTCTCCTAAACTCTTCATTTTTTTTTATCCATTCAAAATTCTGTTTTCTATGGCAAACGAAAGAAAAGATAGTGAAAACTTAAAAAATCTTCTCCTCCGAAAGTGTCAGGCAGATTTTCAAATGATTTTGTAGAAATGTTCCTTTGGTGACCCTCTTTCAGATTCCTTCAAGCCATGCTGATTGGTTGAAAAACATGGCCACCAGGGGGCGGGGCTATTTTGCCTTATATTGCTATAGTGAAAACTTAAAAAATCTTCTCCTGAAAGTGTTTGGCCAATTTTCAAATAATTTTGTAGAAATGTTCCTTGGGAAACCCTCTATCACATTCCTTCAAGCCATGTTGATTTGTTGAAAAACATGGACGCCAGAGCGCGGGGCTATTTTCCCTTATATGGCTATAGTGAAAACTTAAAATATCTTCTCCAAAAGTTTCAGGCTGATTTTTAAATTATTTTGTAGAAATGTTCCTAGGGTGACCCTCTATCATATTCCTTCAAGCCATGTAGATTGGTCGAAAACTATGCCCGCCAGGGGACGGGGCTATTTTGCCTTATATTGCTATAATGAAAACTTAAAAAATCATCTTCTCTGAATGTGTCGGGCTGATTTTCAAAATAATTTTGTAGAAATGATCCGAGGGTGATCCTCTATCAGATTCCTTCAAGCCATGTTGATTGGTCAAAAGACATGGCCACCAGAGTGCGGGGCTGTTTGAAGATTTAATTTTTGCCTTATGGCAGTGGAGCGATACTGGGCCTCTTGATTTAGCTCACCTGAGCAAGGCGAGTTATTGTGATCACCTTTTGTCCAGCGTCCTTCTTCCGTCAACATCCTCTCCTCTGTAACCGGTGGGTCAATTGGGATGAAACTTCACAGAAAGCATCCTCTCAATGACCTGACCAGAATTTGAATGGCAACCAAACAAAAAAAAACTCTTCTACTCCAACTCTCGATGGCCGATTTTCAAATAATTTTGTAGAAATGGTCCTTGGATGACCCTCTATCAGATTCCTTCGAATCTTGTTGATTGGTAAAAAAAGTATGGCCGCCAAGGGACAGTATTTTTTGCCTTATATTTCTATAGTGGAAACTTAAAAAATCTTCTCCTCCAAAAATGTAGGTTCGATTTTCAAATAATTTTGTTGTGTTGAGTCCTGGTAGCTCGGTCGGTAACGACGCGGGCTGTCAATCCAGGGGTTGTGAGTTTGAATCCCGGCTCGGCCAACTTTCTTTCCGACGTTTGTCAAAAGTCATTGCGAAATGCGTCATTCGTCTTCCACCAATGAGCTAAGTCTATGTGGAAAAGCAGCCAGTTGCTTGGGAAGATTGTTGTGTGGAGTACTGGTGTGTGAAAACCAGGAAACACATGGGTAGGTGAACTGGCCGCCGTGATATGACTGAGAAATTGTTAAAATCGGCGTTAAACCCCAATCAATCAAATAATTTTGTAGAAATATTCCTTTGGTGACCCTCTATCAGATTCTTTCAAGCCATGTTGATTTGTCAAAAGACATAGCCACCAGGAAGCGCGGCTTTTTTGCCTTATATGCCTTTAGTGGAATCTTCTCCTCCGAAAGTGTCAGGCCGATTTTCAAATAATTTTGTAGAAATGTTCCTTTGGTGTCCCTCTATCAGATTTCTTCAAGCCATGTTGATTTGTTGAACAACATGGACGCCAGAGCGCGGGGCTATTTTCCCTTATATGGCTATAGTGAAAACTTAAAATATCTTCTCCAAAAGTTTTAGGCCATGTTGATTGGTCAATAAACATGGCCGCCATGCAGGGGCCTGGGCTTTTTTTCCTTATATGGCTATAGTGGAAACTTGAAAAATCTTCTCCTCCGAAAGTGTCTGGCTGATTTTCAAATAATTTTGTAGAAAGGTACCTTTGAAGCCATGTTGATTGGTCAAAAACATGGCCACCAGGGGGCTGGGCTGTTTTGCTTAATATGCAGTCAAAACTTTAAAAAAATCTTCAGGTGAGCGGTTGCAAGTTTTGATCCCGGGCGGGGTCATACAGAAGACTTTAACATGGTAGTAAGAGCTATCCCCTCTTGGCACTCAGTATTGTGTGAATATACCTGTAAAATTGTTGAAAGTGAAACACCATACAAGCACTTTGTTTTGTTCTCTTCGTCTTTGCACTTCAAATTCTGGATGATGCAATTCTTTCATCAGCTTCAAAGCAACTGCTATGATATCATGGCTTCGCAGAGCTTTGGAAAAGCTGCAATTTTAACATGTTCTGAAGTCTATATTAATGCAACTGGCCGTTGGAAAAGGTACATGATTAGCCAGTTCTGCTTTCTGTCTTTTCCTACACAAACCTTGTAACTTGTAAATACTGGCTAGGTCTCTGGGAAACTGGCATCGAGCAGGACTGACATACGCTGAAATATTGTTTCGGTTTGATCTAAAATAAATAACTAAACTTTTTGTAAACAGGTCAGAGAAGAGACATAACAGTGGAGATGTGGAGGACAAATCCACAAGGATGTATTCCACGGCGATGTCAAACTTCACTTTTACCCAACCTGCAGGTGTTCCAGCAAAAAGGGTCAGCCCTGTTCCAGTGGGGAACAATATCCCATTTCTAGAGAAAATAGACCCTAAATTCAGTCAGTCTGACAAGCCAGCAGCGACGAATATAGCCAGCTATGGTAATCAACCATTTCTAACACCTCCCCAGATTACCAAGCCTGAAGAAAAACTATTGAATACTTTTATCGGAACTCTCGCCTCTTTTCTGCAAACTGACCAGCAAAGTGCCCTGTCTGTAGACCAAGGTATGTCCGCAGACACAAGCTTGACAGTATTTACCAGCACCGATGCGATCATGTCCATTGATCAGCACCAGCCACTCTTAAATGATTCTCACATGCCAACAGCAATGGAAAGCTTCGAAGATGGCAACCAGTGTGCGTTTCTACCAATTGACAGACCCGGAGTGATCACAAATAATGCAGTACTCGATGTTGATTCTGCTCTATTGGAGGCGGCTAGTGACTCGCTTCTGTCCCAACTCTCTCCCTTATCGTATAACAGCTTTACACCTAGTCAACATGACAATCTCTCAGTATTGGGATCTACCCAGGATCCCTTTAGTGTAAACCCTTCAAATATGACACAGGACTCCTTTATCTTACCAACAGTGTTGTGTAGTGGTAGTTTAGACAGTTCTTATGGTAGTGATTTGACTGAAATCAAACCGGAGAGCCACTCAATGTTGGGGGCTGAAGATGACAGTTTGATGAAGATGTTGACTTTAGATGTGATGGATATGAACAGTGTGCTGACATTCTTTAGTGATCAACCAGGCACAAAGGTGACGCAAGGGTCACATTGCTAACATACATGAACATATATATAACAGGAATTTAAGTCATCATGGGAAAAAGGGGTATAGTCATCAGAATTGAGAAATGAAAGTTCCAGTTATAGTTCGAGTAGCATCTGATAAGAGGTGTTATCTGTTGGTTTTTAGTCCATTTGGCACTGCAGATTTAGATCAGATGTAGCATTTTACATGGTGTAGCTTATCCCTTTCCCTCATATAGACGCTTTCTGACGCCTCTGCAGCAGACAGCTATTTGAAAACATAGTGACAAAAGAAGAAATTGCACAAAACGTGCAATTTCTCCTTTTGACACAATGTTTTCCACTTTCAGTCATAGGTTGTCCATTCAATTATAGAGATTTACCATTTTTTAACAAAACTTGTTCAAAGTCGTCTGCTGCAGAATTGTTGTATGAGGGAAAGGGTTATCAGGGTTTGCAGTGCACTGTTAGCAAGTGCCCTTTTCTTCAGATAAGTCTGATTGTGAGTTATGTACATATATTTGTTGTACTTTCTACCACCATTATTTTGTGATATTTATTTGGATAAAAATGTTTATAGAGGACAAAACATGGCCTATTTTGATTTTATCGTAATACATATTAAGGGCTTCTTGTAAGAATTGTTTTGCACCATACAGCTATATATTTATGAATTGAACCTCTCAATATAAAAAACAACTACTTCTTTTTTTCCTATAATGTTTTTAGCTCACCTGAGCTTTGCTCAAGGTGAGTTATTGTGATCGCCTTTTGTCCGGCGTGCGTCGTCCGTCGTGAGTTGTGCGTCTGGGGTGGGTCTATTTTGCCTTATATGGCTATAGTGAAAACAAAAAAATCTTCTCCTTCGAAAGTGTCAGGCCGATTTTCAAATAATTTTGTAGAAATGTTCCTTAAGTGACCCACTATCAGATTCCTTCAAGCCATGTTGATTGGTCGAAAAACATGGCCTCCAGTGGGCAGGGCTATTTTGCCTTATGTGGCTATAGTGAAAACTTAAAAAATCTTCTTCTCCCAAACTGGTTGGCAGATTTTCAAATAATTTTGTAGAAATGTTCCTTGGATGACCCTCTATCTGATAACTTCAAGCCATGTTGATTGGTCGAAAAACATGGCCGTCAGAGGACGGGGCTATTTTGCCTTATATGGCTATAGTGAAAACTTAAAAAATCTTCTTTTCCGAAAGTGTCAGGCCGATTTTCAAATAATTCTGTAGAAATGTTCCTTAAGTGACCCACTTTCAGATTCCTAAAAGCCATGTTGATTGGTTGAAAAACATGGCCGCCAGGGGGGCAGGGCTATTTTGCATTATATGGCTTTAGTGAAAACTTAAAAAATCCTCTCCTCCAAAAGTGTCAGGTCGATTTTCAAATAATTTTGTAGAAATGTTCCTAGGGTGACCTTCTATCAGGTTCCTTCAGGCCAAGTTGATTGGTCAGAAACTATGGACGCCAGGGGGCGGGGCTTATATAGCTAAAGTGAAGAAAAAAAAAATCAGGTGAGCGATCCAGGGCCATCATGGCCCGCCCTCTTGTTTAACTATTAAAATCAAGCTATGAATATTTCTAATGTTCCATATTTTGCCTTGGATGGCTTTCAAAGCAGAGATTCTGAAGAATTTAAGTATTTTCGTATCCGGGAAATAGCTATCTCCTCTTTAACCCTTTCCCTCATATAGACGCTTTCTGATGCCTCTGCAGCAGACGGCTTTTTGAAAACATAGTGACAAAAGAAGAAATTGCTCAAAACAAGCAATTTCTCCTTTTGCCACAATGTTTTCCACTTTAGTCATAGGTTATCCATTCAATTATAGAGATTTTCTATTCTTTGACAAAATATGTTCAAAGTCAACTGTTGCAGAATTGTCGTATGAGGGAAAGGGTTAACACAGGCAATCCGTTGTTGACAGCTTGGTGCTGTTGTAAATTGTGGGGCTGGTAGACATTTACTAGCAATGATTTGGCTTAAAGTGGATGGTTGTTGATTTTGTTGTTTTACACAGTATTATTTTTGGTTGCAAATAACTTTAATTATACTTAATACATAGAATTTACCCAGATAGAATCCGCTTTATTCTAAATGATTTCATGATATATCTTGTAAATATTTTCATCAACTTTTCATTTTGGTTGATCATGCTTCTTTCCTATTTTGCAGAAGACAATATTTACAAAAAGAAACTATTGTTGACAAGACGGGCCTTCTAACGCTTTTCCACATTCAGACAGCTTTGCAAATATTGACGGGAAAATTTGAAAAGATGGAAGTGTTATTGTTAAATAAGAGTTAAAAACATTTTGTCAAAATGAGAAACTGCCCATCAGCAAATTTTTCATTTACCACAATGGAATTGTTGTTAGGGGGAAAGGGTTAACAAACATTGTCTAATAGAACCATAACAAATGTTTTGAGTCTAAATGTGGGAAAGGGTATAGGATCTTTGTATTTCCTTTGGCCACAATGTCAAACATTGTCAACTGGAAACATATCAAACGGTTGAGTCTACACATGGGAAAGGGTGACCCTATGGTTTATTTTACATCATGATTTCACCATATGTGTTGATGATTTGAAATTATTGACCAATTTTACCATGTTTTTTTTTTTTTTTTTTATAAATCAATTAACCTTTGCTTAGATTCACCGGAGGAAAGTTTAGGAAACACCGTAGGAAAAGAACTGATTACTCATTTTTAGCAAGACTGCTGTCTGTAACAGAGAATGGTTAAATAGCCAAGCTTGTGAATAAACTATTTCAGGAAAAAAATAGCATAGTGGATACAAATATTTGTTTTATGTGAGAAAGGGTTAAAGGAAGATCCTTTGTGTTTGATTGTATTGATTTTCACATTTTGTTTGCATATTTTGCTAAATAATTGACCATGGATAATGTCTGTGTAAATTGGAATGTAAAATGATGAACAAGTTACATTGTCAGTTTACATAGAAATATATAGTACATGAACAAAACATACATGTAGTTCTTAGAACTTCAATATTAAAAGAGAGAGAGAGAGAGAGAGAGGTCAAACTGATTGTGATTAAATAACTACATATACAAAAATAATTAAATCAAAAACCTGATATAATCAGATGAAACAAAAGCCTCAAGGAAACACAGTTGTCAAACTCAACTTCCTTGTGTTTTCCAGATTGCCAATATATACTACTACTAATAATATATTGGCCCACAAGGGAGGTAACTATTGGAGTTCTGGGAACTGTTTAATTGCAAGTAAATATTGGAGTTCTGGGAACTGTTTACTTGCAAGTAAATAATTCATTCATCTGTCATAAGGGACATGTGATTTTAATTTAGTAACCAAATGGACAGGAACAACTTAGGATATATACTACTAATAATAAACATATTTGCCTCGCAAATTGGCCCGCAAGGGAGGTAACTACTGGAGTTCTGGGAACTGTTTAATTGCAAGTAAATAATTCATTCATGTCTCAATCCTTTCCCTCATACAACAATTCTGCAGCAGACGACTTTGAAAGGGTTAATTGCAAGTAAATATTGGAGTCCTGGGAACTGTTTACTTGCAAGTAAATAATTCATTCATCTGTCATAACGGACATGTGATTTTAATTTAGTAACCAAATGGACAGGAACAACTTAGGATTAGTTCAGGTGAACAAATTTATGTGTCCATGATCAGTTCCCTTTCACAGTAAATATGAGGGGCTATAGAACAAAACGACCATAGGGCATTCGATGTAGTTTACCTACACAGTCTGTCACAAATTGCCTTGACCCTTTTCACACATAAAAGCACATTTTGATGCCTCTGCAGCAGATGACATTTGAAAACTTTGTGACATGATGAGAAATTTCTCCTTTTGGCACATTGTTTTCTATTCAATAATTATGATCTCAATAAACAGAGATTTTCCAAATTTTTACCAATATGTTTTCAACTTTCTCTGCTTCAGATTTGTTGTATGTGGGAAACGATTAACCCTTTCCCTCATATAGACGCTTTCTGATGCCTCTGCAGCAGACAGCTTTTTGAAAACATAGTGACAAAAGAAGAAATTGCTCAAAACGAGCAATTTCTCCTTTTGCCACAATGTTTTCCACTTTTAGTCATAGGTTATCCATTCAATTATAGAGATGTTCTGTTCTTTGACATAATATGTTAAATGTCATCTGCTGCAGAATTGTCGTATGAGGGAAAGAGTTAATATTAGTTTGTCTTGAGCACAGCTCAATGAAAGGTTGTCACTCCTGAAAACATGTAACCTTCATACACATACAAGAAATCTGTAGTAGATGACTCGGAAAACATATAGTTACAACTATAGAAACTTATTAAATCAAGTTAAAAACACTGGGAAAAGGAGAAATGGCTCATTATGAGGAATTTCTCCTTTTGTCACACTGATTTCAAAAGTTGTCTGCTGCAGATGCGTCAGAAAGTGTATGTGGGAAAAGGTTAATAATTACAATGTTAGGTTCATCTCCTTTGCAGACATATGGGAGGGGGTTAATTTGAGATTTGAACATACGAATTTGATACCAAGTTAAAAATGTATGGGAAAAAGCCGAAATTTGTCATTTTGCCTTTTGATTGGGCAATTAGCTAATAATTTTGCATGATAAATGTCTGGATTTTAACCTTTTGACATTTGGAAATTTACATTTTCACAGAAGACATACACTGCGTCCCTATTTTCTCTTATCAACATTGAGTGTACTATGGACATTTATGGACGTATTTAAACCCTTTCTCTTCTGAGTCTTCTCCATAATCATTTTGATGCTGTTAATTAACCCTTTCCCTCATATAGACGCTTTCTGACGCCTCTGCAGCAGACGGCTTTTTGCAAACATAGTGACAAAAGAAGAAATTGCACAAAACGTGCAATTTCTCCTTTTGCCACAATGTTTTCCACTTTTTGTCATAGGTTATCCATTCAATTAACGAGATTTTCTATGTTTTGACAAAATACGTTCAAAGTCGGCTGCTGCAGAATTGTCGTATGAGGGAAAGGGTTAAGGCAGACAACTTTTAAAAATCTTGTGGGAAAAGAAGACATTGCATATAACGAAATAATTCTCCTTTTGACACAATTAAAATCATGTCATTTACAGATGTTTTCAATAATCTTTGCTCAATGTTTTCAAAGTCGTCTGCTGCAGAATTATTGTATGGGGGGATGTGGATAAATGATGAACAAAGCAAGGATGTTGGATACAATTTTATTAAATTATATCTATGGCTCCTCCACAGGAAATCCTAGTTCTATGGATTTACCATTTAGGCATTTTTCCACATACAACAAAATCTGCAGCAGGCGACTTGAAAGACGGTGAGTCAAAACTATGGATGGATATTCTCTTGAAATAAAAGAACAATTATTGAATAAAGAATTTAAAAAATGTGGCAAAAGGAGAAATTGCTCATCATGTTTTCACAATTTATCAGAAACCGTATGTATTTGGGTAAAAGTTAATTGATACTAATAACAATTTATTTTCATAAATTTGCAGCAGATAACTTTTTGTTAACAAACAACTTTTCTTACAGAGGGATGAATTTGATTTAAATGATCAATCTAATTAATTGCTCTCTCTTAAATTCTCCTATTCATCTATTATTGGAAATGTAAAATCTATTAAGATCTGTCTAGTTTTTGCTGAACGTTGTTTACTAACATAAAGTAGCATACTTAATAGGAGTGATAACTAGAGGAAGTAAATCATAGTCTTGAAATGGAGTAGAGACTATGGGAAGTAAAAAATTGTGTGTACCAAACAATGTAACCTTAATCCTCTTTTCTTTTTAAAGATAAAACATAACCAATGTTATTATCACAACAGACTTGAGAATAAAGTATATAGATCAAATTGCATGAGTATCCATTTCCCTCATGCAGACCCCTTTTGATGCCTCTGTAGCAGACATTTTTTTAAGTATTCTGACAAAAGGACCAATTTTTCGTTTTGCCAATGTTTTTAATTATTCCAGAACTATGAAAGTATAGTTATTTGGTAGAGTTGAAAACATTGTTGCAAATTCTCCATCTTCCACATTGTTTTCAAAAGTCGTCTGATGCAGATGCAGACAGGGTTAAGTTATTGAATGATTGGTTTGGTGATTTTAATTGCAAACACGGAAGATCCAGATCAGTGAGACTGATTTTCCTTTTCTCTTTGTCTATTTTAGAATTAAGAGTTTCCTTTGTGATGGACCCACTATCCTATGCTTGTTGAATTCGAATGATGTTTGTATATGATTGGAAAGATTTTTTCTTACATGTACATTTATTGATAAATTTATTGTTTATAAATCACATGACTTGCTTGCGTTATATGATACCCCGATATATTTATAGACTGGTACAATATCAAAATATTTAAAATTTTGTCCCAGACAACGGGATTGTTGTGTCGCTGCCTTTGCATGGATACACAGGAGGATAACTGCTCTTGTTTCCTGACTGTCTGTCACACGTTCACTTAAGGAAAAATTGGCTGGCAGCACACATATGGAGTAGTATATCTTTGGCTAATGAGAACGAAACAATACAAGTAACATAACATATCAAATCTAGGCCAAGTTCGAAACTGGGTTATTTGGGGACACAATCTAAGTCACTGGATCAAATTAAATGAAAATCTTGTTAACACTCTTGAAGCCGCATTTTTGGCTTGATCATGTTGAAACTTTGTCAGAATGTTTGCCTTAGTGATATCTAGGCCAAGTTCGAATATAGGTTGTGTCGGGTATATTGGATCAGAAGCTAGGTCACTAGGCCAAATTGAAGGGAATGAATGAATGAATGTATATTGTTTTATGGCGCATCGACAGCTAAGGTCATTTAGCGCGCAATTAAATTTAATTATTCATGATCCCTGGGTAAACAAACCAGTACTAGGCTAGAAAATGTGCCTTGCCCAAGGGCACTCCACCATGACCGTAGTGCCGCGACTGGGGATCGAACCCGGGACACCCGGTTTCGAAATCCCCGACGCTAACCACTCGACCACAGCGGATTCCCCAAATTGAAGGGAAATCTTGTTAACACTCTGGAAGCCACGTTTTTGGGTCAGGTCAGGTCAACAACTAAGTCGCTAGGCCAAATTGTAGAACAATCTAGTTAACATTATAGAGATCGTATTTTTGACTTGATCTGCTTGAAATTTTGTCAGAATGTTTGTCTTGGTGATATTGCCATTGGTGCTGAAAGAGTTAAGTCTTAAATAGACCATTCTCAGGTGAGCGATTCCAGGGCCTCGTGGCCCTCTTATTTTAGTTTGGATATTAACTTCGTTAATTAATTTCTAAGTTGCAACACTAACACCTAACTGAACACTACAAGAAACATAACTCTAGCCTGCTTATTATTAAAGTTATCTCCCTTTTTCATTTGTTAAAGTTTGGGTATTTATTTTGTTTCTGTTGTATTTCTAAGTTGCAACACTATTACGTTGTATATTCCGTTAAGGAGAATGGAACAAACCGAAGGAACACACCTCTAGCCTACTTAAGTTATGATTGAAATTGTCTCACTTTTAAGCTCATCTGAGGGCTTAATGTGAGCATTTGTGATCACTCACCGTCCGTTGTCGGCGTCGTCTGTATTTCCGTATGTCAACATTTTCCAACGAAAAGCTTCTCCTAAACCAATGAACAAAATTCAATATAATTTCACAGGAATGTTCCTTAGGTGGTTCTCTTTCAAAATTATTTTGGTTGCTGTGTATTAAGGGAAGCGGAGAATGCCAACACTTTAAATACAATCTTTTCCAAACGTACAGGCTCGATTTGAATAATATTTTGCCAAAAGATTCTTTGGTGATCCTCTACCAAGATTGTTCAAATTATTCCGATCCGTTGAAAAATATGGCTACCAGGGAGGCGGAGCTTGTTTTCCTTATATGTGTATAGTGAAAACTTAAAAAATCTTCTTGTCCAAAAGAACTGGCCCGATTTGAAAATAGTTAAGCTCAAATGTTCCTTAGCTTATACCCTTTCAAAATTGTTTAAATTATTCTGACCTATTGAAAAACATGGCTGCCAGGGTGCGAGGCTTATTTTCCTTATGTGTTTACATTGTGAAAACTTAAAGAAATCCTCTTGTCGCAAAGTGATGGCTGGATTTGAAAATAATTTGGCACAACTGTTCCTTGGGTAAATATCTACAACGATTGTTTAAATTATTCTGATCCATTGATAAATATGACCACAGGGGAGTGTAGCTTGTTTTCCTTGTATGCATATCGTACGAACATTGAAAACTGTGATTTCTAATAAATCAATTGAGCGATGTAGGACCATCATGGTCCTCTTGTTCATTGTTTTATTTTTGTTGCCCATTAACGTCGTTTCTGTTGTGCTTCTCAAGTGCAGCATTAAGGCCTTGATATGAGGATGAATAGCGTTGGTAGATATCGTTACCAGCAGAACCAAACCTCGAATCACGCAGTTTTAACCAGCGTAATGATGTTCCGCATAGTAGCACTTGTTCCCCGTGAAGTATCCATGGCTCTGTTCGAATCCTGTGATGGAAGCTGCCTTTGACTGTTTCGGATTAGGGCGTTGGTCATGTGTCTGGAGGACATTGGTTTATATCCTGTTGTGTCCTAGTTTCGTGACCTTTAACATCGATTTTCGCGCATGCGCATTTCGATATGAATAAGCGAGTGGTCAAAATATTATTTTAGTTTAGATAAGTATCAACTTAAATTGGTAACATAAACAAAAATAATAAATATTTTGAAAATATGTCTAAAATACATGCCTGTTTATCGGTCGTGAACGTCAAAATGCTTTTTCCTCAGTTCGTGACCTAGTTTCATATGGCCAAAATATAAAGGGAAGTAACCGGAAGTAAAATTTAAACTTAGAAAAACGCTTCCATGACATTGACGAGTTCTGCAGACAAAATATGTCGCTCGAAAAATTGATTTCTTATACATCACGAAACGAGTGCAAGGGCCGAATGTAGGAAAAAGAAGGACTTTCTCCAGCTGAATACCGTACGAATTCGAAACTGTGTAAGTGTTGAAACATGATAACGCTATGCAATTGAAAACATTGTAGAAACAGGAACATTTGCTTGGAGAGAGAACTACCGCCTTTTGAAGGGAGGACATGGGCTGGTACCATTCTTAAGCTGAACCACAAGGAAGTGTTTGTAAAAGCCGTTTTGTTGAAAGAGGAACGTGACATGAAACTGTAAATGACGTCAGTATTTGAAGAGTCGTGTGCTGAGAAGAAAAACTATATAAATGATGGGGATGAACTATTTAAATAATATAGAAATGAGAAAACAGTTTGTTCAAGCTATGTATGGAAACAAGAACTTTTTGAGAATCAGCAATTTCTTTAAACCCCATCCCATCCCAATGGCCCCAAGAGTCTCCGCAGCAAATGTGTCAAACGTCGTCTATATCCGGGAACAGGTTCATTCGACTGTTGCAGGTATTTCCATGAAGATATGTTAACCTTCCACTGAAGTAACAATCATTCCCTAACACGGTCAATTTTGCCGCCTCCTTTTGACACGGCGTGTCAACATTCCGGGGAGAAATGTTTAATTACAAAACCACTTTCCAACCGACAGCTAATAAGCAGCAGCCGACTTTGAAAAAGTCCATGCGAAACTATGCAAACTCTCAATAAATGAAAGTACATGTATAATTATTAACCAGAATTGAAAATATTTTGACAAAAGGAGAAATTGCTCATCATGAACAATTCGTTTTTGCCACAATGTTTTCAAAGGTCATCAGCTGTTAATGCGTCATGTGGGGAAGGATTAAAAACGAGCAATTTCTGATCATCATATAGAATGAGTGTAGTGGAACAGAATTATTCTATTCTGTTCTATGGAACAAATGTCTATACGGCTATTGGGACACAATGTGTTGTAAAATTCAGCGATCTGGGGACAAAGAAATCGGTGAGAACGATTTCGTCGAAATTAGCCACACTTATAGAACTCAATGCGATCTAGGTCTGGGCGTGTTCGTTATATCTGGGAAAAATCTAGTTTCAGAGATTTTTAAGGTTAAAACCCGAAATATCGACATTTTGACTACATATTTCTGTAGATCTCGCACTAGCAAAAAACGGAATCAGCTAGAGACCTGAAATTCATACTGAAACTTGTCCGAGATCCGGTGCAAACAACGGTGTGTTTAGATTTCTCATACATTCAGTTTGGATTCTTGGAGAAAGCTTTCAATAGGGGTTCTTGATTTTAAAAAAATCTGTGTGCGTGACTAGGAAAGTGACGTCACGTCAGCGGTTGACGTCATAACGTTACAGTGGTGCAGAGGTAGAGCGTCGGCCTCTCGTATCAAAGGTCCCTGGTTCGAGTCCCGTGATGAGCGGGTCCTTTTGAGATTTTTCCACACAAAACGGCACGAGTACTGGTTAAGTCTCCAGGAAGCAGACATCGAGTGTGATTAATTTAAGCTTAAAGCTTGTTTCGCAATCGATGTAAAATAAATAAGTTTAAACTAAACTTTGGCGCCATATCCCGATAATAATGTTCTATTTATCTTTTAGACTTACGGAGATAAATTTGGTGTTGCAAAATACTAGTTTCATCAATTGTTACGTTTTGGATCATGTTAGAATCGAAATAATATATTCAGCATTGTGTGTGGTCGGTTGGTAGTTCGGATGCAATTCTGCTCCTCTCCACTCATTCTATCCCGCGAAACCCTTAAGGTGTCGCCTTTCTAGTATAGAATGAGTGTAGTGGAACAGAATTATTCTATTCTGTTCTACGGAAAAAATGTCTATACGGCTATTGGGACACAATGTGTTGTAAAATTCAGCGATTTGAGGACAAAGAAATCGGTGAGAACGATTTCGCTGAAATTAGCCACACTGATAGACCACAATGCGATCTAGGTCTAGGCGGTTTCGTTATATCTGGGAAAAATCTAGTTTTAAATATTTTTAAGGTTAAAACCCGAAAAATCGACATTTTGACTACATATTTCTGTAGATCTCGTACCAGCAAATAACGGAATCAGCTAGAGACCTGACATTTAAACTGAAACTTGTCAAGATCCAGTGCAAACAACGGAGTTTTTAAATTTCTCATAAATTTAGTTTTGATAGTTGGAGAATGCTTTTAATAGGGGCTCTTGAAACAAATATTTTCACGTGACCAAATACTTGGAAAGTGACGTCACGTTCAGCACTTCAGCGGTATGACGTCATAACGTTATCGCTTTGGCGCCAAAACCAAAAGTATGGTGTGTTTATCTTTTAGACTTGCGGAAATAGTTTTGGTGTTGCCAAAAAACCTTGAGTGTCATCAATTGTTACGTTTTGAATCATGTAAGAATTGAAATTACATATTCATAACATATATATTTAGTATTGCGTGTGGCCAGTTGGTAGTTCGGTATAATTCTGCTCCTCTTCACTCATTCTATCCCGCGAAACCCTTAAGGTGTCGCCTATCTAGTATAGAATGAGTGTAGTGGAACAGAATTATTCTATTCTGTTCTATGGAACAAATGTCTATACGGCTATTGGGACACAATGTGTTGTAAAATTCAGCGATCTGGGGACAAAGAAATCGGTGAGAACGATTTCGCTGAAATTAGCCACACTTATAGAACTCAATGCGATCTAGGTCTGGGCGTGTTCGTTATATCTGGGAAAAATCTAGTTTCAGAGATTTTTAAGGTTAAAACCCGAAAAATCGACATTTTGACTACATATTTCTGTAGATCTCGCACTAGCAAAAAACGGAATCAGCTAGAGACCTGAAATTCATACTGAAACTTGTCCGAGATCCGGTGCAAACAACGGTGTTTTTAGATTTCTCATACATTCAGTTTGGATTCTTGGAGAAAGCTTTCAATAGGGGTTCTTGATTTTAAAAAAATCTGTGGGCGTGACTAGGAAAGTGACGTCACGTCAGCGGTTGACGTCATAACGTTACAGTGGTGCAGAGGTAGAGCGTCGGCCTCTCGTATCAAAGGTCCCTGGTTCGAGTCCCGTGATGAGCGGGTCCTTTTGAGATTTTTCCACACAAAACGGCACGAGTACTGGTTAAGTTTCCAGGAAGCAGACATCGAGTGTGATTAATTTAAGCTTAAAGCTTGTTTCGCAATCGATGTAAAATAAATAAGTTTAAACTAAACTTTGGCGCCAAATCCCGATAATAATGTTCTATTTATCTTTTAGACTTACGGAGATAATTTTGGTGTTGCAAAATACTAGTTTCATCAATTGTTACGTTTTGGATCATGTTAGAATCGAAATAATATATTCAGCATTGTGTGTGGTCGGTTGATAGTTCGGATGCAATTCTGCTCCTCTCCACTCATTCTATCCCGCGAAACCCTTAAGGTGTCGCCTTTCTAGTAAAATGTATCAAATTATAGAATGAGTGTAGTGGAACAGAATTATTCTATTCTGTTCTACGGAACAAATGTCTATACGGCTATTGGGACACAATGTGTTGTAAAATTCAGCGATTTGAGGACAAAGAAATCGGTGAGAACGATTTCGCTGAAATTAGCCACACTGATAGACCATAATGCGATCTAGGTCTGGGCGGTTTCGTTATATCTGGGAAAAATCTAGTTTTAGATATTTTTAAGGTTAAAACCCGAAAAATCGACATTTTGACTACATATTTCTGTAGATCTCGTACCAGCAAATAACGGAATCAGCTAGAGACCTGAAATTTAAACTGAAACTTGTCAAAGATCCAGTGCAAACAACGGTGTTTTTAAATTTCTCATACATTTAGTTTTGATAGTCGGAGAATGCTTTTAATAGGGGCTCTTAAATCATATTTTTCACGTGACCAAATACTTGGAAAGTGACGTCACGTTCAGCACTTCAGCGGTATGACGTCATAACGTTACAGTGGTGCAGAGGTAGAGCGTCGGCCTCTCGTATCAAAGGTCCCTGGTTCGAGTCCCGTGATGAGCGGGTCCTTTTGAGATTTTTCCACACAAAACGGCACGAGTACTGGTTAAGTCTCCAGGAAGCAGACATCGAGTGTGAGTAATCTAAGCTTAAAGCTTGTTTCGCAATCGATGTAAAATAAATAAGTTTAAACTAAACTTGGGCGCCAAATCCCGATAATAATGTTCTATTTATCTTTTAGACTTACGGAGATAATGTTGGTGTTGCAAAATATTAGTTTCATCAATTGTTACGTTTTGGATCATGTTAGAATCGAAATAATATTATCAGCATTGTGTGTGGTCGGTTGGTAGTTCGGATGCAATTCTGCTGCTCTCCACTCATTCTATCCTGCGAAACCCTTAAGGTGTCGCCTTTCTAGTATAGAGATACTTTATTATCCCACAGGTTTACACGTTTTCTGAGATGATTCTTACAGCAGAATGTCATATGAGGGCCAGGGAAAGTATTGAACAAAGTGGAATCAGGAATATTCCGGTATCTGTAAATTAATGGAACAAACAACATTGATTATTTCAATATTCATTATTTCTTATTTACAATATATATATACGAAAAATGTACGGGTATGATAAATGGTTTATTGTGAATTTTGTATATTTTGTATATTACATATTCCACGAAGATTAATAGATTAATTCAGGGACGGGAATCATAACACTCGCCTTGTGTGAAACAATTCCCATCCCTTCAGTTGCCCGGATGCTATGACGTCACCTGCTACGTCACGTTACACATTGGCGCCATGAAAGCTCCATAAACATAGCTACAAGTATCAAATTATAGCGTCATTGCGAAAAATGACACGCATTTACATCGTTACATAATTCATTTACCATTGAACGTTTAATTTTAGAATTCTTCTCCCTCGTGATTGTACCCGCAAATTACAAACTCGTGAAGTCGCACTCGTTTATAACACGCACGTAAATTTCACTCGGGGCTCTTTTCCACATCAAAGGTTTAACGGTAAATACACTTTATATGAGCTCGTGCAGGGGATTAGGTAAAGTTAGCGTGTAGGAACAATGTAGACCCATATCAGCCTGTGTTAATAACGTCAAAGGAACTACAAGTATTGGCGTATGTCAGAAGTTACTGCTGAAACTATATTATCATACGATAATTCTGCAGCAGACGACTTTGAACATATTTTGTCAAAAAATAGAAAATCTCTATAATTAAATGGATAACCTATGACCAAACGTGGACAACATTGTTGCAAAATGAGAAATAATTCGCTTTGAGCAATTTCTTCTTTTGTCACTATGTTTTCAAAAAGCTGTCTGCTGCAGAGGCGTCAGAAAGCGTCTATATGAGGGAAGGGGTTTTTCTCACAAATCTATCTAACCCTTTCTAACATGAATACGCAATGTGACGTTCATCAGTTATTTATTAAAAACAGCTATGAATTAAAGTCATTGTAACATTTCAATGTTTTGTCATATTGCCCATTTTGATTCCCCCTGACTGCAATGTTTTTCATTCAGTCACTATGGCTTGAACAATTTTTTGTAAAGGATCATCCGAGGAACATTTCTACCATATTGTGTTGGAATCAGACTCGTAGATTCAGAGGAGAAGAATTTTAAAGTTTAGGTTTTTCCCCTTTTTCTGATGAAACCAAATTTCTTTATATAATTTAACCCTTTCCTTCATACAAACGCTTTCTGACGCATTCGCAGCAGACTACTTTTGAAAACATTGTCGCAAAATGTTTTCAACTCTATTCAATGATTAAACTTTCATTTATAAAGGTTTACCAATTTTTGCCAATGTGTTTTTAAAGTCGTCGGCTGCGGTCTTTGAAGCTTAAGTTGAAATTGATCAAATGGTTAAGATCTTGGAATCAGACGACCACATTTAGAGGAGACGACTTTTAAATGTTTGGAATATTACACCCTTTCTAATGGACGCTGCAACCAAAGTTCTTCATGTAATTTAACTTGTTCAATACATTTGAAAGACTAACTCATAATAAACATTCCTGTGGTGTTTGGTTGAACTTGATCCAGTGGTTTAGGAGAAGTTGTCGTTTGAAGCTAAACGTTAACAAAAGACGGAAAATCAGAACGAATCAACTTTAGTCTTAAGTTTAGGTGATCTAAAAATTATTCCGAGCAGTGAAAAAACATGGCCGCAAGGGGATAGGGCTCGTTTTGTTTATATGTATAGAGTAACAAAAATTAAATATATCTATGTTCTATTAAATCAGGTGAGCGATATAGGACCATCATGGTCCTCATGTTTAACATTATTATATATATTATGACATCAGTCTAATGTCTGCCGTAACATAGTGCCAGTCGATGTTATATAATGGTGAACGGCTAACGAAAGTTGATAATATATTCCAACATATAGGTAAACAACACTAGTCTGTCGTTAACGTCGCAGAAAGAGCAACGCGGTGTTACTTTACATTTCGCACGAGTTGAAATGATTCCTAGAGAAACATACAGCTGTGTAAACAACGATAGCTAAGGGTTCTCGAGCTTTCGTATTTCGTTGACACAAAAACTGTATACAACAATACAGTGTTAACTTATCCTTAGCAAGATCGGCGGAGGATTTACACGACATTAGAGAATTATCAGAACTGACAAGAACTGCGAAATATTCCATTATAATGGAACCATGCAACATATCTAAGGTTTGCGGTAGATAGATACCAATACCTTTGTCACGAGAAGACAAACTCGGCAGCTTCTCGGTACAGCGGTTGATTTGATCTTGATGGAGACCAGTTTCCTTAAAAACGAATCCTCAAGGATGCGACGTATACTAGTTTTTATGAACCGGGGACCAAAAAGGCTTCAATTGTTTGGAAACGTTTCTCCACCACGAAAATCCATCTAAATCTGCAACACAATGCAGACTCGTAATCGTTATGACTTCTATGGGAATTGTGTTACAGCCTTCATTACCGAAGACAAGAACAGTCAAAGAACATGCCAATATTATTATGTAGTAAGCTTCTTCTTCTTCTATTTTTTTCTATTTTATCAAAGTTTGTAAATGTTTCAATATCAACCTTTTATTACTTATTTATTACACATTCGGTTTATTCCGGTAGAACGCAGTTCTCGACAAGGTGTTCACATTACTATCTATTTACACTAAACTCATAGCTTGCGAGCTTCGGTGAGTTGTAGTCCACTCTGCATAACGACCTGGTGCTGTACACAGTGTCCAAAGAATACTCTCCACTTTGGTGTTCGCTTTAATCAAAGAATGACCGTTTCACGTCTTTTCGTCGATATATCCGGACGCAGTCTATGCTTTAGTTTATGGCAGTACTTAGTGACTCGCTTGTTGACATGTTCCGGCCTTGTTCATTAGGAGACCGACCACATAGCCGAGCCGCCAACTTTCTCCGAAAGCTCCTACTTATCAGCGAATAGACGACTGGATTGGTCACGTGGTATGAGAAATAGAAATAAAACACGTATACATTAAACCTAATCACACCGTGGCTCATAAGCCAGGCGGGCAAAAAACACACTAAATAAACAAAAGCCACTATCGACAGCATAAAACCCAGCTGAATATGTCTCCTTTTGGAAATACGAATACCATTACACCTAGCTGTAGCTCTAATCGACATACCTGTATTCTGGGTGGCGCCATCCATTGCGACTGCATCACCAACTCCAATGACCGGCGTCTCGTCGGTTGCGTGCTGATCGGATGCGTTTATTGAGCGGAGCTCAGTCTCGTTTCTCGCATGGTGAGAATGGTTTCGTCCGAACAACGTCCGAATGTTGTGATTTGTTATGACGTGAATGTAAATGATCGCGTACAGAATTATGACCAGAACACCGCAGATTAGGTAAAACGAACTGTATACCTTTTGCCAAATCATTCCAGCTTCGTACGGCAGATGTTTGTTGACTCCGAGACATTGTCCATCGTAGTATAATATGTCGTTTTCTGACTGTACGCCATACATGAGTGATGTAATAACACCGCTTGCTGCCGCAAGTGTTGCTAAACATATAACCGTTATTCTTGAGCAATCGACGTTACAGCGAAACCTTAACGGACCGACAATGTTAAGGAATCGGTCAAAGGCGATAACAGTCATGATGAAGGCCGAGAAAGGCACGGTCGAGGTGATCAGGAAGTGATACAATTTACAAATGAAGTCGGAACGCAGCTGATAGTGCACCAACTCTGTCGCGATTGTAAATGGAATCGTTACGAGGCACGTGATGAAGTCTGTCACTGCAAGCGTCAAAATGAATATGACTGCACTGTGGTTATGCTTCTGACGGACATAGACTGCAATCACAAAGGCATTGCCAATGACACCGAGAATGGACAAGATGAGTAGCTGTATAATGACCCCTATTGTTTGCACGTTGACATCCATTTTGTACCAAGTTAAGACCTGCAATAGAAAAATAAAAATAGGGTTTACCATTTCCCTTATACAAATTGAAACGTAGGGTTTACCATTTCCCTGATACAAATTGAAACGTAGTGTTTATCATTTCCCTGATACAAATTAAAACGTAGTGTTTATTATTTCCCTGATACAAATTAAAACGTAGTGTTTATCATTTCCCTGATACAAATTAAAACGTAGTGTTTACCATTTCCCTGATACAAATTAAAACGTAGTGTTTATCATTTCCCTGATACAAATTAAAACGTAGTGTTTATCATTTCCCTGATACAAACAATCCTTTTGATGTGGACGACTTTTGGTTAAAGATATTGTTTTAACTCAGGTACTAAAATCGTTCTACAATTTCTTTCGAGATTTAACATTTCTCTAAGGTTACTTTACCCAGAACACCACTCAAATATATGAGCCTTTTTATGGGAAAAGGTACAAGTTGGGTTTTGTAAACAGTGTATAGCCTGATTAGCCTGTGCTTCTGCACAGTCTGATCATGGTCTACACTGTACACACATTACTAACACGAGCTTGTTACGAGCTTCTGTCAACATTGGGACATATTGATCTGAACATACACTGCTCACAAATGCCATCTTGTACCTTTGTCCATTGACTGGCTCATACAGTGTTTACTTTACTTATTAGTCAGTTTAATATGCATGGGACATACTCCTGCAATAATTAAATCGCAGGGGTAGACTTAAGGCTGAAATTTCTACTAGTCAGCAGGGACAGTTGAAATGGAAAATTACTGGCCCAACATGTTTACCACTGGCCCAAACTTTTTAATGAGGACAAGGCAACATTCAATGGTTATTTATTTAATTGAAACAATTCAACTTTTTGAACAGTTTACATATCTGATACAATGTTAAGTATCGACCCGGATCAGCCTAAGCATGCCACACAGGCCTACACGGATAGACACTTTTCGCCTCCTGTGGATTTTCTGTTTCAGGAATAACTACTCTATACATCTATCCCCCTTAGACGGAATGTGTCGGCCGGATCAGTGTGCGCGGACAGCGCAGGCTGATCACGTCGATACATTACGCAGATGTCTATCGCCGCAGCTGCATTTTGGGGGCATTTTGAGAAAATAAAAGTGTGTAGGCACGTGCCTACAGTGCCTAAAGGGAGCTACGCCCCTGACTGATGGTACAGTTCAGAAATCTTGTTATACCTCTCGATAGCAGGGCATCGCATGCCACAACTGTAAGAGAGAGAGAGAGAGGTATAGTGGGAGACGGAGGCTCACTTGATACAATGGTACCGAGTTTGAATCCCGTTAGACCGGAGTCACCGTTAACGCGTTGATATCCAACACGTAGATACCGAGTGTGTTTAAGCATACAACAAATCTGCAGCAGACGACTTTGGAAACACATTGGCAAAACTATGGAAATACTACGATTATTGAATCGACTTGAAACCATTGTGTTCAAAGGATAAATTACTCATGATTAGCACTTTCTCCTTTTGCCACACCGTTTTCAAAAGCATATGCGGCGGTAGGTCCATCGAAATGCATCTGCCAGTGGGAAAGGGTTAACATGGAATGTAAGAACAAGTTTCCCAATCGATGGAGAATAAATTAATACACAAAGAATCTCCTCCTTATATACGATCGAAAGTTCCGTTTTCAGTTGATTATACGCTTACCAAAACAACAACGGCACAATGATATGTTTTGCGACAATAAAACATTCAAGAAACGCATTAGGGTTTTTACATTGAGACGCCTTGACAGATGATCTGGGAAAATTCCCATGAATTATTACAAGTTGCCACAGTTACCATATAATTTATAGCATTGTTGAGTCTTTCTTGATAAATGACTTGTAATGAGCACTTTTGTAAGGAAATATAACCATATAAGACTTTTTTTAAAATATCTTTGGTAAAGGAGGAACTGCTCAAATGGAGTAATTTTGCCTTTCCCTCATTATATGATTCATGTTCCCATATGTTACAGATTATTTCCTGAGATGTTTTCAAATCAGACGCCACAACTAGTTTGCAAAAAAAGTTTTAAAATTGTGATCATTCGACACATCGTTGCAATTCAGAGTTTGAAACACGGGTTGTCCGCAAACCCTTAACCAACAATTAATACCAAGTTAATCCTAGTTCATGTGTGTCATCCAGGCATCGACCGCGCAGTCTGATCTTGCTCTTGATTGTTCACAAATTAGTCTAAATGAATGTGTGAACAAACCTTTATACAGCAGTAGAAGATTGGATACCTTAGCATGGAGGTGCAAGACAGATATCTTTATTTAAACGTGTAATAAATACACAAATTAGCTGACAATAGTCTATGTGGGAAGGAAGCCTGTTGCCTGAGAGGAAGGTTGGATGGACTACAGATAGGAGAAAGCAAGGAAACACATGGTAAGGTGAAATCGCTTGTGTGATATGTGTGATATACTTATATGTTGTCGATCGACAGCTTGTTTTAAACAGCCAATTTTTGTATTCCCAGAACGGCATTTTGTTATATATCAGTCTGTGTATACCACGTGCTTTTGACGTCATATTTGCATGGTCAGACAGCAATAATTGCTCTTGATAAGAATGTAAAAACAATGGTAACTTTTTTTATTTCTTCACCCTTTTAACTGAAACATGGCGCAGTCTACGCCGCTTACAATTTCCTATCTCCGGTCTTTTACAGGAGTTTGATTGGTGGTCTAGTCTGTTCAAACACTTCGACGAACCTGTTCTCAAAATCCAGTTTTGATAATTCTCCGGCTGTCGGCGATATTAACAAATTTTGAGAAAAGGTTCATCGAAGTGTTTGAAGAAACTAAACCACTAATCAAACTCCGCTGAAAAACCGGAGATAGGGCTCTGTAAGCGGCGTAGAATGTGCCATGTTTCATTAAAAATGATGTTTTTACTTCTAAACCGAAGTAAAATATTTCTGTCCGCCGTAGCATTTGTGACGTATAAGTCACGTGGTATACACACACTGAAAATGCAGGCGCAAAGCAAGAATAAGTTTACTTTCGTTTGATGAACGGGGTTTTATTTTTACTTCATTCTCGTTCGATAACAACTCGCAGATCTTAACCATCATCAAATCTTAAACTTACTATTTCAAACTTACTTAAAGACATGGCCACTAGTTGGTCTCGCCGATTTAAAAACAATGTGGCAATAGGAAAATATTGCTCATTATGAGCAATTTCTCCTCGAGCAACAATTTTTAAATTTACAAATATTGCTGAGACAATTCCAAAGTAATATATATGGAAAAGGGTTGACCCATTCAATGATATAGAAGAGTTTCGACACATTTACTGCAGACGATGTTAGAAAACATTTTATTGCTTTGAACAGGCAATGTCTCCATTCACGACAATATTGTTCAATTCTTAATAAAATATCTTACTTCAAACTTATACTTTCATTGTTAGCTCGCCTATTCGAAGAAATAGGGGAGCTTATGTTATCACCCCGGCGTTGGCGTTGGCGTTGGCGTTGGCGTTGGTGTTGGCGTTGGCGTCCGCGTTGCCAGCTTGGTCAAACCTTTGCGTGCAAGGCCTTTTCTCAGACACTGTGTATGCTGTTGCTTTGAAACTTCACACACTTATTCAGGATCATTAGGGGACCTTGTATGTCAAGTCCCATAACTCTGGAATGGATTTTGACTGAATTGTGCCCCTTTTTCGACTTAGAATTTTGGTCAAACCTTTGCGTGCAAGGCCTTTTCTCAGACACTGTGTATGCTGTTGCTTTGAAACTTCACACACTTATTCAAGATCATTAGGGGACCTTGTATGTCAAGTCCCATAACTCTGGAATGGATTTTGACTGAATTGTGCCCCTTTTTCGACTTAGAAATTTGGTCAAACCTTTGCGTGCAAGGCCTTTTCTCAGACACTGTGTATACTGTTGCTTTGAAACTTCACACACTTATTCAGGATCATTAGGGGACCTTGTATGTCAAGTCCCATAACTCTGGAATGGATTTTGACTGAATTGTGCCCCTTTTTGGACTTAGAAATTTGGTCAAACCTTTGAGTGCAAGGCCTTTTCTCAGACACTGTGTATGCTGTTGCTTTCAAACTTCACACACTTATTCAGGGTCATTAGGGGACCTTGTATGTCAAGTCCCATAACTCTTGAATGGATTTTTTTCAAACATTTGGATTTTTTTCTTTTTCCTTTCTTGTATTTTTCAATTTTGTGTTTAGCTCAACGTTAAAGTTTCGATTTTTTTTTTCTCAATAAGTACTGGTTCTAGGGCTTTCATATTTTTTGGGGTAAAACATTTGTTTTTTGCTGGATTTTGAAAATTGGGCATAGCTTCTTCATATTTTGTTGGATTAATTTCATTTTTTTTTTTTAATTTTCTTGTATTTTTGAACTTTGAGCATTATTTTTTTATTTTTTATTTTTTTTCTTGAATTTTGGAACTTTGTGTTCAGCTCAATTTTTTTTTTTAAATTTCTTGTATTTTTGAACTTTTTTTTTTTATTATTTCTTGTTTAAAAATAATTGTGTTTAGCTCAATGTTAGAGTTTTGTTTACTTTTTGTCTTTTACACTTGCCTTGATAGTCAAAGCAGGGGACACAGTGAGACATTTAATTACGCGTAATTCTTGTCTTTCTTTTGTAAATTCAATTTCAACTGAATTATTCCACTTTTGGATTTTGGACTTTATACCCATGCTATAACTGTTCTGAAGTAGGCCCTGATAGACGATATCCCTGATAGGCGAGCTATATTGTCCTCCGACAACTCTTGTTGCTGTTTTACTCTCTGTATTCAACTCTTTCAGCGCCAAAGGCAATATTCAGGTTTTTGCAAACAATACTGATTCAGGCGAGTCAGCTCGTAACGAGCTGTCTCACCTGAAATCAGCATTGTTTGCCTTTTAGTTATCAAAATAGGCCGAAATTGTATTACATGAAAAATGGAGACGCCCGATTTTGAACATGGAAGAGTCTACTTTAAACAATTCGGCGCTGAAAGGGTTAAGGGGCAGATGACTCTCGAAGAAACCTTATTAGGGAAATGGTTAATTCTGTATTTGGAATCCATTTGTAAAATAAACATGCATGTATTCATGAGATTCTTAATCCGACAGCATAATGACATTTGTTAACCCTTACCACAACCATATCATCTTTATTTCCTCCAATATATGATGGTCATACACAGATGACTACTGTGATATATAAAGAAAGAAAAAAAGAAAGATTCCAAAATATCTCGTTTAAATTACAACACTTACATCAAAGCCATTACCTTATCTGATCGAATAACTTAAACATTTCCGCAGAAAAGAAGAAATGCACGTAAGGAGAGTTTAATCTGAGTTTAAGTGTAAGGCATGTAGGAGATGAGAATTGTCGTATTTATAAATTCATACTCGCCTACAACCCTTACGCAATCTAATGACAAAACATAAGTTTGCAGAATTCAAGATGTGGTATAGAATTAATATATATAATGCTTATCTATCCACTCAAAGGCCTAGTCATGTCATGAAAACAGAACATCAACTACATTCCTCAGAAAACTAAATTACCCAATTACTTGATAAGTGTAGGTAAGTATAATATAATAGATGAGAGGCGAAAGAAAAAACATATGCCTATTTTTCGAAGAGTTACCACAGAAAGAGCACTTTAACGAAACAAGCCGAGCCCCGGTAGCTCAGTCGGTAGCGACGCGGGCTGTCAATCCAGGGGTTGTGAGTTCGAATCCCGGCTCGACCAACTTTCTTTCCGACGATTGTCAAAAGTCAATGTGACATGCGTCATTCGTCTTCCAACAATGGGATAGGTCTATGTGGAAAAGCATCCAGTTGCTTGGGAAGATTGTTGTGTGGGGTACTGGTGTGAGAAAACCAGGAAATGCATGCATAGGTGAACTGGCCTCCGTGATATAACTGAAAAATTGTTAAAAACGGCGTTAAACCCCAATCGAACTTTAACGAAACAAAATTGAATGTGTTCACACAATCACAACAGCAATCTCACAGCTAACGTATATACATAGGACGTGCACTATATTTACATGGAGAACTATGCAATAACACAACTTACGTACATACATAGGACGTGCACTTTATATACATGGATAACTATGCAATAACACAACTTACGTACACACATAGGACGTGCACTTTATATACATGGAGAACTATGCAATAACACAACTTACGTACATACATAGGACGTGCACTTTATATACATGGATAACTATGCAATAACACAACTTACGTACACACATAGGACGTGCACTTTATATACATGGATAACTATGCAATAACCCAACTTACGTACATACATAGGACGTGCACTTTATATACATGGAGAACTATGCAATAACACAACTTACGTACACACATAGGACGTGCACTTTATATACATGGATAACTATGCAATAACACAACTTACGTACATACATAGGACGTGCACTTTATATACATGGAGAACTATGCAATAACACAACTTACGTACATACATAGGACGTGCACTTTATATACATGGAGAACTATGCAATAACACAACTTACGTACACACATAGGACGTGCACTTTATATACATGGATAACTATGCAATAACCCAACTTACGTACATACGTAGGACGTGCACTTTATATACATGGAGAACTATGCAATAACACAACTTACGTACACACATAGGACGTGCACTTTATATACATGGAGAACTATGCAATAACACAACTTACGTACATACATAGGACGTGCACTTTATATACATGGAGAACTATGCAATACATGTAACACAGGTGTATGTGCAAGTTCATATCCTTACAAGATACATAGTTAAACAAAATATTACATACATGTACAACAATGATAGTATACAGAACAATCATCCGTTTTGACTAATTTTTATGGTGGCATACTTCTGCCACCACATAACCACTTAATTATTACGTTATTTAACTAGTTAGTCACTTAATTATCATGATAAATATCTGATTAACGCGTTATTTTTTATGGTAACAGATAGTTATGTTAACACTAAAAAGTATATGTTACTGCCCACTACTGCCAACATATACCTACATAATGCCATTTTTGATATATATTAAGTGACTAACGTGTTTTGTAACTAGTTAGTCAGATAAGTATCGTGATAATTATGTAGTTAACTAGTTAGTGAGATAAGTATCATGATAATTATGTCGTTAACTAGTTACGTAACTAGTTAATCAGATAAGTTTCGCGATAAGTATGTAGTTAACTAGTTACGTAACTAGTTAATCAGATAAGTTTCGCGATAAGTATGTAGTTAACTAGTTACGTAACTAGTTAATCAGATAAGTATCGTGATAATTATGTGGTTAACTAGTTACGTAACTAGTTAGTCGGATAACTATCGTGATAATTACGTAACTAGTTAACCACAACATTATCACGATAATTATGTGGTTAACTAGTTAATCAGATAAGTATCGTGATAATTATGTGGTTAACTAGTTACGTAACTAGTTAACCACTTATCTAAAAAATATATTAAGTGACTAACGCGTTATGTAACTAGTTAGTCAGATAAGTATCGTGACCATTATGTAGTTAACTAGTTAGTGAGATAAGTATCATGATAATTATGTCGTTAACTAGTTACGTAACTAGTTAATCAGATAAGTATCGTGATAATTATGTGGTTAACTAGTTACGTAACTAGTTAGTCAGATAACTATCGTGATAATTACGTAACTAGTTAACCACAAAATTATCACGATAGTTATCTGACTAACTAGTTACATAACGCGTTAGTCACTTAATATATTTTTTAGATAAGTGGTTAACTAGTTACGTAACTAGTTAACCACATAATTATCACGATACTTATCTGATTAACTAGTTAACCACATAATTATCGTGATAATTTTGTGGTTAACTAGTTACGTAATTATCACGATAGTTATCTGACTAACTAGTTACGTAACTAGTTAACTACATACTTATCGCGAAACTTATCTGATTAACTAGTTACGTAACTAGTTAACTACATACTTATCGCGAAACTTATCTGATTAACTAGTTACGTAACTAGTTAACGACATAATTATCATGATACTTATCTCACTAACTAGTTAACTACATAATTATCACGATACTTATCTGACTAACTAGTTACAAAACACGTTAGTCACTTAATATTTATCAAAAATGGCATTATGTAGGTATATGTTGGCAGTAGTGGGCAGTAACATATACTTTTTAGTGTTAACATAACTATCTGTTACCATAAAAAATAACGCGTTAATCAGATATTTATCATGATAATTAAGTGACTAACTAGTTAAATAACGTAATAATTAAGTGGTTATGTGGTGGCAGAAGTATGCCACCATAAATTTTGCCTCAATGTTTTCCAAAGTGGTAGACTGAAGATGCGACAAAAGAGTTTTTATCTAGGAAAGGATTGAAACAATAAAACATGCCATAAACGCATTACGTCTTTACATAGTGACGCTTTGATAGATTTTCTTTCAGAAATCCGATGAATTGTTACAGTGAGCCGAGAGAGAAAATAACAGAAACCTTTCAATAAACACTTAGCACCATGTTAAGAGAAACCTTTCAATTGAACGCTACCCGGAGCATCTTCTTTACAGAAAGCTTTCAATTTACACGCTTGTATACAAACTTAGAGCACAATGTTAAGAGAAACCTTTCAATTAAATGCTAGTTTAAACCTTTAGCATCTTGTTAATGGAAACCTTTCAATTAAATGTTAGTTTAAACCCTTAGCACCATGTTAACAGAAACCTTTCAATTAAATGTTAGTTTAAACCCTTAGCACCATGTTAACAGAAAACTTTCAATTAAATGTTAGTTTAAACCCTTAGCACCATGTTAAGAGAAACCTTTCAATTAAATGTTAGTTTAAATCCTTAGCACCATGTTAAGAGAAACCTTTCAATTAAATGTTAGTTTAAACCCTAAGCACCATGTTAACAGAAACCTTTCAATTAAATGTTAGTTTAAACCCTTAGCACCATGTTAAGAGAAACCTTTCAATTAAATGTTAGTTTAAACCCTAAGCACCATGTTAACAGAAAACTTTCAATTAAATGTTAGTTTAAACCCTTAGCACCATGTTAAGAGAAACCTTTCAATTAAATGTTAGTTTAAATCCTTAGCACCATGTTAAGAGAAACCTTTCAATTAAATGATAGTTTAAACCCTAAGCACCATGTTAACAGAAACCTTTCAATTAAATGTTAGTTTAACTCACCTTTCCCACATACAACACATTTTTAGTTTTTTTACATTGCGCACACTTTTTTGGCGACAGTTAAAAACGTTTCGACCACAATAGTTCGGTTTAATTGTCGCAGAAATGATCTACTATATTTCCCCTAAAAGAACAGGTTTGCCCAATAGGTTTTAGTTTTTACATGTACTTAAGTGAAGTATCATAACTAAGCTTGAACTATGAATGATTTTAGAGTCCGGAGATTAGATTTAACGATTCTGTATTGTAACGAGGCCGTTGACCTATTAACTCGAAATCCACAGTGATCCACACGGATCTTCATTGGGTTTAGTGTTGACCTAATACCTCAACATCGAGTTGGACCTTCATTAAATCAAAATCCGTTAACCTAATTACTCAAAAATCAATTGAGACCTTTATCGTATCAAGACCGTTGATACTATTTTTTTTGAAAAAAAAAATATTTTGAGTCCAAGTAACTCAGTCGGTATCGACTCGGGCTGTAAATCCAGGGGTTGTTAGTTCAAACCACAGCTCGGCCAAAACTATTTCCGACGTTTGACAAAAGTCACTGTCTTTGTGGAAAAGCAGCCTTCTGACTGGAAAGTCTGTTGTGTGGAGTACTGGTTTGATAAAGCCATGAAAAACAAGAGTAGGTGAACTGGCCGCCCTGATATGACTGAAAATTGTTGAGACCGGCGTTAGATCAAAATCAATTGAGTTAAGTGTTGACCTAATTACCCGAAAGTCGATAGGGATCTTCATTAAGTCAAGACCGTTGACTAATTTACTCAAAAACATAAATAGGGTACTCTTTGAGTCATAGTGATGACCTACGTACTCAAACATAAATAGGGCCCTATTTGAATCATATTGTTGACCTATTTACTCATACATAAATAGGGCCTTCTTTGAGTGATTGTATTGACCTATTACTCAAAAATCGATAGGGATCTTCATTAAGTCAAGACCGTTGACTAATCTACTCAAACATAAATAGGGCCATATTCGAATCATATTGTTGACCTATTTACTCAAACATAAATAAGGCCTTCTTTGAGTCATAGTAATGACCTATTACTCAAACATAAATAGGGCCCTCTTTGAATGATAGTGTTGACCTATTTACTCACACATAAATAGGGCCCTCTTTAAGTGATAGTGTTGACCTATTAATCAAACATAAATATGACCCTATTTCATTCATAGCGTTGACCTATTTACTCAAACATAAATAGGGCCCTATTTGAGTCATAGTGTTGACCTATAACTCAAACATAAATAGGGCCCTCTTTGAGTCATAGTGTTGACCTATTTACTCAAACATAAATAGGGCCCTCTTTGAGTGATAGTGTTGACCTATTACTCAAACATAAATAGGGCCCTCTTTGCGTCATAGTGTTGACCTATTTACTCATACGTAAATAGGGCTCTATTTGAGTCATAGTGTTGACATATTACTCAAACATAAATAGGGCCCTATTTGAGTCAAAGTGTTGACCTGTTTACTCATACATAAATAGGGCCCTATTTGAGTCATAGTGTTGACATATTACTCAAACATAAATAGGGCCCTATTTGAGTCATAGTGTTGACCTATTTACTCAAACATAAGTAGGGCCCTCTATGAGTGATACTGTTGACCTATTTACTCAAACATAAATAGCCCCCCCCCCCCCCCCTTTGAGTGATAGTGTTGACCTATTACTCAAACATAAATAGGCCCCTCTTTGAGTGATAGTGTTGACCTATAACTCAAACATAAATAGGGCACTCTTTGAGTGATAGTGTGGACTTATTTACTCAAACATAAATAGGGCCCTCTTTGAGTGATAGTGTTGACCTATTTACTCAAACATAAATAGGCCCCCCTTTGAGTGATAGTGTTGACCTATTACTCAAACATAAATAGGGCCCTCTTTGCGTCATAGTGTTGACCTATTTACTCAAACATAAATAGGGTCCTATTTGAGTCAAAGTGTTGACCTATTTACTCAAACATAAATAAGTCCCTATTTGAGTCATAGTGTTGACCTATTACTCAAACATAAATAGGGCCTTCTTTGAGTGATAGTGTTGATTTATTTACTCAAACATAAATAGGTCCCTATTTGAGTCATAGTGTTGACCTATTTACTCAAACATAAGTAGAGCCCTCTATGAGTGATACTGTTGACCTATTTACTCAAACATAAATAGCCCCCCCCCCCCCCCCTTTGAGTGATAGTGTTGACCTATTACTCAAACATAAATAGGCCCCTCTTTGAGTGATAGTGTTGACCTATAACTCAAACATAAATAGGGCACTCTTTGAGTGATAGTGTGGACTTATTTACTCAAACATAAATAGGGTCCTCTTTGAGTGATAGTGTTGACCTGTTTACTCATACCTAAATAGGTCCCTCTTTGAGTGATAGTGTTGACCTATTACTCATACATAAATAGGGCCCTTTTTGAGTGATAGTGTTGACCTATTACTCATACATAAATAGGGCCCTTTTTGAGTGATAGTGTTGACCTATTACTCATACATAAATAGGGCCCTCTTTGAGTGGTAGTGTTGACCTATTACTCATACATAAATAGGGCCCTTTTTGAGTGATAGTGTTGACCTATTACTCATACATAAATAGGGCCCTCTTTGAGTGATAGTGTTGACTTATTTACTCATACATAAATAGGCCCCTCTTGGAGTGATAGTTTGTTTGTTTGTTTGTTTGGAGTTTAACGCCGCTTTCAACAGCTTTGGTCATATCACGGCGGTCAGTGCACCTACCCATGTTTTCCTGGCTTTCCCACACCAGTACTTACACAACATTCTTTCGAAGTCACTGACTACTTTCTCACATAGATCAGAGGTGAGAGGCAATGTAAACATCGCCCGAAAGAACGCGCCGCAACAGGGTATCGAACCCGTGACCTCAAGATCACGAGTCAGATACGCTACCAATTGAGCTACCCGGCCGGGCTGGAGTGATAGTGTTAACCTGTTTACTCAAACATAAATAGGGCCCTATTTGAGTGACAGTTTTGACCTTATTACTCAAAAATCGATAGGGATCTTCATTAAGTCAACTGTTCGCAATTTTGATAATCAAAAATGATAAGCATGAATAGAATATATATATATTGATGTGACATTTAAGAACCACAAAGGAATTTGAGTTTCACAACCATTTCTTTTTCGATATTTTGTTTTATCTGATTATTTCAGCCTTTTAATTTAACCAATTTTGTACATTGTTTGATCTTTCTCTTTTGTTTACATTTATAATATACTTGCCTATTAAAATGGCTACCAGGGTCGTAACTATTGTAGTTCGGGAACTATGTAGTTCCTGAAGTCAGCCGAATTGTTCCTTGTGTAAAATACATTAGTACGAACCAAGTTCACTAGCGTATCTGCAACCAGACGAACGCACTGGCGGACAGACATCGTAAACAAAAGTGTCTCATTGTGTCTTTTTAAAAAGCCCGTGTGAAATAATGAAACAAGAAATCATGAAATGAGAAAATTACATACCTTAAGAAAAATGCCTTATTTATAAAAATCAAATATCCAGTAGATCACCTTTTAGTTCCTCTATATGACGATAAAGTGCATGTTATATCACAGAATCATAATTATAATTTGCTGTCAAATCAATTTATTCATAAATTCCCGTTTTATGAAATACACATTATCTGAAGTATAAATAGTATCATATTTTGAATCTGCCGTAAAGCGTTTATCCGTTTTGAATATCTCCCCAAAGAGCAATACACAGCGCGGCAGTGATGTGAATTTAATGTGATGGAAGTTCCGTCTTCAGATCTGTAACATGATACTGCTTTCAGCGTTCTCGTCTCTCAGAAACCATATAACGAAGTCGCACCATCGCGAAACATGTGTGTCAGTTTGTTTAACCCTTTCCCACATGATGACGCATTTTAAGGCAATTGCAGCCGACAATGTTTGAAAACATTGTGGCACAAGACAAAATTGCTCATTATGAGCTATTTTTTCTTTTGTCGCAATGTTTTTTAACTCTATTCAAAAGTTTTATTTCCGAGTATTAGATCTATTCAATGTTCGAGCCCAGACGTTTTTAAAGTCGTCTGCTGCAGATTTGTTGTATGTGTGTGGAAAAGGGTTACCAATTGACGTAATATGAAACTGTAAAAACCGTCTGCTTCAAAAATGTTTCTGAGGAAAATGATATGTAACACCAGGACAACTGAATTTCAAACATTGATGGGAAAAAGGCAGATCACGCATGTAACGAGCAATATCAACTTTACACCCCAATGCTGTTAATCGTCGTCTAGTGCAGATATGTCAACTGTTGTCCATGTCACACAGAGGATTGAAATGAAGCACGTTTTAAATCATATAATATAACGTGTTTAAACAATCCTCTTTTTTCAAAGATTTCTTGAAACACTTCAATGCGTGAATGTCGACTGTAGATCCATATCAATGGTCGCCTGCCGCCTTTGGTACTCAATTCCGCAAGTACATCCCACTCCACTTAATGCCGTGTAGTTATTACTCTGTTTTCTGACATCTTTAAACAGCATAGACGCTTGGAGAAATCAGCGTGAAAAAACCTCGTTGCAAGGCATGTCATTATTCATGAGATTCCCAACTACTCTATATAATCGACAAGATGTATTATGATATTTTGGTATGGTTTTCTTTTTAGGTTGTCTTTGGATAAAGACGTCTGTTTTATTCCTGGATCGGTAAAGTTTTAATGATCCGCTTTTCTCGAATGTTCGCATAAACTCTTTCCAACATAAACACGCTTCCTGACATCTCTGAAGCAGACGATCTTTTTAAAATATAGTAACAAACGGAGAAATTGCTCATGATGAGCAGTTTTTCTCCTTTCGCCATACAGTTTTCAGCTTTTACAATAATTTCTCATCTTTCATTTATAGAGAGTTTCCATATTTGATTACTGTATGCTTTCAAAATAGTCTGCTGCAGATTTGTTGTATGTTGGAAACGGTTAAAACATCCGCTCGAGACTTGCGTGGAACTAAAAACAATTAAAATGAACCGCGACGGACGAAAAGGTGTCCTGTTCCACAATTGTGAACAGTGAAGATTCGAGCGATCCAGAGCATCCCGCCTATTTTCATCACTCGAGTGTAGCCCTTCTAATAGTGCATCCCGCCTATTTTCATCACTCGAGTGTAGCCCTTCTAATAGTGCATCCACCCATTTTCATCACTCGAGTGTAGCCCTTCATATAGTGCATCCTCCTATTTTCATCACTCGAGTGTAGCCCTTCTAATAGTGCATACGTTTATTTTTATCACTCGTGTGTAGTCCTTCTAGTAGTGCATCCGCCTATTTTCATCACTCGAGTGTAGCCCTTCATATAGTGTATCCGCCTATTTTCATCACTCGAGTGTAGCCCTTCATATAGTGCATCCGCCTATTTTCATCACTCGAGTGTAGCCCTTCTAATAGTGCATACGTTTATTTTCATCACTCATCAATCTAGTGTAGCCCTTCTAATAGTGCATCCGCTTATTTTCATCACTCGAGTGTAGCCCTTCTAATAGTGCATCCGCTTATTTTCATCACTCGAGTGTAGCCCTTCTCATAGTGCATCCGCTTATTTTCATCACTTGAGTGTAGCCCTTCTAATAGCACATCCAAGTTTTGTTGTATGTGATGCGCAAACTTAAACAAATCAAACCTATGTTTCGTCTGACGCAAGTCACATATGCACTGCGTCTAACGATTTTGAGATATTAATGCATATATATGCGAAATAGTTAAGATTGAGACGAGCCTGTGCATTAGCAAGGGTTCAGGAGAGTCTTCACCGTCCGCATATGAACCGTCCCGCGAGAAAACCAACAGTGTGGACTTTGCGTTAAGTATCGACCCGGATCAGCCGAAGCACGCCGAGCAGCCTTACCAAGATAGACACGTTTCGCCTCCAGTGGATTTTCAGTTTCAGGAATCAATACTCTATACCTTTATCCCCCTGAGACGGAATGTGTCGGCCCGGATCAGTCTGCGCGGACAGCACAGGCTGATCTTGGTCGATACATTACGCAGAGGCCATGATGTTGGTTTTTTCGCGGGAAGGCTTATATACTGTGGCAAAAGGCGAAACTGCTCATGATGAGCAATATCTTTTTTTTTTTTTTCACAATTATTTCCCAACATTATTCAATACAATTGTTGATTAATCTGAAGTGAATATTAGTTTTGCCTAAATGATATCAAAGTCGTCTGCTGCTGATTTGGTGTATGTGGGATATGGTTTATTTGAACTATATAGTTAGTACACATACTTTTACATATATTTTCAATCGTTATGCTTATATATGAGCCGGGTCTGGCGATTTGGGATAACATTGCAACTCCGAGGCCGTATTTGGGTGTCTCATTGGTTATTGTTAACCGGATTTGGAGTCTCATTGCTTCTCCGTCAGTAGTTTTTGGGTCTCATTGGTTCTACGTATTCGATTTGTGATCGCATTGGTTCTCCGTTACCGTATTTTGGGTCTCATTGGTTATCCGTGACCGTATTTTGGGTCTCATTGGTTCTCCGTTACCGTATGTTGGGTCTCATTGGTTCTACGTATTCGATTTGTGATCGCATTGGTTCTCCGTTACCGTATTTTGGGTCTCATTGGTTATCCGTGACCGTATTTTGGGTCTCATTGGTTCTCCGTTACCGTATGTTGGGTCTCATTGGTTCTACGTATTCGATTTGTGATCGCATTGGTTCTCCGTTACCGTATTTTGGGTCTCATTGGTTATCCGTGACCGTATTTTGGGTCTCATTGGTTCTCCGTTACCGTATGTTGGGTCTCATTGGTTCTACGTATTCGATTTGTGATCGCATTGGTTCTCCGTTACCGTATTTTGGGTCTCATTGGTTATCCGTGACCGTATTTTGGGTCTCATTGGTTCTCCGTTACCGTATGTTGGGTCTCATTGGTTCTACGTATTCGATTTGTGATCGCATTGGTTCTCCGTTACCGTATTTTGGGTCTCATTGGTTATCCGTGACCGTATTTTGGGTCTCATTGGTTCTCCGTTACCGTATTTTGGGTCTCATTGGTTCTACGTAATCGATTTGTGATTGCATTGGTTCTCCGTTACCGTATTTTGAGTCTCATTGGTTCTCCGTTATCGTATTTTGGGTCTCATTGGTTCTACGTAATCGATTTGTGATTGCATTGGTTCTCCGTTACAGTATTTTGAGTCTCATTGGTTCTCCGTGTGGTCTTATTAGTTCTCCGAAACAGGATTTGTGGTCTCATTTGTAAAGTTCAGACCGGATTATGGGGGTCTTTTTGCTTCTCAGTAACCGGATTTGTGGTCTCATTGATTCTTGCTTTATCGGATTTGCAGTCTCATTGGTTCTCCATTAACCGGATTTTTGGTCTCATTTGCTCACGTTAACCGCATTTTTGGTATCATTGGGCTTGATAATGGTCTCATTGATTATAGTTAACCTGCTTTTGGGGGGGGGGGAGGGGGGGTTTTGTAGGTCTCATTTTATCTCGTTTACTGGAATGGGGGGGGGGGGGGGTCTCATTGGTTCTCCGTAACCAGATTTGGAGTCTCATTGGTTATCGTTAACCGAATTTGAGGTCTCTTTAATTCTCCGTAATCATATAAAGATAAAATAACGTCAACCTAATGCGGTAACATTTCAGATTTGTATTGTTAAGATCTATCTAGGATGTAGTTACATATACATATACACGGACAATGAACGCTCTCATGAGATTAATTAAGATCTAGACGCGGGTCATATCTATAATATCAATATATATATCGATAATTAAAGGTTAAAAGAGTTTTGAGAACGGAACAGGATAGAACAGTTATTTTATTTTCAACTTGAGCATAATTAGCTCATGGTCGATAAACACACATGGTTCAAACAATAAAACTATATAAACAAAAGTGATTAATTAAATCTTTCACTGCCAAATTTCACAAAGTCGACTCTACCATGTTGTAAAAATTGGACCACTCCATTGTTCGTCCAACAAGATATTTAGTAAAACTTAATGTCTAAGTCGCAAACAATGCAGATTTCATGAGAGACAGCTAATTTAGAGCTGTCTCAGTTGAACTGCATTGTTTGCAACAGCATTTGACGAATTTCACAAAGTCCAGTCTTTCACGTTGAAATCCCGGCTCGGCCAACTTTCTTTCCGACGATTGACAAAAGTCAATGCGACATGCGCCATTCGTCTTCCACCAATGGGCTAAGTCTATGTGGAAAAGCAGCCAGTTGCTTGGGAAGATTGTTGTGTGGAGTACTGGTGTGAGAAAACCAGGAAATGCATGAGTAGGTGAACCGTCCGCCGTGATATAACTGAGAAATTGTTAAAAACGGCGTTAAACCCATTTCAATCAATCAATCAATCAATCAATCAATCAATCAATCCACGTTGAAAATTGAATCAATTCATTTTTCGTCGAACATGAATTGGTAAAATATCATGTCTAAGTCGCAAACAATGCAGATTTCAGGAGAGACAGTCCGGCTCGAGATGTCTCCCCTGAATCTGAATTGTTTGCACAAGCCTTGTATTGCCTTTTGCAGCGTCAGGGATAAGTTTTTATTCAGATGTGTGTATATAAATATATATACATGAACACACATGTATATGAGATGTGAACTTTTAATTCCCGGAGGAACGAAACCTTTTTTTTTTAACAGAAAGAAAAGATGTAAGACTTTTAGACATGTTCTGTATCTAGAACACTAAAATTGCACCAAGTCACCAAATAACCGACATTCTAGATTTTGAGATCAGAGAAAATCGCAGTTAACCCTTTCCCTCAAATAGACGCTTTCTGACGCCTCTGCAGCAGACATCTTTTTGAAAACATAGTGACACAAGTAGAAATTGCTCAAAACGAGCAATTTCTCCTTTTGCAACAATGTTTTCTACTTTTCTTCATAGGTTATCCATTCAATTAAAGAGATTTACCATTTTTTGACAAAATATCTTCGAAGTCGTCTGCTGCAGAATTGTCGTATGAAAGAAAGAGTTAAAAAGAATAGACATGTACAGGGCCGTGAAGGAATCTAGTACTCCGTTCAATGTGAGGTGCTTATCCCGGTTCACAGCACGAAAGGTGTTGCATGAACGATCGATCACCTTTCAGAGTGTAACTGATCAGATGCATTGAAGGTTTTGTTTTGGTCCCGGAATTCCCGGGAGAGCACCGAAAGACAACACCCGATGTCAACCAAATTATATTATCTCATGAAATCTAGAACTGTAGATCCAAACAGGGCAATTACTCCTTACTTCAGTTTGTTTCCAATTTAATGTCTAAATTTCTTCTTTCAATTTCCGATAATGAAAATCAACATGCATTATTGACATTTCTTTTTCAACGGACAATTTCAATTTCAAAGCAGACGACTTATTATAAAAATTAGGTCATAATGAGCGGGTTTTCGAGAGTGATTAATATAAGCTGAAAGTTTGTTTCGCAATCGATGTAAAATGAATAAGTTAAAAATGATCAGGTAATAATACAAACAGTTAACCATTGGTAATCCATAGTTTACTCGTTTCGTTAAGTGTACACACACACAAACACATTCATCAGGATTTAGAGGAGGTTTTCAGACTCCTTTATTTGATAACAGTCTTTCACAGAAATCGTTCCGTTAGAGAAGCGCATTAATTTTAACTGATAGCGAACTTGTGATCGACACTGATGCAATCTAAAACAATCAAGACTATAGACCGAGATAAAATAATCCCCGCCGTCCCTAAACTTACTTGTGGCAGTACCGAAATGGACCCTTATCCCGTCGTCCCTAAACTTACTTGTGGCAGTACCGAAATGGACCCTTATCCCGTCGTCCCTAAACTTACTTGTGGCAGTACCGAAATGGACCCTTATCCCGCCGTCCCTAAACTTACTTGTGGCAGTACCGAAATGGACCCTTATCCCGTCGTCCCTAAACTTACTTGTGGCAGTACCGAAATGGACCCTTATCCCGTCGTCCCTAAACTTACTTGTGGCAGTACCGAAATGGACCCTTATCCCGCCGTCCCTAAACTTACTTGTGGCAGTACCGAAATGGACCCTTATCCCGCCGTCCCTACACCGACTTGTGACAGTACCGAAATGGACCCTTATCCCGCCGTCCCTAAACTTACTTGTGGCAGTACCGAAATGGACCCTTATCCCATCGTCCCTAAACTTACTTGTGGCAGTACCGAAATGGACCCTTATCCCGCCGTCCCTAAACCGACTTGTGGCAGTACCGAAATGGACCCTTATCCCGCCGTCCCTAAACCGACTTGTGGCAGTACCGAAATGGACCCTTATCCCGTCGTCCCTAAACTTACTTGTGTCAGTACCGAAATGGACCCTTATCACGCCGTCCCTACACCGACTTGTGACAGTACCGAAATGGACCCTTATCCCGTCGTCCCTAAACTTACTTGTGGCAGTACCGAAATGAACCCTTATCCCGCCGTCCCTAAACCGACTTGTGGCAGTACCGAAATGGACCCTTATCCCGCCGTCCCTTAACCGACTTGTGGCAGTACCGAAATGGACCCTTATCCCGTCGTCCCTAAACTTACTTGTGGCAGTACCGAAATGGACCCTTATCCCGCCGTCCCTAAACTTACTTGTGGCCGTACCGAATGGACCCTTATCCCGTCGTCCCTAAACTTACTTGTGGCAGTACCGAAATGGACCCTTATCTCGCCCTCCCTAAATGGACTTGTGGAAGTACCGAAATGGACCCTTATCCCGCCGTCCCTACACCGACTTGTGACAGTACCGCAATGGACCCTTATCTCGCCCTCCCTAAATCGACTTGTGGAAGTACCGAAATGGACCCTTATCCCGCCGTCCCTACACCGACTTGTGACAGTACCGCAATGGACCCTTATCTTACCCTCCCTAAACCGACTTGTATCAGTACCGAAATGGACCCTTATCCCGCCGTCCCTACACCGACTTGTGACAGTACCGAAATGGACCCTTATCCCGCCGTCCCTACACCGACTTGTGACAGTACCGCAATGAACCCTTATCTCGCCGTCCCTACACCGACTTGTGACAGTACCGAAATGGACCCTTATCCCGCCGTCCCTACACCGACTTGTGACAGTACCGCAATGGACCCTTATCTCGCCCTTCCTAAATCGACTTGTGGAAGTACCGAAATGGACCCTTATCCCGCCGTCCCTACACCGACTTGTGACAGTACCGCAATGGACCCTTATCCCGCTGAATTCCCACAGCCGATATCATCATCATTAACTTTTAACCCTTATCCCACATATGACAAATGTTCAGCAGAAGACTTTGGGACTATCTAGATGAAGAAATGGAAGTAAATAGAGTTGAAACCAATGAGGCAAAATGTACAAATTGCTCATGATAAGCAATTTCTACTTTTGCCACAATGACTTCAATAGTCGTCTGCTAATATGAGTCAGAATTCGCCTGTAAGTTTGAAAGGGTTGATTTCTTCTTGAGTAGTATTTCCTCCATATTAATACATGAGAAGCGAGCAATGTTGACTTAGATTAGACCGCACGAAAGTTCAGAACATGCCGATCTTAGTGTAATGTTCGGAAATGAAGCGTGGAGTTTTGAATTACTGTCTCCGTTCTAACTTCTGTATAACAGGGTAAATTGCGAAATCGGTTAGATTGTAATACCAATGGCATGGCTCGTTGTTTATGTGACAAGCCATGGATGAAATACTTTTTGGTAGAGTTTGATTTCAATTAATGACTGTTGAAGTTATAACTAGAAACCAGGGACGTAGATAAGACTTATCTACGTCCCTGTAGAATCTAAGCAATTTCTCACAACGAGCAATTTAGCTTTAATTCCCCGCAATCTAACAATTAAAAGCAACTGGGAAACCAATCCTGTTTGGAATAAACTACGAACGCCGACATTATGTTCAACGATCCCTTGAAGTTCGAAATGAAGGAATGTGACTTTAAATACAGTGGTGCAAGGGTAGAGCGACGGCCTCATATGAGTGATTTTTTCTTTTGACTTTTGACAGATGTCAATGCGACAAGCGTCATCCGTCTTCCACCAATGGTTTAACAGTCTATGCGGAAAAGCAGCCATTTGTTTGGACAGACTAATGTCGTCTGGAGTAGTGGAGAGATAATGCATGGAAACACATGCGTATGTAAAGTGATATGACTGATATGAAATTTGTTAAAAACGGCGTTAACTCTTTCAGCGCCAATGGCAATATAAAGTTTTTTATGCAAACAATGCAGATTCAGGTGATACAGCTCGTAACGAGCTGTATCACCTGAAATCAGCATTGTTTGCCTTTAAGTTATCGAAATATGCCAGAACTCTTATTATATGAGAAATGGAGACGCCCGCTTTTGTACATGGAAGAGTCTACTTTAACCCTTTCCCTCATATAGACGCTTTCTGACGTCTCTGCAGCAGACGGCTTTTTGAAAACATAGTGACAAAAGAAGAAATTGCTCAAAACGAGCAATTTCTCCTTTTTGCCACAATGTTTTCCAATTGTCATAGGGACATCCATTAAATTAAAAGAGATTTTCTATTTTTTGACAAAATATGTTCAAAGTCGTCTGCTGCATAATTGTCGTATGAGGGAAAGGGTTAAGCAATTCGGCGCAGAAAGAGTTAAACCCACATCAAAGTACTGGTGAAGCCTCAATGAAGCGTACACCCGATCGTGATACATATAAGTTGATAGCTTGCTTCACAATTAATGTAACATTAAATTGATTGATTGCTTGGGGTTTAACGCCGTTTTTAACAATTTCTCAGTTATATCACGGCGGCCAGTTTACCTACTCATGCATTTCCTGGTTTTCTCACAAAACAATCTTCCAAAACAAACTGGCTGCTTTTCCACATAGACTTAGCCCGTTGGTGGAAGAGGAATGACGCATGTCGCATTGACTTTTGTCAATCGTCGGAAAGAAAGTTGGCCGAGCCGGGATTTGAACTCACAACCCCTGGATTGAAAGCCCGCGTCGCTACCGGCTGAGCTACCGGGGCTCGGCGTAACATTAACTAGTTTAAACGAATACTTTCTCTCGGTGCCCTTTTGGAAATAGTCAACACAAGTCTCTTTGCATGGCTGTTCTAAAGTGCCCAAAGTTCACACTTTAACTGCGGTCTGATGAGATCGACCTGCGTGCAATTTCCGAAAGAGCCAGACCGGCATGTGGATCTGTGTAAAAAGCATCATCGTCTTTTCTGCAGCAGAACACTATGAAGACATATAGATAAACAATATGGTAAATCTTTATAACTGAAAATAGGCTACAATGTAAAAGAGTTGTACAGATTATGACAAAGTGGGAAATAATCATGAGCAATTTCTCAATATTTTTTAAAGTCGTCTGCTGCAGATGCGTCCAAATGCGTCTGCAAGTGAGAAATGATTAAAGCTTATTCATAAAAGTTGTTTCGGAATATAGCTTAATGTCAATATTTGAATATAATCAAATTTGAGCCGTCCCGCGAGTTAACCAACATTATGGCCACTGCGTAATGTATCGACACAGATCAGCCTGCGCAGTCTGCGCAGACTGATCCGGGCCGACGCATTCCGTCTCAGGGGGATAGAGATAAAGAGCAATGATTCCAGAAACAGAAAATCCACAGGAGCTGAAAAGTGTCTATCCGGGCAAGCCTGTGCGGCATGTTTAGGCTGATCTGGGTCGATACTTTACGCAGAGTCCACAATGGTGGCTTTCTCGTGGGACGGCTCATTTCTCTTTAAACTTCCAAGGGTCGGGCTGTTTTGTGACCCATATATTGGTTCTTGAAACAAAAGTACGGGTGACTGTTGTGCTAGTATAACGTCTCAGCGGTCTAGTTGATATAACAGAGCTTATCACATAACGCCCTCTCTGGGAATGTCAAAATCCTATTACATGAATATCATGTGACGCTGCTAGTTTGGTTTCCAGTCTTACGCTCAAGTCTTTGTTAAAACACGGAACCAAACTATGGAAATGACGTCACGTCAGCGGTTTGACGCTATAACGTTAGTCACTTTGGCGCTATAATGTGAGTCACTTTGGCGCCAGAACCGGCAAGTTCTTGTAAATCTTTTCGAAATACGCCTTTATAAATCACTTTATGTGATAAATAGAATATCTCATTCGTGTTTATTTAGTATTACTTTTTAATAAACTCGTAAACTAACTTGAATATGACGATCGCCAAGGCTCGCGACATATCATCTTAGTAAACTCGTTTATTAAAAGTTATACTAAATAAACCCTCATGAAATATCTTTTATGTCTGCCTTGGGAATGGGAGAACAGGATTCGATCCCGAGTCGGGTCATACCAAAGATTGAACACATGGTAGAACTGGCTACCCTTCTTATTGTTCAGACGAGTCCCGGTAGTTCAGTCGGTAGCGACGCGGGCTGTCAATCCAGGGGTTGTGAGTTCGAATCCGAACTCGACCAACATTATTTCCGACGTTTGACAAAAGTCACTGTGACCTGCGTCATTCGTCTTTCACCAATGGGCTGTTTAACAGTCTATGTGGAAAAACAGCCAGTTGCTTGGAAAGTATGTTGTGTGGTGTTCTGGTTGGGGAAACGTATGAGTAGGTGAACTGGTCGCCGTGATGACTAAATCTTTTTTGAAAACGGCGTTAAACCCCAATCAATCAATCAATCAATCTTATTGTTCAGCGTTGCGAAGATAGCAGTACGACTGATACGCCGGTGTCGGGATAAATAAAACAGGTAGTACTGGTAAATTACTCAGGAAACGCAGTGATATAACTGAATTATTGTTGAAAGCGGTATAAGTCATTTTCATTAAAATCGTCAATCTTATCTTCACACATTTTAAATTGACTCCTTAACCATTTCCCTCATACAACAATACTGCAGCAGACGACTTTGAACATATTTTGTCAAAAAATAGAAAATCTCTATAATTGAATGGATAACCTATGACTAAAAGTGGAAAACATTGTGGCAAAAGGAGAAATTGCTCGTTTTGAGCAATTTCTTCTTTTGTCACTATGTTTTCAAAAAGCCGTCTGCTGCAGATGCGTCAGAAAGCGTATATATGAGGGAAAGGGTTAACTAGTGTGAACACCAGACTAGTTAATGACGCGGGTTGTCAATCCAGATTTGTGAATTCGAAATCCGGCTCGGTCATTATTCTCTCTGACGTTTGACAAACGTCAATGCGACAAGCGTCATCCGGTTAGTGAGGCTACCGTGTTAAATAAATCAAGTATTTTACATGATAAACGTATAGAACTGTGACCTTGAGAAGATGACTGGTGGTTAGAAGTGACGTCTAGCACAGGTTTGATTGTCAAACACGTATCTAAGACATCAAGAGCGCTGGTACCATAAACACTTTACTTGTTTCATTTCATTATCAGCGGACTTGTAATGGCCTTGTCACATAGTTACACAAGAGAAAGTCATCTTAAAGTTAAGTAGTTTATTTATCATTAAAATTCAATTTATCTCACAAACTACATGTAACAGGTAAAACAGTTAATTATTAGCACCATAAACAAAACACATGAATATATGAGCCGTCCCGCGAGAAAACCAACATTATGGCCTCTGTGTAATGTATCGACCCAGATCAGCCTGCGCCATCTCAGGGGGATAGAGATATAGAGTAATGATTCCTGAAACAGAAAATCCCCAGGAGGCAAACATAATATATCTGGGTAAGCCTGCGCGGTATGCTTAGGCTGATCCGGGTCGATACTTTACGCGGAGTCCACAATGTTGGTTTTCTCGCGGGACGGCTCGTATTTAAAATAAATTTATTTCCCCAAAACACCCGGCATGATTATATTTACAAAAATTAAATATTTGATTACTCCAATAGCAGCGACTACGATGATGACGATGATGATTTAAAGAACCTAAAACCTCTTTAAGCATAACACAATTCGCAGAATTCAAAAATAGGTCTCAAGCCTTGTTGACAAATAGGATTGTGTATCAGTTTTGTCATGTGGATTTCAAGAAAACCATCGTCGAATAAAACCAACATTGGATTGTATATTTGCATCTTCCTAAGCATAACTAGTTGTACGTCTAAGCACAACTAGTTGTACGTCTAAGCACAACTAGTTGTACGTCTAAGCACAACTATTTGTACGCCTAAGCATAACTAGTTGTACGTCTAAGCACAACTAGTTGTACGCCAAAGTGACTTTAACCCTTTGCCACGTACAGCAAATGTGCAGAAGACGAACATTTTTTGAAAGTATGAACTGTATCTGTAAGTGAAGTACAATTGAACAAAGTTAAAAAAAAACCATCGTCACAAAAGGAGAAATTGCTAATTATGATCAATTTCGCCTTTTGTCACGATGCGTTCAAAAGTCATATGATACATAGGCGTCAGAAAGCTTCGGTATGAGAGAAATATGTAAATATGCCACCAGACCACAAAACGCAATTAGCGCCCTGTTTTCTGTTCGCCGAGAGCAACAGCTTCATCTCCATCAGTATCCTGTATTTTATATAATTTCATGCAAGAATTCTGATTAACTAACAAATAAACAATGCTCCAGAAAAGAACAACTTAAGTGTAGTTGTAACAAGTGTAGTTAGCCTGAGCATTTATTTTAAATTGTTGAAATGTAAACTGTTTGTCCGAAATTTTCTTGAACGTCTATGTAACTATTTGTGAACAGTGCATATACGGATTATACTGCACCGATGCACATGCTACTCTGATTCTACACTGATGCGCAAAAGTTGGTTTTCCTGGAGCACCGCTCAAATCAAGACGAGTTGTCGGTTACAATTTCACACAGATGGTTTTCTCTTCAGTAAAAAATTCGATCGAATCGGCAGCACTTTCCCGGCCTGTACCGGACTCTTTCATCCCACCAAAGGGCATATTGAGATCCCGGACCATCCAGCAGTTTGCCCATACTGTCCCCGCCTGTACCAACAAAAAAAGATAATCATTGGCATCAGTTTTAAAAAGATCCGGTCTGTATACACCACATCACCTTAATCTAAATCTTAAGAATATTTTAAAATATCTGTCTCCAAGACTATAAAAGTTTATCATATACACATACTTAATGCTCGGGTATCTGATTGGTCAGAAGCAAATACATTTTCAATTTTTTATAAATCAGAAGTCTTTTTTCCGAGCACAGAAAACGTTTTGAGTTTTCCGAAACTCTCAACGTTCTTTGAGCTCAGAAATAAGCGATTAAGTCAATCCGAAAATGTATAATGTTGTGAAGATATGATTAAAGAAAAGATCATAATTGCAATCCTTCAAAATCTGAGGACAAAGCATAGGTTCCAAACTGTAAATTTATGCTTTGTCCTCAGATTTGTGCTCAAGTATCTGATAGGTTTGAAGCTATTACATTCTCGACATTAACCAATTCAAAGTATTTTTTGAGCATTTATTCTATTTATGAGCACAGAGGATGAGTTCATATCAAGTAATTGTGTTATTTTGGAAATAAAGAATTATAATTAGATTGATATTAAGAACGGTTGGTGAATACCGCCATTGGACTCTCATCAAGAAGGATTGCAATTATATGTTTTTCTTTAACCATATCATCACACAATTATACACTTTCTGATTGGCATAATCGCTGTACATTTACTAGCTTTAAGGCTTATAGGCAGTCGTCTAAAAAATGACTAGTATGGTTCTGAAAGGTTACCCCAGAGACAGAGTCTGACCAAAGCCTCTGCGTTCTGCATGTGCAATCACATGACTTGATACTTACTGTAAACGATCTTTAATCGTAGCAGGAACACGATAAACTAACTTGAATGGAGGCATGGGACAGGGGTGTATTTCGATTGTCCCAACACACCGAGTGTTCGGCGTGTGGTAGTCATAAGCTGTTATCGATTTGTTGATTCGACATTACAAGTCCGAGTGCTTGGTGTGTTAGGCCAGTTTAAAATACACTCCTTTTGCAACATCAGTCGACAGAGATATATCATTACAATCAGTGGCGACTGCCTCATATGTTATCCAACACGAGAATGATTTAGTAATGTGATATCCTAGCACACAAGAAGCCCTGATTGAACCAGCACGAGATGGACTAAGTTATGTTATATCCTAGCACGCAAGAAACCCAGATTTAACCAGCACGAGAAGGATTAAGTTATGTTATATCCTAGCACACAAGAAGCCCTGATTGAACCAGCACGAGAAGGATTAAGTAAGTTATGTTATATCCTAGAACGCAAGAAGCCCTGATTGAACTAGCACGAGAAGGATTAAGTAAGTTATGTTATATCCTAGCACGCAAGAAGCCCTGATTGAACCAGCACGAGATGGACTAATTTATGTAATATCATAGCACACAATAAGCCCTGATTGAACCAGCACGAGATGGAATAATTTATGTAATATCATAGCACACAAGAAGCCCTGATTGAACCAGCACGAGATGGACTAATTTATGTAATATCCTAGCACACAAGAAGCCCTGATTGAACCAGCACGAGATGGACTAATTTATGTTATATCCTAGCACACAAGAAGCCCTGATTGAACCAGCACGAGATGGACTAATTTATGTTATATCCTAGCACACAAGAAGCCCTGATTGAACCAGCACGAGATGGACTAATTTATGTTATATCCTAGCACACAAGAAGCCCTGATTGAACCAGCACGAGATGGACTAAGTTATGTTATATCCTAGCACACAAGAAGCCCTGATTGAACCAGCACGAGAAGGATTAAGTTATGTAATATCCTAGCACACAATAAGCCCTGATTGAACCAGCACGAGATGGACTAATTTATGTTATATCCTAGCACACAAGAAGCCCTGATTGAACCAGCACGAGATGGACTAATTTATGTTATATCCTAGCACGCAAGAAGCCCTGATTGAACCAGCACGAGATGGAATAATTTATGTAATATCATAGCACACAAGAAGCCCTGATTGAACCAGCACGAGATGGACTAATTTATGTAATATCATACCACACAAGAAGCCAATATTAAATCAGCACGAGAAATATTAACTTATGTAATATACTAGCACACGAAAAGCCCAGATTGAACCAGCGCGAGAAGGATAATGTTACGTAATATCCAAGTACATAAGATGCCCTGATTGAACCAGCACAAGAAGCCCTGATTAAATACAATTTGGTGAAGATTCACGTTTAAATAATGCTTACAATTTCTCAGGATAAAATCAGTATTGGCGATTTATACATATCAATGTCGCGGTTTGAACTTGCACACAACTGGAGAGAGAAGTTGTAAGCGGCCCGAGGATCCAAGTCCGCCGGACCGTGACAGAACTGCGTTGTCAGTTTAACAGCGCTTGCAGTGTGTTTTAAGATATCCTTGGCACTGGAGGTCAGAAACTCGAGGATGAATTTCCAATTAAATAGGGATGTATGTAGAGGTTCGAATATTGTACGCATTTGGAAGGAGTACATGTAATCGGCCCGCTGATATCAGTCGGTAGAGTACCCGAGTTCGAGCCCCGCTGCATATATACACATACATATATGTAGTGTTTGTGATACTTTATGCAGTTTACTGACATATTAAATACATGCAGATAGTTTCTGTGATACTTTATCCAGTGTAGGCCTACTAACAAATTAAATTTAAAAGTGCATATGCAGTTTCTGCCATACTAAATGCAGTGTACTAACACATTGAATACATATATGCAATTGATACTGAATACACAGTACTACTACATACATGGGGTTTCTGCCAAACTTTATGAAGTGTACTGAAAATCGTATACATACATGTAGTTTTTGTGAGACTTTATGAAGTGTACTGAAAATCGTATACATACATGTAGTTTTTGTGAGACTTTATGAAGTGTACTAACAACTCGTATACATACATGTAGTTTTTGTGAGACTTTATGAAGTGTTCTAACAAATCGTATACATACATGTAGTTTTTGTGAGACTTTATGAAGTGTACGAACAAATCGTATACATACATGTAGTTTTTGTGAGACTTTATGAAGTGTACTAACAACTCGTATACATACATACATGTAGTTTTTGTGAGACTTTTTGAAGTGTACTAACAAATCGTATACATACATGTAGTTTTTGTGAGACTTTATGAAGTGTACTGACAAATCGTATACATACATGTAGTTTTTGTGAGATTTTATGAAGTGTACTAACAAATCGTATACATACATGTAGTTTTTGTGACACTTTATGAAGTGTACTAACAACTCGTATACATACATGTAGTTTTTGTGAGACTTTATGAAGTGTACTGACAAATCGTATACATGCATGTAGTTTTTGTGAGACTTTATGAAGTGTACTAACAACTCGTATACATACATACATACATGTAGTTTTTGTGAGACTTTATGAAGTGTACTAACAACTCGTATACATACATATAGTTTTTGTGATATTCTATGCAATGTACTAACAAATCGTATACATACATGTAGTTTTTGTGAGACTTTATGAAGTGTACTAACAAATCGTATACATACATGTAGTTTTTGTGAGACTTTATGAAGTGTACTAACAAATTGTATACATACATGTAGTTTTTGTGAGACTTTATGAAGTGTACTGACGTCCGAGCTCCAAACGGATGCTGCCAGCCCATACTTGCAAGAGTTTGCTCTCTCTATCACCTGTTTGTAAAAACACGATACATTATCTAACAGTATAAGATAACACTAGACAATACACTTGTTTGCTTATTGTAACAGCTACAACATCAGTACATTGTAAATAAATAAAAAACATCTAACACAATCTTTAAACTCGTCAAGGGAACAAAGAGTGTCGGATTAAGGGAACACTAATAATATATCATTGTGGGCAAGTGGACTTCTTGAACGACCTTTATAACCATGTGTATATGCAAATGCTAGTCATTTTGCCCTGTTGTGGTATTTTGATGCACATTGTAACCTCTTAAAAAGACAAAAAGAATTTATAGGCAATTTTGTTTCCCTTTCCTTCAACTGTTTCAATAGTGATCATTTTCAGAGTTTATGAGAAGGAAGATATTGACCTCTATAGAGCGACGCCTCTCAAAACAGCTGTGTTTATGTATTTCCGCTGAATGGTGCTTTGGAGAGGGTACATTGTACATGAATCTTGCAATAACGAATGTGTCGGGAGTGTTAAACACAATGATGTAAACGTTGTACCCGCTTATTAACCGATGCGTGGGAGAGTGTGAATGAGAACAAGAGCGCCTGCTTTAAGACCCGCAGGTAAAATGTTCGAGTCATGTGGTAAATGTTTGGGTTCATCGATCACATTCGGTTTGTACACTGATTAAGTATACAGAGAAATACAACTAGATCACTTTACATCTTTAATATAGATATGAAATAAGTAAGTTTTTACATACATAACTGATAGGTAACAAAAAAGTTAAAATTATTAGCGTATATGCATTTTAATAAAAAAACAAAAACACCATACAATGAAGACACTGTGTATCCAAGCAACACTGTCAGTCATGATGTTATCATGATGATGTTTTAACCCTTTCAATACTTGAATTTCTAAAATCAAATTATCCAGCGCTGCATTTGGAAGAGTTCATTTCCAATTCTATGTATATCAAGATACACATGTTGAGTTAAGCAACCGACCAAAATAGTCTCCGGTAATATTCTTTTCTTTGAAGTTAAGAGGTGTATAAAGAAAAGAAGAAAAACACATTAGGGCAAGAAGTGCTGACAGAGTATACGAAAGAATATTGAAGTTCATGTATGGTGTTTAAACACATTGTAGGAACAGGAGAATTAAAACACTATCCCCCTTTCTCCAAGGGCAGCTGCTGCAGAAACTTAACCCTTTCCCTCATACAGACGTTTTCTGACGCCTCTGCAACAGACGGCTTTTTCAAACCATTGTGTCAAAGGAAGAAATTGCTCAAAACGAGCAATTTCTCCTTTTGAGATAATGTTTTCCACTTTTAGTCATCGGTTATCCATTCAAATATAGAGATTTTTCCATTTTTTGACAACATATGTTCAAAGTCGTCTGCTGCAGAATTGTCGTATGAAGGAAAGGGTTAAAATGTCGCTTTTATTAAGGATAGTGTTTACTTTTTCTGAAGCAGAATCTCTCCAAATACCTCGATTTCATCTGTTACTTTTGATGACATATTCGTCTGGTACGTTGACATCTGATGAATAAATTGCATTTTTTAAATTTATTTATTTTGCAGAGGCGTTAATTTGTCCCCTGTATCTGAGAGAGAGGGTTACATTATTCTTAGAATGTCTCACCTCATCTGCCGTATCAAAAGGTACAATACAGACGACAGGCCCGAATATCTCTTCCGTCATCAGTCGTGAGTCGTCGGTTACACCCGTCACCACTGTTGGACGTATAAAATAGCCCTGTAAAGATGATACAAAATATAACAATATTAACCATAAGAAAGATCTATTCCGTACACAATTAACTATATATGACAATAACAGTTAAAGGTCAAAGTATATCAAATACTTCCGCGGGCAGGCTGACCTACTGATCACGTAAAGTATCGAACCGGATCAGCCTAAGCATGCCGCGCAGGCTAACCTGGACAGATACTTTTCACTTCCTTGGATTTTCTGTTTCATGAATATGTTTCTATACATTTATTCCCCTGAGACGGAATGTGTCGGCCCGGATCAGTCTGCGCGGACTGCGCAGGCTGATCTGTGTCGATACATTACGCAGAGGCCATTATCTTGGTTTTCTCGCGGGACGGCTCATTTGACAGTGAATTTAAAGTCATTGTAAATATGATGTACTGGAACTACTTGATTTAATCATTGTTTTCACCTTGTCTGATAGTAATAATAGAGTATGTGGAAGATCAGTTTTGGCCCAGCTCGGTTGTGTGCAGAATGATGGGAACCATCTTCGCGGAGGGATTTCTTTCTTGCATAATACATGATCCCCATTTTTAAAATTATTTCATAAATAAGAGGTTACCCTTGTCAATAATAACGGATATACTATCTGTAACAATTTCGGTGGGTTGAAACTTGTCGATTGACATGGGAAAAGAAGCAATTTAATTATTATTCTTTAATTGACCCCTGGCAATTTTTCCCGCAAATGATTTATATATACCTTAATAGACTAGGTGGCAAAGGAACGATTTTGCCAGAGGTGGATCAAATATGGATTATGCTGTATACAGTCTAAATAAATAGTAAACCAGGAGTACAGCACAATTCAATTTAATTCCTCTGAATAAACAGCGAACCAGGAGGACAGCACATTTCGAAACAAATCGTCTTAATTAACCGCGAACTAGGAGGACAGCATAATTGTAGCCAAGTCGTCTAAATGAACAGCGAACCGGGAGGACAGCACAATTCGAGTTAAATCGTCTAAATAAACAGCGAAACAGGAGGACAGCACAATTCGAGTTAAATTGTCTAAATGAACCGCGAACCAGAAAGACATCACAGTTCGAGTTAAATCGTCTAAATAAACGGCGAAACTGGAGGACAGTGCTCACAATTCGAGTTAAATCGTCTAAATAAACAGCGAAACAGGAGGACAGCACAATTCGAGTTAAATTGTCTAAATGAACCGCGAACCAAAAGAACATCACAATTCGAGTTAAATTGTCTAAATGAACAGCGAAACAGGAGGACAGCGCAATTCGAGTTAAATGGTCTAAATGAACCGTGAACCAGAAGGACATCACAATTCGAGTTAAATCGTCTAAATAAACAGCGAAACAGAAGGACATCACAATTCGAGTTAAATTGTCTAAATGAACGGTGAACCAGAAGGACATCATAATTCGAGTTAAATCGTCTAAATAAACAGCGAAACAGGAGGACAGCACAATTCAAGTTAAATTGTCTAAATGAACCGTGAACCAGAAGGACATCACAATTCGAGTTAAATCGTCTAAATAAACAGCGAAACAGAAGGACAGCACAATTCGAGTTAAATTGTCTAAATGAACCGCGAACCAGAAGGACATCACAATTCGAGTTAAATCGTCTAAATAAACAGCGAAACAGGGGGACAGCACAATTCGAGTTAAATTGTCTAAATGAACCGCCAACCAGAAGGACATCACAATTCGAGTTAAATTGTCTAAATACACAGCGAAACAGGAGGACAGCACAATTCTAGTTAAATTGTCTAAATGAACCGCGAACCAGAAGGACATCACAATTCGAGTTAAATCGTCTAAATAAACAGCAAAACACGAGGACAGCACAATTCGAGTTAAATTGTCTAAATGAACCGCGAACCAGAAGGACATCACAATTCGAGTTAAATCGTCTAAATAAACGGCGAAACAGAAGGACAGCACACTTCGAGTTAAATTGTCTAAATGAACCGTGAACCAGAAGGACATCACAATTCGAGTTAAATCGTCTAAATAAACAGCGAAACAGGAGGACAGCGCAATTCGAGTTAAATTGTCTAAAAGAACCGCGAACCAGAAGGACATCAAAATTTGAATTAAATCGTCTAAATAAACAGCGAAACAGGAGGACATCACAATTCGAGTTAAATTGTCTAAATAAACGGCGAAACAGGAGGACATCACAATTCGAATTAAATCTTCTTAATGAACAAAGAACCAGGAGGACAGCAAACTTATAATTAAATCTTCTACATGTTTCTTACAAACATCGAATCCTTTATATGAGGAAACTGGGATGCATGTTATTAGTGAGTAAACAGTTTGTGAGGAAATGAGAAAATGCTCGTGTAAAGCCATTTTCTTTGCCATACTGTCGATATAAGTCTTCTGTTGCAGGGACGTCAAATGTCGTCTGTATCACGAATAATGACAGACTGCAAAGGTTCAAAAGACAGGAGTTTTAACATACATATACGGATTCGTAATGTGCAGACGTCCTTATAATTCCGTTGCGTGTCACAATGGGATATTCAAACAGAAAGAACTTATGTAATACAAATTATCGTCTGTCGTCTGGATTTTTAACCCTTTCTCACAAAGAACTAAATGCAGATTGAGACTTTGGTCAAATCAGGCAAAACTAATAAATAACATATATAAATGAAAGTATGATAATTGAAAAGAGTTGAAGAAACTTTGACTCTGCGTAAAGTATGGACCCGGATCAGCCTAAGCATGCCGCGCAGGCTAGCCCGGATAGACACTTTTCGCCTCCTGTGGATTTTCTGTTTCAGGAATCATTACTTTATACCTCTTTTCCCCTGAAACGGATTATGTCGGCCCGGATCAGTCTGCGCGGACTGCGCAGGCTGATCTTGGTCGATACATTACGCAGAGGCCATAATGTTGGTTTTCGCGCGGGACGGCTCATATAATTTAAATACTTTTTAAAACGGCATTAATCCCCCATGAAATAAAAAGTTTAAAAACAAAGCATCCATATTTCCGCCGTTCATAAGTTGCCATAGAAAAGAGTATCGATAACTTTGAAGCAGACGACTTTCGAAAATTACTGAAAATTACAGTTGTCGAAAAGTCACTTGGGAAGGTATATACGTAGCCATAAATCAGAATTCCCGTTATTTATTTTACTGAGATAACCTAAAAGTCTCCGCATTGAAACTGTCTCGTCAAGATATATGTGTCTACAACATAGTGAATACAAGTATTTTGACAAAAAACTTTCAACCTAAGATTTCTGTAACAAATTATTCGGCAACTAAATAAGAACTGAAATCGACCTGTGTTTAGTAACAGCATTCAAAATATGAACCTTTTCCCACACGCTAAAACATGTTGACGCTTTTGTTACAGACGACTTTTGAAAACATTGAGAATATTTCCTCCTCTTGATTGATTGATTGATTGATTGAAGTGATTGATTGATTGATTGATTGATTGATATATTAGGGTTCAACGCCGTTTTCCAAGCAACTGGCTGCTTAGCCACATAGACTGTTAGCCTATTGGTGTTTCTCCTTTTGTGTGACAATGATTTCAATAATCATCATTTAATAAAAAGGAGAGGTTCCTAAATTCCTATATTATAAAAGTCGTCTGTTACTTAATTGTTTGTGGGAAAGAGGTAGGCACAATTGGACCATACTCTGTTGAATACGGTTGTGTAGTGATAGAACGTCCGCCTCGGTGCAGGAAGTCGCGGGTTCGATCCCCGGTCGGGTCATACCAAAGACTTTAAAAATGGTAGTAACGGCTGCCGTCCTTGGCGCCCAGGGATGCGGAGTTAGCATAACGACTGACTGGCTGGTGTCGGGATAAATGAATCAGTAGTACTGATAATTTACCCAGGAAACGTCGTGATATAACTGAACAATTGTTGAAAGCGGCGTAAAACACCAAACAATCATTCAATCAACGAAATATAGAGACTAACTCGAATCTACAAGTTGTTACAGTTGCCTGATTTGGAGCAGCCGAATAAGAGAACATATTTACAGGTAGATCGGTAAACGCATGGAAATTGGACAGTTGGAAACATTGTAAGAATGAAGACACTTCCGTTAACATCAATTCCCAACTGTTTCTATATATTAAATGCGCAATGTCTCCCGTTATAACAATGTTTTCAAAAATCGCCAGCTACAATTGCATTAAAATTTGTCTGCAGATGGGAAATGGTCAACCATAATGATGTCACGGTTAATATGTACATGGTAAATATGTAGTTGCCTTCTCTGAATACTATTGGGGAAGAACATGTATCAAAAGTTGTTTGTTATGGGGAAGGGGATTATTTGTTAACCCATTCCCGCGTACAGACTCATATTGACGCATATTGACGCATATGCAGCAGACGACGTTTGAAAACATTTTGACAAAAGAAGAAATAGTTCATAATTTCTCTTTTTGCCACAATGTGTTCACAAGTATATGCAATGGCAATACATTCATTTATAGAACTGTTCTGCATTTCGACTAAGATGTTTTCAAATATATCTGATTCAGATGTGTGTTTTTTGTGGGAAAGGGATACAAAACATACATGTATTAGGGTTTCAGCCCTCGTGTTCTACACCAGAAGCAATCTTGTATTATTATGCAAAGGATCCGGTGTACATACGCAGGTACTATAAAACTAACATGAATGCAAAGTTGGGGGGAAAGTTAAGCATATTTTGTCGTTGCTAGTGCATCTAAGCTAGGAAACCTGGCGCTATACTGTATTCCTAAGATTTTGTTTATCTAACTTCGATCCACTAGCAACAGAAACATATTCTACTTATTAGGCGCTTAACTTGACTAGGTCTATAACACGCTCATTAGATATGGTATCTATAGATATCTGTTGTAATTTAGAGTAAAACCGTTACTGTTGGGAGAACATTGACTCAGACATAGCACTTTTGTTCTTACATTTTTAAGAGAGTCCGGCAGGTTCAGATCTTCATCTCCACAGAGTATCGAAGCACCTTCCTCGCGTGCGATGTTCACATACCCTTTGACTTTCTCCAGGTGGTCCTTGCTGATAAGGGCCCCCATGAATGTTCCAGGGGCTTTTCTGTCACCGACCACTAATTTTCTGGAAAGTAGAGAGACAAGTGTCGGTCAAACCAGGAAATATGAACATATAAAATACTTTCAGCATCTCTGACTATATTTGTGAATTAAAATTGAAAATATGCAAAGAAAAAATATTAAATTGGAGCAAAAATTAATTTTAACCCTTTCCCAGATACAACAAATATGCAGTAGACGACTTCGAAAACATAGTGACAAAAATCTAAAAAATCTTCATGAAAAATAGCTTAATTGTAAAATAAAGTTGAAAACATTGTGGCAAAAGGTGAAATTGCTCCTCATGAACAATTTCACCTTTGGCCACAGTGTTTTCAAAAGTCGTCTGCTGCTATTGCGTCAAAATGCGTCTGCATGTGGGAAAGGGTTAAGAAAGCATTATGCAAAACAAAATATCACGACTCGCTTTCCTGCAATGCGTTTAAAATACGCCAAAAGACATTTTATATTCACCTATCAAGAAGTAATCGATATTTAATATGTATATATATTTATTATGTGCATGATGTTTTACGATGCGTTTTCACATTGTTTAGGTATATCACAGCGTATCTGGGTTATGCTACCAGTACTACTGATCCATTAATTCTGACACCAGCGCGTCAGTCGTAATGTTAACCCCACAATCCATAGGGAAAGCTATTGCTACACTTGTTATAGTCTTTGGTTTGACGCGGCCGGGGATCGAACCCCTGACCCTACTCCCGCAAGTTTCCAAATTACAGATACAGTTTTACCTCATCGAGAAATAACATTTGGGCATATCGGATATTTGGGATTATACGGCGTTTTCAACGTTATAACAGTTATATCACGATATTAGAGCACTTATTCGTGATGAAAGAGCGACAAATCTGTTCTAGAATATAACAGGGAAGAGAAGGTAGATAATCGAGTTTTTCCCCACAAAGTTACATGTTCAGGTTAACTCCATCATTAGTTATCTCCCATCATTGTAATGTTTTCAATGCAAAAATCAACCTCATTAACCCTTTCCCTCATATAGACGCTTTCTGACGCTTCTGCAGCAGACGGCTTTTTTGAAAACATAGTGACAAAAGAAAAAAAATGCTCAAAACGTGGAATTCCTCCTTTTGCCACAATGTTTTCCACTTTTAGTCATAGGTTATCCATTTAATTATAGAGATTGTCTATTTTTTGACAAAATATGTTCTAAGTCGTCTGCTGCAGAAATGTCGTTTGGGGGAAAGGGTTAAGACGAAATCTGTCCGCTGAACGTATATTTGATCTGACGACACCACATAAAAGGTCATCTCAAATTGACCTCATACATTTAAAAAACTCATTTGATCGGTATATTCGACAATCACAGCTTGTTGCTCGTTAACATATGGATCGACTTTCGTGTTGATAAATACATATTTTGTAGGCGACAATTTGATTGGCTACCGCAAACGTCAATCTGAAACATCCTGTGATAGGTAGTCATCAGATCTATACGAGCGATTGGTGCTGCAGCGAAGTATAAGTCTGGTTTAACTCTTTCAGCGCCGAATCGTTTAAAGAAGACTCTTCTATGATCAAAATCGGATGTCTCCATTTCTCTTGTAATAAGATTTTTGGAATATTTTTTATAATAAAATGGCAAACAATGCTGATTTCAGGTGAGACAGCTCGTTACGAGCTGACTCGCCTGAATCTGTATTGTTTGCAAAATCCACAAAATTGCCTTTGGCGCTGAAAGAGTTAAATGAGAATCTGCCAACGTATACTGCGCCCAGGATGAGTTGCTGTTTCCAAACATTAACAGGTATGTCGAAGCAAAATCATAGGTAAAGTCAATACGCTAGGTAAAGTCAACACGCTAGTAAAGTAAACACGCTAGGTACACGCTAGGTAAAGTCAACACGCTAGTATGTGATACAACTTAACGTCTAAATCGTTCGTGATTTTCGTGTTAATACGCCTCTGTTGTGTACGACTCGTCAAAGTTTTGGCTGGACTACTGTTATCCTGGGATCATTACAATAACTGGATTGGACATGGCCTATCAGCAACAATAAACAGCCAGTCTCTTTCATCGCAGATATACAATCATATGCAGTGGTTTATTCATATTGCCTAAAGCACTCTGATCACTCGGGCATGTTGAAGGCGAATTAACCGATATAATGGCTGTTTTTAACTAGTAGTTGCCGATCACTCGGAGCGGGAGGACATTCTCGAATTTCGTGTTTGTTATTTGTATAATATATATGTTATCAGACTTACTTAACTTCATTAACGAATCTGTCAACAAACGTATTGTATATTGATTTCTGTACAAACAATCTACTGGTACATAAGCATATCTCACCCTGGTTCGTAAAGCTGGATCTACATTTGAAATAAAGAAACAAATAGAGGATGCGTTCATTCTCAGTGAGAAATAAAATTCCATCAGTTCCATCTAATTGCACAACATGGTTATATCAAATATATTGACTGGAACATCTTTTTAATGTTTTACGTCTACACATTTAATGTGATGCCATTCAAATCAATAGAGTGAGATATCCTTCTTTCGGCATTATCTCGAGGCTTGATATACAGACATACTAGACATGTCCGAGGAGCGGTTGAACCAGTATGACATAAATGAAAACCACTGGAAATGGGCTTACAATTACGCATTCAATGCGGCTCAGAAAGTCAACTGGTGTAAACTCAACTGGTGTAAACTCAACAAATACATACAATAGTCTATGATTGCATAAAATCTCATATGCCACATTGCGTGACGATAGATAAAAGTTAATCAGCACAGAACAGAACTTTTACTGAGTGTTTCTTTGTATGCCGGGTGTTTTACGACGCTTTCAACAATTGTTCAGGTATAACTCGGCGCGCCCTGGGTAAGTAACCAGTCCTACTGGTATATTAATCCTGACACCAGTGAGTCAGTCGTCATGCTAACCCCACTATTCTACGCGCCAAGGAGGGTAAGTCAGTACTACAGCTTGTAAAAGGGATCGAACCCGCGACCAGTCATTGACAAACAAACATAAATAATAAATACACACACGTGAGTTTGACATGAAAGGGAGCTTAAACTTTTGAAGAAAAACAGAATAGGTTCATGGAAATAACCGACAACCCAAAGTCTCGTACACTTTGGGATTGAAATTATAGAGCGTATATATTGTGAAGATATACCAATCACCTTAAGGGGTCTTCTACCGTAACGTACAATTGGTAGAGAGAATGGTTAGCCTAGTCGAACATTTTCATTGCAGTCAGTCTAGTTTTTACTCAATGCTTTCAATAGTTATCTCATGCACATTTCTTTAAATTCATATATTTCAGGGAAAATGTTATAGTTTGATAATTGTATGCTTATATTTTATATCATCTTCAGTTTCATGGATGTGCTATGTATATGAATTGGCGTGTGTGTTTATATCACGGTGGCCAGTTCACCCCGCCCCTGTTCGCAACACACCATTCTTCCCAGGAAACTGGTTGCATGTACATACCCACATATACCATTGTTGGAAGACACAATCTGTATTATCATATTCATGATCTTTTTGTCAAACAACAACAAGAATAAATTACCGAGTAGGTGTTCGAACTTGCGCTTCCTGTATTGATAGCCCTCGTCGTTACCGATTAAATTCTCCCAGCTCGATACTTTTTAAAACATTAAAATACCTAGCCGAGCCAACGATAGCTAGGGCGGTACTGCGAGCTTTCAATCCGGTGGATTTGAGTTTGAGACCCAGCTCGGCGGGTACTCTTTCCCATGTTTGACAACGTCTTTCAACAATGGGATAACAGTCAATATAGAAAGGCAGCCAGTTGCTTGAAAAGTCTGTTGGGTGGAGTACTGGTGTTGGAAAACCAGGAAACACATGAGTAGGTTAACTAGCCGTCGTGAAAATGACTGAAATGGCGTTAAACCCCAATCAATCAATAAAACATACCTGACTGTTGTTGGGATACATTTATCCAAATCGGTGTCAGCAAAGACAACGCCCGGATTCTTACCACCTAGCTGAAAGAAGAGGAAAAGGAACATAATAACTCGATAATTTGGTAAGGAAGTATTTTGATCCTGTCTAAATCCGTATTCGATAATTTGGTAGGAAAGCACTCTGATCCTATGTAAACCCTTATTCGATTATTGGGTAGGAAAGTATTTGATCCTGTGTTAAACCTTATTCGATAATTTGGTTGGAAAATACTTTGAAACTGTGTAAACCATTATTCGATTATTTGGTAGGAAAGTACTTTGATCCTATGTAAATCCGTATTCGATAATCTGGTAGGAAAGTACCTTGATCCTGTGTGAAAGCTACATTCCTTCACGTTACGTGTCTGACCTGGCTTTCTCGCACCAGTACTCCAGGTAACAATCTAACAAGGCAACTGACTACCGTTTCACATAGACTATTTTCGCCCATGAATGGAATACGACTGACGTTAGTCAATCATCGGAAAGAAAAAGTGGCCGAGTTAGGGTTCGAACTAATGATCGTGTATTGATGGGCTTATCGTCACCGACTGAGTGCCTCAGCTCGACCACGGCGAGCTTAATATCACCACACAACATATTACACTTAAATCTCAGATATTATTGAATTGATTTGTTGTGATTAAACGCAGTTATCAACACTGTACTCCATACAACATACTTTCTATTTGTAGCTAAAGGGGATATTGCTCAAGGTGATTATTTTCTTCTTTACCATCATATATTCAATTGTACTCAATAGTTATGCTTATATTTACAATAATAGGTTGGTTCATTTTCAATACCATCTTCTGTATTGCTATCGTATCTTGTAAAGGGTTAAAAACTGACGTCTATAGCTTGACAGTATTTCGGGTACACATCCCTTTATTGAATATTAGAATGACAATGTTCTAGCATTTACTCGTTAACAAACCTCGAGTGAAAGTTTCTTGCTGAACGGGGCAGCAGCAATGCGAAGTTTCACAGCCGTTACAGTTCCGCCGGTAAATGAAACAATGGGTACGTCAGGATGTTTGACTATGGCTTCTCCAGCGCTGGGACCGGTACCAAATACAAAATTTACAACTCCTGCTGGTAATCCTAGCAAAATAATAAAACTAGATTTGAGCCGTCCGGCGATAAAAGCAACATTGTGGACTCTGCGTAAAGTATCGACCCGGATCAGCCTAAGCATGCCGCGCAGGCTAACCCGGACAGACAATTTTCGGCTGCTGTGGATTTTCTGTTTCAAGAATCATTACTCTATACCTCTATCCCCCTCAGACGGAATATGTCGTCCCGGATCAGTCTGCGCAGGCTGATCTGGGTCGATACATTACGCAAAAGCCATACGTTTGGTTTTCTCGCGGGACGGCTCATTTGTACCTTGGTTCGTGAAAACATTTGTCTAATTTTTCGATCCCTAGAGATCCATTTTCTACAATCAGACACATCTGCAATGGATGCTCTTTTTAAGAAAAAAAGTGTGGCATAAAAGAGACTATGTTTTCAGGTCATATGTTGCCGATTTGCTGCATGTTAGAAAGAGCTTTCCGTGTATTTAAGTCACGCTCGATGTCTGCCTCCTGGAGACCTGACCGAGTACGCACGCCGTTTGTGTGGCGAATCCTAATCGCAGAACTCGCTCCACCCGGGATTCGAGCCCCGATCATTTGGTACGAGAAGGCCGTCGCTCTAACACTGCAACATTGTCTGGGTTAAAGGTTTCTGTTCTTAAAGAGTTTTGTCAAGGGGAGACAGCCGGATTTTAAACTGAACTCGTTTCACTCGACTTTAAAGTTACCTTACTTTAACTATAGACCGAGATCAACAATATTCTGCTATGGGAAAGACAAAGTTCATATGATAGGACGGAATGATGGTCAATGAAATAAATTTGTAGGTAATTGAGTGTCTTTAACTGACGATTACAGGATAATGCTGAAAATAAAGAGTTTATTTAGGTCACGTGACACGAAAACCGAAGTCGTATGATCAGCCAGTTACAACGAGGACTTTCAATCCAGGGGTCGAGGGTTCGTTCTTTCTTTCCTGTTATTGAAAACAGTTGTTGTGTCCAGCCCCTATATAACATATGTGGGCTGATGTCCAGTTTACACGTGAAGGCTGTTGTTTCGAGTACGGGTGCGAGAAAAACCATACAAATCCGTTAGGTGAACTTGGCCGCTGTGAAATACCGTTAAAGCGGCGTTAATTGAACAATCAATCAATCAATCAATCAATTAATTAATCTAGTCATATAAAAAGCTTTGAAGCTTTTCGAGAACGGTTAAGACCCAAGCATACTATTTGATCGTTATTGCTATAGAAGGAGAGAATGGACTTAGTCCCTAACTCGGCAGCTATGAGCAATTTCTCCATTTGCCAAAATGTTTTTAACTTTATCCTATAATTGTCTTTTCATTGAAAGATAATTTTATTTTGGTTGACTAATCTGCTGCAGTTTTGTTGTATGTGTGAAAGGTTTGTAATATGTTACATGGGAAACAACGTTTATTGTAATAGCTTACGTGGGAGACAACGTTTAGTGTAATATGTTTCGTGTTCACCTCCCCTACACAGGTACAGAATAAATTGAATAAACGTGTAATTTTGTTCGGCATAATAAAATAAATATTGCATGGCTTCGCCTCGGGTAACAGTATTTTCCTCATGTTGACAATATGTACTGTCACACTGGAAGCCATGCAATATTTATATATTGTAATATGTTACATGGGAGACATCAATCTCATTAAGACCAGACCTAATCTCGCTCGCTCGTACAACACATACAGCGAAGTATTTAGGACTGATTTGTAATGCGATTTGGAAAACACGACATTCATCAATAAGGTTATTTTTGCAGATTTTTTTTTTTTACTCCATGTAATTTTTGGAATTGTTTTTGTTGTTTTAAGTTTACGACCCCTCAAATTATGAGACAGTCCATTTAAACCCACCCTCAAATGTCAGCTACCACGTGACATTGGTCTATAAGTAACTCACCTGCTTTGTTGAAAACGTCTGCCAACATCCAGGCGGTTACTGATGTCATCTCACTCGGTTTGGCGACCACAGTGTTACCACAGACGATTGCAGGAGCCAGTTTGAAGGTCAGCAGGTAAAGCGGGAGATTCCACGGGCTGATAAGCCCAGCAACGCCGACTGGCATTTTGATAGTATAGTTAAACGCATCCACAGCTTGCATTTGGCTGGACCTATAGAAAGGTTATAACATATCCCTTTTACATTGACTGAAAGATCATTAATCAATATATATTTCTATGTAAGCTGCCCCTTGTTGTTTTGTTGATCATGCGACTTGTGTAATTTACACGGAGTATTGTCGTTAGCCCTTTCCCTCATACAACAATTCTGCAGCAGACGACTTTGAACATATTTTGTCAAAAAATAGAAAATCTCTATAATTAAATGGATAACCTATGACTAAAAGTGGAACAAATTGTGGCAAAAGGAGAAATTGCTCGTTTTGAGCAATTTCGTCTTTTATAACTATGTTTTCAAAAAGCCGTCTGCTGCAGAGGCAGAAAGCGTCTATATGAGGTAAAGGGTTAAGACATAAAAACACTTGGCTGAGTGCATAACTACTTTGTAGTTTAATATCTTCACCTACTTACACTAAATTATAACTTAAGTTTACTTTTGAATTGAAAGCATTATGGAAAATCTTTAAGAGCAATATCTTTATTTTTCATGTTGTTTTCAATGGTCGTGTGCTGAAGATTCGATAAAAATGCATTTGCAAGTGGGAAAAGGTTTATTGTTGTTGATGGAGATGGCCTGTTACTACTGGATCACACCAGTGTATAACGACTTCTATATACAAACATACAATCTTCTGTGACAAAGTGAAATTATAAGCGATAAAAATTTGCCAAATTAACGTCTGTAACCATAGACGCAAAACACGGAAGTTCTTTGGACTGCAATTCGTCACCCTTGGTGCAAAGGTCATTTCATTGCACCACGGTCACGAATTGCAGGCAGTTCTGTATTTCGTCAAAGAAAGATTTAACCCTCTCCCACATACGACACACCTGCAGAAGACGAATAAAGAAAGTACAGTTATTAATTAGAGTTGACAACATCGTGACAAAAAGAGAAATTGCTCGTTATGAACAATATCTCCTTTAGTCACAATGTTTCCGAAAGTCCACTGCAGAGGCGCCATAAAGCGTCTGTTTCGTGGTTAACGGCAAGTATACACGTATACAGCTAAGGTCAATGCCACTGTATGATGAAAGAAAACAATCATATTAATGACAATCAAAGAGCGTCTGGATTGTCATTGACTTATATTGATTATCATGCAGAGCCTTAGATAAGGGGTGTTTGGCATGTTCTAAAATCCTTATTTGACCCTCTAACCCTATCTTTTGAGTACCCACACCATAGGGTTTGCTGAATACCCCCTCCTTATCAACCTCTGATTATGTATATGGAATAAATCCATCAACAGAGGACCAGATAAGATAGAGAAAACTGATCCATTCCCACCATCTCTCTCTTATGATTCAAATTATTAACCTTGTGTTGTGTGTACTCAAAATAATCTTCTCATGGTGGATGGAGGGTAGCGCAGTCAATAACCGAATATAGTCAAGCAGAAACTATAGATCCAACTCAACGCCATAAACATAAAAGTAATTAAACAGTCACAGATGCATCACTGGAATAAATTAAGACAGGATAATCTTTGTACTTTATTTCGGACAAACCATAACCGAATTGTTTAATTAGAAACGGATGACAGCGATAATGCCGGCAACTGGCATTAAGCAAAATCTCATCTGATCTTCAGGTTTGTGGGGTTAGCATTACGCTTGACTGACTGGTGTCAGGATAAATGGATCAGAAGTACTGGTAATTAACTCAGGAAACGCCGTGATATAACTGAAACATGGCTGAAAGCGGCGTAAAATACCAATTAATCATAACTCCATTGATGTAAACTAAATATATACCTGTTTAAATCATGAAGGCCAGCTGTGGCAAAGAATCGCATATTGTGTACAGCACGTGGAATATCAATCGCTTTGGCCAACCAAACTGGCTTTCCTTGGTCACGTGATTCAGCTTCGGCAAATTCATCAAGTCGGGATTCCAAGATGTCGGCTATCTTGAGCATCACCTTTGACCTATCTTGTACCGGTGTTCCGGACCACCTTAAAGTAAAGCGTATCCAATTTGATTTTTTTTGTCTCGGATAAAGACGATATTGGATCTCTTTGATGCAGACAATAAGGAATATTCATCATTTTTCCTTAAAAAAAAGTGCCTTTTAAGTCTGAATCAAATTCGTACTTCAACGTTGTCTTCCATATTTTGTTGTTTTCGTCATATGTTTTAAACCTTCAACTTTGTCTTTCATATTTTGTTTTCTTCGTCATATGTTTTATTTAAACTTTCAACCTTATCTTTCATATTTTGTTTCCTTTCTTCTTATGTTTTATTTAAACCTTCGACTTTGTCTTTCATATTTATTTTTTTCGTCGTATGTTTTCAAACTTAAACTTGTCATGTTAGGTAAACGGTAAATACAGGCTAGCCCAATCCTTTCGAGCGCCCGAATAAATGGAAGGTCACAGCTTCGATCCTCGGCCGTGTCATACCAAAGACTATAAACATGGTTGTAATAGTAATCTCCCCTTGGCGCTCAGGGTTGTGGGTTAGCATTACGTTTGACTTGCTGCTATGACGATACATGGACCAGTAGTACTGGTAAATTACCCAGGAAACGCCGTGATATAACTGAACAATTGATTGATTGATTGGGGTTTAACGCCGTTTTCAACAATTTCTCAGTTATATCACGGCGGCCAGTTCACCTACTAATGCATTTCCTGGATTTCTCACACCAGTACTCCACACAACAATCTTCCCAAGCAACTGGCTGCTTTTCCACATAGACTTAGCCCATTGGTGGAAGACGAATGACGAATGTCGCATTGATTTTTGTCAATCGTCGGAAAGAAAGTTGGCCGAGCCGGGATTCGAACTCACAACCCCTGGATTGACAGCCCGCGTCACTACCGACTGAGCTACCGGGGCTCGGCTATAACTGAACAAGAAACCGCTGAAGACGGTAAGGCCGGATTGTCGGCATTTTGACCTTGAAATTCGACAAACAAGGTCAAGGTCAAAGTAACCATAGAAATCAATAGAACTTGTTACTGGTTACCTTCAGGCAAAGTTTCAAGTTTGTAACCATTTCCAGTGCTGAGATTTTGCCTCACTCTTAAACTTTAACCAAAATGTTGACGGACAGACAGACAGACAGACAGACATACGGCAGACAGACGGACGGACAGACGGACGGACGGACAGACGGACGGACGGACATCGCCAATCTATAGACCGGAATTGCTAGAGCAATCCGGCCAACAATTGTTGGAATCCCGTAAAACACCGTACTTTAATGGAAGAGAACTGCGATTATGCAAGTATTACTTTATATCGTAACACACATTTATACTTTCCAATATATCAAATATGTAGATTGTTAACTCTTTCAGCGCCGAATTGTTTAAAGTAGATTCTTCCATGTTCAAAATCGGGCGTCTCCATTTATCATGTAATAAAAGTGTTGGACTATTTTGATAACGAAAAGGCAAACAATGCTGATTTCAGGTGAGACAGCTCGTTACGAGCTGACTCACCTGAATGAGTATTGTTTGCAAAAATCTCAATATTGCCTTTGGCGCTGAAAGAATTAATATTGATGCAAATATCGTATTTCAATTTGTCTGAATGTCCCTTTAAGTCATTATAATATATGTAACTTTAATGTATTGCTAACCATGCATGTCTATTCCATAATTAAACGGAATGACATTCATTTTACCCCATTTCGTATACATGTAAGTTGTTTAACGTTAAACATTCGAGCCCTCCCTCAAGAAAACCAACAGTGTGGACTCTGCGTAAAGTATCGACTCAGATCAGCATGCGCAGTCCGCGTTAACTGATCCGGGCCGACACATTCCGTCCCAGGGGGGATAGAGATATAGAGTAATGATTCCTGAAACAGGCGGCGAAAAGTGTCTTTCCGGGTAAGCCTGCGCGGCATGCTTAGGCTGATCCGGGTCGATACTTTACGCAGTTCCCACGATGTTTTTTTTCTCGCGGGACGATTCTTATAGCGGACTTGGTTATAGGAACATCTATCTACTCATTTTCGAGTGCCGTGAAAAGTGTATTCCTTAGTCCGTGGTCAATTGATTTTCACAATGTAGATCAAATACGATATTCCAGTCATGACCTTTTCCACCCAATCATCGGTGTTTACGCAACAACTTTCTCGGCCGGACTGTTCTGCTATGTGTAGAGTGTTGTAAACTTTTAACTCTTTCAGCGCCGAATTGTTAAAAGTAGACCCTTCCATGTTCAAAATCGGGCGTCTTCATTTCTCATGTAATAAACGTTTTGGACTATTTTGATAACTGAAAGGCAAACAATGCTGATTTCAGGTGAGACAGCTCGTTACGAGCTGACTCGCCTGAATCAGTATTGTTTGCAAAAACTTCAATATTGCCTTTGGCGCTGAAAAAGTTAAAACACACACTGTAAGCCGTGTGTCCTTTTTTAACAATTTTATCAATATAAGTCACATGTCGTGTTCACGAAAGGGTTAAGATCTAGATAGTATCATTTCCAGATTTCGTCAAATACTATAAGTGTATAAACCCTTTACCTACAAAGATTCTACAACAAACGACTTTGAACACATCTAGGTAAAACTATGGAAAATCCTTATAAACTAAAGTGTATTTACTAAAAAGAGATGAAAACATTGTGGAAAAAAGAGACATTGTTCATTTTTTAAAAAAATCTTCTTTTGCAACAATGTTTTCATAAGTCGTCACAGCAAATGCGTCAGAGTCTGCACGTGGGGAATGGTTACAATTGTATCGATGACAATGACCACTGAACAATACAGTGTTAACCCTTTCCGGCATACGACAATTCTGCAGCAGGCGACTTTGAACAGCAAATAATTAAAGTCTTTAGAAATCATTGTGTCAAAAGAAGATTATGAGCAATTTCTCATATTGTCACAGAATTTCAAATCTCTATTCAATAGTTATATTTTCATTAAAAGAAATATTTTATATTTTTCATAAACGTTTCTCAAAGTCGTCTGCTGCTGATTTGTTTTATTTAGGAATCGGTTAATATTGTAGTGAAAATCAGCTGCATATGACATTAACTACGATATAATCAGAAATAAACCCAAACAGGAGTTGAAATAAATATGTAAAGGGTTGTTAACTGCCGAAATAATGATATACATCTATCCCATATCTAAACACCTATTGCAAAAGACGCATTGTTCGGTTGCTTTTGTTTTAAAAAAACAAAACATAAATACCTGTATAATTCGGAGTTCATAATAAGGTATTCATATTTCTGAATCCTTATTTGTACTTCCATGCTTCGGGCACTTAATCCTTTCCCTCATATAGACGCTTTCTGACGCCTCTGCAGCAGAAGGCTTTTTGAAAACATAGTGACAAAAGAAGAAATTGCTCAAAATGAGCAATTTCTCCTTTTGCCACAATGTTTTCCACTTGTAGTCATATGTTCAAAGTCGTCTGCTGTAGATTTGTCGTATGAGGGAAAGGGTTAATCCTTTCCCACTTGCAGACACATTTGAACGTATCTGCAGCAGTCGATGTTTGAAAACATTATAACAAAGGGGGAAATGGTGATAAATTTTTTCCTTTTGAGACAAGGGTTTTAGCTCTATTTTCATTTATAGAGATTTGTCTTTTTTTTCATCTAGATGTTTTCGAAGTTAAGAAATTTGTTTAAATACAATTATTGCTTTTCTTTTTCAGATTTCGGCGACTTTGGAATTGTCTGCGCTGTAAAATAAATTGTTTAGGAATTCTACGTGGTAAATATGTACGTGGTAAAGGGTTAACAAGAATAGTTTCAAAACATCAAACAGATGTACATACTTTACAAACGCTAGCTTTGCTGCTTTTACAGCGTTGTCCACCTCCTCTTCCCCGCTGTCCGGTATTCTGGCCCATGCTTGACCATTTGAAGGGTCGAAACTATCCAAGAATTTCTCACTGTTCACAAATTTTCCGTCAATAAAGTTTTGAACGGTAACGACAGACATGATCGTATATGTGAGTTGTGACTCGACACATACATATATATGCCTTATACTACACAACGTTATCTGTTCCAGTTGTTGTATACTGTTTAAAATAAACAAAGCGCCGAATCCGTGATAAAACAGAGTTGTAAACTACATGTATATTAAATACAGGGGACTCACGATCGCATAGCAAACTTCGAGTTATCGACGTGTTCGAGTGATCGATGGAGTCATGCTATATTCAATAGTGTATTGTCAGCTTCGTAGTTTATTTATTCTTAATTCAATAGTCTATTGTCAGCTTCGTAGTGTATTTATTCTTAATTCAATAGTGTATTGTCAGCCTCGTAGTGTATTTATTCTTAATTCAATAGTGAATTGTCAGCTTCGTAGTGTATTTATTCTTAATTCAATGGTGTATTGTCAGCCTCGTAGCGTATTTGTTCTTTATTCAATAAGTGTATTGTCAGCTTCGTAGTTTATTTATTCTTAATTCAATAGTCTATTGTCAGCTTCGTAGTGTATTTCCTTCTTAATTTAATAGCATATTGTCAGCTTTGTAGTTGATTTATTTTTAATTCAATAGTGTATTGTCAGCTTCGTAGTTTTTTTATTCCAAATTCAATAGTGTATTGTCAGCTTCGTAGTTTATTTATTCTTAATTCAATAGTGTATTAGCTTCGTAATTTATTTATTCTTAATTCAATAGTGTATTGTCAGCTTCACAGTGTATTTGTTCTGAATTCGAAAAAGTGTATTGTGTTTATTTATTCTTAATTTAATAGCATATTGTCAGCTTCGTAGTTGATTTATTCTTAATTCAATAGTGTATTGTCAGCTTCGTAGTTTATTTATTCTTAATTCAAAAGTGTTTTGTCAGCTTCGTAGAGTATTTAGTCTTAGTTTAATAGTGTATTGTCGAATTCGTAGTTGATTTGTTCTTTATTCAATAAGTGTATTGTCAGCTTCGTAGTGTATTTATTCTTAAGTCAATAGTGTATTGTCAGCTTCGTAGTGTGTTTATTCTTAATTCAATAGTGTATTGTCAGCTTCGTAGTTTATTTATTCTTAATTCAATAGTGTATTGTCAGCTTCGTAATTTATTTATTCTTAATTCAATAGTGTATTGTCAGCTTCGTAGTGTAGTTAACCTTAAGTATTTAGTGTATTGTCAGCTTCGAAGTTTATTGTCAGCTTCGTAGTGTATTTATTTTTAATTAAATAGTGTTTTGTCAGCTTCGTAGTTCTTTTATCCCAACGGCATATAGGTCCCGCGAAATGGTTCGAGTTAAACGATATATTCGAGTGTTCCCATGTACGAGTTATCGCGAATCCACTGTATATCTATATTCAAAGTGGTTTGCTTTGAAAAGATCTGAGTAGGAACATATGATGTCTGCTTTGTTTGTTTTGTCTTATTGGATTGTTACGCGACTTTCAACTTACTTTTATTATGTTATATCAAGGTAACTAAATACCATTCTTGCTCATAGGGTGAGCAAACCAGTAATTAGCTCGACAACTTGCCTTGTCCACGGGTACCCCACCATAACCGCTGCGCGCGGGAATGAAACCTAGGACGACCAACTGCAAACTCCCAACGCTAAACAGTCGGCCATGGCGGAGTCCTTTGCTTTGCAAAGTTCTGAAGAAGAACACATGATATCTGCAAAATAGCTGATATGATCACGTGATAGCTTTGTTAAATTAATCTGATCACCATATACAGATGCTTATCAATGGACGCTTCGCAGCAGACACATTTTGAAAACATTGTGAAAATACCTATTTCTCAAAATTTCTCCTTTTGCCAAAGCGTTTTAAACTCTTTTATTACTAATCAAACTCTCATTTATTGAGATTTTTTACATTTTTGCCATGATGTTTTTAAAGTCGTCTGCTTCAGAGTCGTTGCATAGATGGCAAAGGGTTAAACAATGTACGTATGTGCAATGCAATTGTCGTATAATCTGTTCCGATAGTTTATACTATACACAGTTTTCAAAGAGTCAATTGAGATATTACACGTCATCAGCGCACTCAACTGTCAATAGCAAGACCGTCATATTGATTGACACGTGTCATTTCAGAAAATTTAGAAATAAAAATAAGATGAATGAGGTTTAAACAAGATGAACAAGATTGCCCTAAAATGAGAGATGGTATAGAAGCAAATGTGTACCTGCTAAAATCAGGGGAAATTTGATCAAAAGTTGGAACGAAACTGCAAGGAGTGTGACTTCTGTAAATGAAACGGCTTACCAATAAAGGAAATGTGTAATAAGGGGAACATCACTTGAAATTGGGTTGATATCAGTCCAATGGCTCATTAGACAGGATCTCGGAAGTCAAGGTTTTCAAAAGGCAAGATGCATTTCGAACGAATGAGAGTAATATCAATCAATTGTTTAGGGATCCTGTTCATTCAACGGGTATATCTTCGAATTTCAATTACCGTTTAACATAAGTTATTTTTCTTGTATGTAGTATGTTGTTGTCTTTAGTGATAACATATTGTTTAAGCATCTTATTAATAAAGAGCATGATAATTAATTGATATTGCATTTATCTAATTCTTTAACGTCATATTTTTTTTAACTCCCCTGGCTGAATTTCTGACATTTTTCCGATTTCTTTTTCGAACACCATACCTGAATCTTGAATATGTCATAATCGAACTAATTTGGCATAGATTTATCGAATATAACCTATGGCGTCAAACTATATTTATTTAAAATCGACGTTGAAAACAGAATTGTCTTTAACATGATGTGATTAACGTCGATGTCATACGTGAGATTGTTTGGCGATCAATAACCGTGTGTATATAGGTATTATTTTAAGCCTTAATACTATGCTTATATACACAGTATTACAGATACGGTTTATGTTTTATTTTCAAAAACCTGCCAATGTGTATTTTAAATGTTCCGATGACATCATTTAAAATTCTTGAAGTTATATCAACTTCAACAATGGCGCTTTGTCGCAAGAAATGCAGTTTTTGTTTGGGCTTTTATTAACAAATTAAATGTAATAGCCGCTGAATAACGCAAGGTAGATGCAACTGGTGATTGAAAAGATCCTCCTTTGGGGAGAACTGGTAAACTAATTATTGAACTTGACTATGTAGCTGATCAAATGATTGCGAAACATGTGAGCAACGGGTCATTTTAGCCGACATCGCAAGTGAAATCAAGTATGAACTTTTCGTCATTACCGTCAATCTCCTTACAACACAAAGATGACTGTAGGTAAAAATGATAATTTTAAAATAAAACATTAAGTACACATATATATACCTGCGAGATGCCATTTGACGACTGATTAAAAAAGAGCAATTCTCAATTTCTCACAATGTTTTCAAATATGTAACAAAAGTTAACTTTCAAATTTTAAACATTTCCCTCAGATGTTGTTCTTGCACTTTTTCCCCTGTGAAAATTCGAGCATAATCGCTGAGTAGAACGTATAATCGACGGCTAACGATTTGCGATCAAATAGAAATAATTGAATCAACTGCTTTCAAATACTTTCATTATACTAACTGCTAAGCTTTTTGCACAAAGCTAATTAATTAACAGAGCAGTGTAAAGTAAAAAAAAAAATGTATATCACAGGCAAATCGCCTGGCCCAGTAATCTAATGGTTAACATACCTGACTGACAATCCACAGGTCTTGGGTTTAAATTCCGATCTGGGTTTTGGATTTTTCTGAGATGCTTTTAAGTATCTTCCACTCAACTAGGTGTCAACTACTGGTACGTTCTAAGGAAATTTGCCTCGAGGGTATCGGTGATATACACTGAGCACGTCAAAGAACCAAGAGGTCCTTTCGGAAAGGGCTACGATATCGCATCCGAAGTCCCTTGTATCTAACGATGTCTTTTGTATGTATCTGCACCTTTCAGATGCTTGTCCATGATTAAAGTGTGCAGTATCAAATGGACGTTTAGAATATAACAAGTGAACATAAATAAAAGCAATTGGTCCCTATAGTTTCATTACATTACAAATATATTGGAAACGATTTCACAGAATCAGAATATGTTTTATTGACTCAAACTATACAAAGTTTATGTACATTTACAAATATACAAGAAAAAAAAATGTATTAATGAAAGAATGGTCTCAATATAGTTTAGGAAGACAAACTGCTTTGTCATATTAGAAGCTGTAAATGGAAGCTAGGTCCTTTCCGGACATTATGTACATATGAGCCACACCGGCTGAACATCAGGAAACATGTCGGCATACCATACTAAAATCTTCTGGGCTTCACTTCCAGTTTGATCAGATTCTGCATCTAATCATATGTTTCGTATTGGCGAATGGCGTAAGTTGTGGTGAGACTATGTGCAGGCTAGTCTGAATCTACATTGTTCGGATCTATGTTGATCTTTATCGATATGTAATAAAATAATAACAAGAAGAATGCAAAAAATACGAAGTAATTAAAAAGAAAAGAAAGATATGTATGATCAAGATTGAGCATTATGAAAGTTCACATGTAAAGTCAACATATAGAACGAATTATTAAGTCTGTTTTGTTTGTTTGTAATGTCACTTTAATCGTTTTGAACATGCCAGTAGAAAACTGAAAAATAAAGAAAAGAAAATCAGTTCCCCAAGAGCAAAGAGCGAAAACTAGTTGGTACGAATCGTTCATCTCGAACGAAACATGAAAAATCGGGTACGAATCCAATGTATTTTAGAGATCGGATGAAATCGTGAAAACATCGAAGTATTCATAGGGAAGAAAGCAGAGACAACTTAATTACTCTATGGGAATCGATGAGACCTTGTCGACTTTTAAATGACCAAAATCGCCAAGCGATGACATGCTGCATTTACAAATAATAGAACGGGTCACGTTACGGCCATGCGTAGTTGGGTTAACGTTGTTTTTACAGTTTCTAGAATTATACTGTACTATGTAGTAATTAAAATGAATCGTAATAGGCAAAAACATCGCCAGAAACTTTTTTCTGAGCTTTGATGAATCGGGTCGTAAACCAAACTATAAAAACAGCGTAGCCTAGGAAGTTAGGGGAAAGTTATTAAATACCCATTACATTTGTCTAAAGTTTTGTAATAAGGGTAGAAGACATACGTATTTTGTTTCTTAAACATTTCATACAATTTATTGATTCATAATTTTGTTTTTTTTAAACATATAACAGAGTTTTTCTTAACAATAATAATGTTGGTTGCTCCCTTTTCGATTACGTCACCCCATTGTACAAAACTAAAACCTATCCCATACTGACGCCGCGCTTCCACGCGGCGTCAATAATATGATCTGCTTGTATACATAGTTTATATACGTCGGTGTGTAATGACCGACACAGTAAATTACTTCGATGTATGCTTAACCCTTTCCCACCTATTGACGCATGTTGACGCATCTGCAGTATACGACTTTAAAATATTGTATCAAAAAGAGAAATTGCTTTAAATGAGCAATTTCTACTTTTTGACACAATGTTTTTAACTTTTGTCAGTAATTTTACCTATAATTATAGAGGTTTCTACAATTTTGAGAAGACATTATCAAAGTCGTCTGCTGCAGTTTTGCTGTATGTGGGAAAGGGTTAAAACTACTTAAGTTATACTCCACTGATCAGTGTAGTCTGTTTGCGCCGTGAACAATACCAGGAACTGTGAAGGCATCAGTTACGAAATGGACCCTTTTTATACCCAAAAACCCAGATATCATTATGGACGTGCCGGAACCCGTTCTAAACCCGGACCATCCTTCGATCGGAATTTGAAATAACATTGTATATAGTGATATTCGACTGGGAAACAATAGGTTTCTGGGAAATTCATACTGTTGACAGTTTTTAAGCAAATTGATGCTATTCAATCGCGGATTACATTTGGACAATGATTGACCAACCACAACAATTAATCAAATACACTTCACAATAACACTTTGTTATGTCTATATTCTGAATAATATTGGAGTTGAAAGAACATTATTGTATTAGCAGAATCGGTGTCTATAGCAGATACATTCTTTTACCAAGAGTTTGGGGGAACAGTTAATATACACCTTGATAAATGTCATATGAAAATCAAAAGAAGGCCGCTGTATACCAATGATTACTATTCTTACTTCAAAGAAAACAAATACAAAATATGTATCTACATTTTCTAGTTATTTTGAAGAAAAGAAATGGTGGCAACATTGTCTTGCCTGGTTTGCAATATATTATATCATGCTTTCATTTATTTACAAAGGAATACTAAAATAAAAAATGAAATGGACCGTGCCTAGAGATTATTTTACAGTACACTACTAATCGGAAATGCGAATGTTAGTGGTCCTTTTAGCATAGATTTATGAATAGTCACAGCTTTCTCAAAGCAACTCAAAACGTTTTAACCCAAAAGATTTTCACATAAAATAGGGGAAAAAGAAAGGCATTGCTTTTATTGTTGTGAATTCCCAACATGTTTGAATGAGTAAGTTACAGAGGTGTCAAAAGGCGTTCTGACAAACATGAATTTTATTTCTAAGAAAAATAAATACCGCCTTGATCGTGATTCGAACCCGGGTCTCCCGCGTGACAAACGAACGTCAATACCAGTAGACCACTTCCTCTAAAGAGTCATCGGCTTTCTTATCTCTTTAAAGTTTATAGATTTATTTATACCACTTATGCAGTTTGGCACAGCTGGAAGCATCGTGTAGATATAGACTATTCGAACATATAAGAAAATCAAGCCCCTGATAACTTTAAAAGCAGTATAATTGCTCAAATTAACATTTACCTACTTTTGGTAATCTTTAAGTCAATATTTTATTATAGTGACATGTGTATGTACATCAACAATACAATGGTATAACAAGTAATAAATAACACCATATGGGCCTATAAGTCACTTAAAACAGAAAAAGAACTAAGAAAAAAAAAAAAAAAAAAAAACACAAAAAAAAAAAAAAAAATGGAAAACGTGTTGTGTTGACATCATTCTACTTCATAACGATACTATTAAATAGGCAGATATGGGCAGTACCATTCGAAAACATCCATTCCAGAAACTTTATCTCCAAAAGAAAAATAAGGTAGATATAAAAAGTAAATATAAGTACATATAATTATGAATGAGATCACTTCAGGGAAAAAACAAAAAGATGAAAAAGTTAACTGAAACATTTTTCCAATGTGTTTAAAGAATACATGTACAATATGAGTGTTTTTGTTTGACAGCTAGGCTATGCTCTTTTGAGAAAAAAAGCGGAAATGTTGCTGTCCACCAAATCACATAACAATAAAGTTATCGTAATGTTAAGTAATATTATATAACTAAAAGTCCTTTATAGAAACGAAAAGTAAAGCACATGTAGTCATATGTACAATCAAACACAGTTAAAAACAATGATAAGCAAAGACACTAACACTGCACGAAAATTGGGATTTAATTTAGAAGTAAATTTCCTTAAATTCCGAAATTTACTTGATGTGCAAGTAAATTTCGGATTTTAAGGAAATTTAAGGAAATTTACTTCTAAATTAAACCCCAATTTTCGTGCAGTGTAACGAATGATTGTGTATGTGAGTGAGTGAGTCAGTGCATGTGCGAGTGAATGAATGTTTGAAAGGGAGATTGTTGTGTCTATACGGTCCTAATGAGAAATACATAAACGTACACATATACATCAGTATCTACACTAACAACAACAATAAACCAACGCGTTCGATCAGTATCTACACTAACAAAAACAATAAATCAACACGTTCGATCAGTATCTACACTAACAAAAACAATACATCAACACGATCGATCAGTATCTACACTAACAAAAACAATAAATCAACACGTTCGATCCGTATCTACACTGACAACAACAATAAACCAACGCGTTCGATCAGTATCTACACTAACAACACACGTAATAAACCAAAGCGTTCGATCAGTATCAACACTAACTACAATAATAAACCAACTTGTTCGATCAGTATCTACACTAACAACAACAATAAACCAACGCGTTCGATCAGTACCTACACTAACAACAATAATAGACCAACGCGTTCGATCAGTATCTACACTAACAACAACAATAGACCAACGCGTTCGATCAGTATCTACACTAACAACAACAATAAACCAACGCGTTCGATCAGTACCTACACTAACAACAAGAATAGACCAACGCGTTCGATCAGTATCTACACTAACAACAACAATAGACCAACGCGTTCAATCAGTATCTACACTAACAACAATAATAAACCAACGCGTTCGATCAGTATCTACACTAACAACAACAATAAACCAACGCGTTCGATCCGTATCTACACTAACAACAACAATAAACCAACGCGTTCGATCAGTATCTACACTAACAACAATAATAAACCAACGCGTTCGATCAGTATCTACACTAACTACAACAATAGACCAACGCGTTCGATCAGTATCTACACTATCAACAATAATAAACCAACGCGTTCGATCAGTATCTACACTAACAACAATAATAAATCAACGCGTTCAATCAGTATCTACACTAACTACAACAATAGACCAACGCGTTCGATCCGTATCTACACTAACAACAATAATAAACCAACGCGTTCGATCAGTATCTACACTAACTACAACAATAGACCAACGCGTTCGATCAGTATCTACACTAACAACAACAATAAACCAACGCGTTCGATCAGTATCTACACTAACTACAACACTAGACCAACGCGTTCGATCAGTATCTACACTAACTACAATAATAAACCAACGCGTTCAATCAGTATCGACACTAACAACAACAATAAACCAACGCGTTCGATCAGTATCTACACTAACTATACAATAATAAACCAACGCGTTCAATCAGTATCTACACTAACAACAAATATAATAAACCAACGCGTTCGATCAGTATCTACACTAACTACAACAATAGACCAACGCGTTCAATCAGTATCTACACTAACAACAACAATAAACCAACGCGTTCAATCAGTATCTACACTAACAACAATAATAAACCAACGTGTTCGATCAGTATCTACACTAACAACAATCATAAACCAACGTGTTCGATCAGTATCTACACTAACAACAACAATAAACCAAAGCATTCGATCAGTATCTACACTAACAACAATAATAAACCAACACGTCCGATCAGTATCTACACTAACAATAATAATAAACCAACGAGTTCGGTCAGTATCTACACTAACAACAACAATAAACCAACGTGTTCAATCAGTATCTACACTAACTACAATAATAAACCAAAGCATTCGATCTGTATCTACACTAACAACAACAATAAACCAACACGTTCGATCAGTATCTACACTAACAACAACAATAAACCAACACGTTCGATCAGTATCTACACTAACAACAACAATAAACCAACGCGCTCGATCAGTATCTACACTAACAACAACAATAAACCAACACGTTCGATCAGATTATACACTACCAACAACAATAAACCAACGCGTTCGATCAGTATCTACACTAACAACAAACAATAAACCAGACGGTCGATCAGATTATACACTACCAACAACAATAAACCAACGCGTTCGAACTACAACAATAGACCAACGCGTTCAATCGCATTCGACATCGCTCCGTTCATTGACTAATTCTATCTGAAAAGAGACTAAGCTTTGAAATTAGAAACAGTCTAAAGTATTTAAAGTAGGGATGGGAGGGAGGGAATTTTAATCAATTGTACACAGCTATGCCCTTCAAGAGTTGCAGGAAAAAGGAAGCTGACTTGGAATGGCATTCTTGGTACCCCTATCAAGGGACATAATTCTGAAGCGAAACTGAAGAATTTATCTCCCCTGCTATCAAGTCCGCCACGGCGAACCCAGACTCAAACAATTTCAGCGTTTTCAGTGGACATTCTGAAGGAACAAATAATACTTCATAAAAATCTTTCATTTATAAATAAGCTTAAACATTCTGTAATGTGTTAATAGGACTCAAATATGTTTTAGGCGCAAGGTCAAATTTCATGTTCTAAAGGGGGGGGGGGGGGGGGGGGGGGGGGGCGGCGGCTCTGGGGAGACAGAAAACTTTTGGGGGGTATCAGCCTGGCCTTACCCTGGCCTGACACGCTCACAAGTTGCAGGTTCTTCAGTGTCGTATCAACATATGTGTAAGTACGTTGTAGTGTGGGGGCCTACCTCTGTGTAACGTGGGGGTCCCCCTCCCCCTCTATGTATAGAGGGGAGATCCAGAGCTGTCTAACGATTGGGCACTTAATTCGGGGGATAGGTAATACGGGCTGACCCCATAATGCTGTCTACATGAGATTGTGTTAACTTGTGGGATTTCGACACTATGGTAACATAGGTCGCTGATTCGCCAGTCAAACGTTAAGTCGTAGGCAGTCGGTTGTCTCCCCAGGTCGGGTTGTCACAAAATGGGTTAGTAGGTTATGTCAGTTATAATGGACCTTTGTGGCCAATATTATGCCACTACATTTTACCGATTACAAATAAAAATATTGTTTAAGCTCTAAAACATTTGTTCTTAAATATTTGACGCATGCTATAAATCCCAGCACCGCTTGAAGTATTACGGTCGCCATATAACTTAAGATGTGAATCAAGTGATCTGCAGACTCTTGGAAGTGTTAAAAAGCTAGAGGGGTATACAATATTGATTTAATAATAGTGTTAACAAGTTATCCTTCAATTTGATATTGTGACACAGTTTCAGACTGTGTTATAGCAATGTTCAAAACATCGATTCTGCCAAAGTTTCAACATGCTAACCTTAAAAGAAAAGCTTTCCGAGTGTTTACGAACATTTTCCTTAAATATGACCTTATGTTTGATCCGACATGGCACATATTTGAACTTGGCCAATATATCATACGGACAAACATTCTGACAAAGTTTCAAAATACTGAAGCAAACATTGAGGTCAAGAGTGTTTACAAGATTGTTCTCAAATGTTTCCTAGTGACCTTGTTCTTTTTTATCCAACATGATTTTTAATCGAATTAAGCCTAGATTTCACCATAACACCAATTCTGACAAAATGTCAACATGCTAAAATTAAAGATGCAGCATTCAAATGTCTGATTGTTTACAACATGTGCCTTCAATTTGCTCTAGTGACTTAGTTTTTGACCCACCATCATGACCCTTATGTTTACTAGGCCTAGATATTGTCAAGACAAACATTCTGACAACGTTTCAATCTGCTGAAGTAAAAGTGTGGTTTTTAGACTGTAAACAAGATTTTTATTCAGATTGGTGAAGTGACCTAGTTTATGACCCGACATGACCTATATTTGAACTAAGCCTTTCTCCAAAATAACATCAAGACCATAACTGTTCAAAGTTTCAACATGCTAAAGATAAATATGCAGCCTTCAGTGTTAACAAGATTTTCCTTCAATTTGAACTTGTGACCCAGTTTTTGACCTCATATGACCAAGTTTCACCAGGACAAACATTCTGACAAAATGTGGCAAAGAAACCTAGTTTATGACCAGAATCAATGGATATATTTAAACATAACCTAGATATCATCAAAACAGTTATTCTGAAAACATTTCAACATGCTCAAGTTAAATAAAGCCTCCAGACTGTTTACAATATTTTCCATCAAATTGACATTGTGACCTAAATTTTCACCTCACAGGGCCAAGTTTATAACTTGGCCGGATTTGATGGAGATGAACTACTGTTAAACTTACATTCATATTGGATGTTGTAAAATCTTGCCTGTAGAGTTTTCACATGGCAATTGTTGATGGCGTGTGAACGAAGGACATCAGACAAAATGTGATCATGAAAAACACAAACTGTGCAATCAAAGAACAGGACTTTATTTGATTATGATATACTTATCCGTTTATAAACATTACCTTGTATTAATCCATTAGTATTATATGTAATCAGCTGAATTTTCTCTCCAGTCATCCTCATAACAGCTGTCATTCCTTCATTGTATGGGTTGCTCTCAATCTATTCCCTTGTTTGATGTTGATGGAGGAAGTAATATTATCCCACGATCAAAGATGCATGCAATTTTCATTGTTTTGACAGGCCGGAATGGCCAAAGGGTATATCACTAACTGCCTATTATATATGAACTTCCTCTGCTATTTTCGCCATAACAGATGTGATTGCATGATTGCACAGGTTGCTCTCAATCCATTTACTGTTTCGATGTGTATGTAGGAAAGAATATTTGACCACTAAAAAAATGAAGTGGATGTCATGCAGCAGAAACGTAAGGTATTGTGTCATAAAATGTGTAACAATGCACTTGACGACTTTCAAGAACACTTCTGAAAATAGATTTACTTTTTCTTCTTATAAATGTGCTGTTTTAGTGGTCACTTTTAATTCTGAATTGGGTATGGTGGTAACGATTCCGAAATGTTAACCATTTGCATTTTCAGAGAACAATCCCCAAAGCGAGTCCACAGGGAGGTGCTCCTGTGCGATCTATAACAGAATATGACCCTATGCATACATTTAGACATACAGGAGCACGTCCCTGTGATTCAACTCTGTGTTGGTGTATTTGGGTAGAGACATAACTACATGTCTCTGATTAGGGTCACAGGGTGTTTCGTGTAATCGCTATGTTCAGCCAATAATTGCATTGATCTTTGACAGTCCGGAGGAGTTTTTGTCAGAAGTTATACGGCTTTAGCGAAGTCTGCGCAGCATTGAGGATGAAACAAGTTTACCATAAAGAGCATCTTAATCTTAGATCAGACGGTGAAACCAAACTATTCCATCGACAGAATTTACGTCAATGAATACAACCCATCGCTATTTCTCAGATTCACACTACAGCTTGATTTTATATCAACGCCAAAAAAATTCTTACCCGAAGCAAAGAAAATCGTTGCCGAATAAGTTATGGTTGTCAGCCTTTACTGTAAACATTACATTTCTAGTTATCTCGGGTACCAACTGCATTTGACGTCATTGGATGTGGATAATTGTCAGTCATGGTGCTCTGCTTTATCTATGTAATTTTACTTTGAATTTCACGAGCTAGGCCATAGTAAAATTTTGCACCTAAATTGTGTCCATACTGAATATACAGTGTGTGTATACCACGTGACTTTGACGTCACAAGTGCTACGGTGCACAGACATATTTTACTTCGGTTTAGAAGTAAAAACAAAGGTAACTGTTTTATTTCTTCATCATTTTTAATGAGATATGGCGCAGTCTACGCCGCTTATAGAGCCCTATCTCCGGTTTTCCAGCGGAGTTTGATAAGTGGTTTAGTTTCTCCAAACACTTCGATGAACCTTTTCTCAAAATTTACAAGAGAAAGTTGATGCAACGCATCAATGTCGCCGGATATCCATAGTGTAGTCAAGCATAACACTAACATTATAGTAGTTGAATAAACAGTTATCAACTGAGGGGCATATTGGAACATCAGGGATGGGGTCAAGTGAAAATGTATCATAACTTGCATTGTTTTGTCAACGAAGTGAATGATAATTGAAGCCTTTCATTGTTTATGATCAATCTCCCTTCCAAAGTAGGTTGACCATACACACAACCAACTAATTATTGATCATAAACAGTAATGGAAATGAGTAATCTTGCCAATCATTAGTCTTAGTATGTATACAGAGCTTTCATTAAGGAATAATTATAAGATTTGTGAATTCCACATACACTTTTCAAGATGTTTGTCAGAATATTTGAATTTTATTATTTTTCAATAAAACCACAAAACAGACAATTTAGGATTTGCATGCAATAGCACGTCATTTTACCTTTCCTCTTTTAAAGTCAACAGTGGACACCTTTGCAGCAATCTACTTTTAAATCAATGAGATAAGGGTTAAATCGCTGAAGACATGAGTTTTCTCTTTTTCTCAAAATGATATTAGCTTAGCATCCTAATTATATCATACTTTAACAAATGTATAAATGTAGTCCAATATTTATAAATTAGACCACCTTCGAAATATAATATCAACTAAACACTTAAATCTCACTTGAAATTGTTGTATAATTTAAATTTAATTTCGAACATAAACTTTCGGATTTGTTCGTGAAAGTCCGGCAATGCTCCCGATTTTACCCGAAGTTTTATGACCCTCATAAAGTCAATTTGCTATCACCAGGGGGTCTGAAGCTAGTCGCGTATCCCTATTACATAATCATTAATAATATATACATGATCTATACGATAATCTTAAATGTGAAGTGATGTATCTTTAACAACTGCGAATAGGGTTAATCGGACAAAAAGAAACAGGATAATAAGCAATTTTCATTTCAGGTTTAATTATTTTTTCCTTTAATTGAATACATTTGTAACATGTAAAAGACACATTTTAATAGATGTATTTAGAATTTATGTTTTGTTTATGCGAAATGTTAACTTTATTTATCTGAAATTACGATAATTTTTCCACTTTACCCCCACAATGTTTCTTTCCATCCCTTTCGAATATCTGACAGAAATGATAATTGCGTGCACAGGAAAAATTGCTCATTATGATAAATTTCTCCTTTTCTAATAATGTTTTCTTCAACCCTTTTTTAACGTCTGACAGAAGACTAGCAAAAGTTCTAATATTTGTTTAAATTGTTGACAGAATATATAATTGCGTGAAAGGGAAAAATTGCTAATTATGAGCAATGTCTCTTCTCCCACAATGTTTTCCTTACGCTATTTCAAACATCTTCACACAGATATGCACAATACGTAAAATAGCATTGCAAAGTGAAACAAATATAAGCACTTCAAATTGAGTTACATATATTATTGTAGATTTGTAAATAGTTTCATCAGACTCAATTTTTTGATCAATTTTAAACACACAAAAAAATGTATCAAAATTAAAGAAAATCATTACAATATCAAGAAGATACATTAATCCTCTGCTAGTTTGTATCTTTTTCATATTTGTAGACTTAAACATATTGATTTTCATTGTATTTTGGAAAATAGGTTGCTTTTTATCCTGTTTTCTTGTTGTCCGTTGTTTTTTGTCCTGTTAATTTTTATCCTGTTTCTTTTTATCCTACAATCGCGAATAGAAGGGGTATTATACATTTAGTAACAGAACGTAAATTGGTAATTTTTCTGCTGTAAAACATTCCTGCCGTAAATGATATAATGCGTGTTTTTTTCTGTTTCTGGTTTTCCGAAATAAAGACAATGCTTAAGGATCGAGGTATCGCAGCCAAAGTGCGAAAAAAAGAACAAGCTTATTGGAATACTTATATTAAATATGTGATTAACTGCGAATAAAGTTGAAAACATTGTGACAAAAGGCGAAAAAGCTCGTGTTGAGTAATTCATGCTTTTGTCACAATGTTTTCAAAATGGTCTGATGCAGACGCGTCAGAAAGCGTGTGTATGTGGAAAAAGGTTACGATAAAATCCACCTTACTATGTTGTGAATTAAAAACTAAAATTCAATCAACTCTATTGAGCGCAATTTACAAATATCAGACTTTACCCATACATACGCATTTTGACGCATCAATAGTTCACTGGTTTTAAAAACAGTGTATACATTGGAGACAGTAATCATTAGTCATTAATCATTAATTAATTAATGATTTCCATTCTATTCAATTGTTATTTAATTTAGTTCAACATCCATGATTTAGCCATGGAGATTTTGCATAATTTTGCATACTTATATGTATATCTTAGTCTATTTGTTATCTTTCATCATGGAGATGCTTATGTATATACTGGTTAACATGAAACGTGTGTAAATAAATACTAGTAATTTACAGATGTTTTGGTTTTATCCATATTAAGCTATCAATCAGTTTATTTGGCTAAATGTCCGACACGACTATCCCCGAGGCGTTAATTGTTTTATTACCCCGTTCACAGCGTGTGATCAATTATCGGTAAATAACGGAACCTAACGGAGATTAACGAATGAATTGTTTCAGACCGCAGATAGGCTTATCGATATTTGATATTTATCTGATGATCAAAATTCTTCGGTATGATTGAAATTGTTGTATAATTTAAATTTAATTTCGAACATAAACTTAGCCCTACAACATGTTAATTTATTTTAATTCTTTCCTTCCTTTTTTATAATAAAAACAACAAACTACTCATGTTTTAAAATTATATTATGATGAGCGCCCTTGTGTCAATGACATATGATGCAACAATATGCAGATCGGAAGCAATATGCCTTTAGGGAATTAAATGACACATTTAAAATTGTCAAGGACGAACTAATTTTGTACGAAAGACCCGATTCGTTCTTATTCGCAGAGGTGTCGTTCTTGAAACTCTCTTTATAGGCAGAGAGTGTTCGTTCAAAGTCATTTTTCCATTAAAACCAGTTTTTTCTCGGTTTGTTCTTTTCTTTATTTGTTTCGAACCAAATAAATATTTTAAATCACCTATAATTTACTATTTGTAAGTGAGTGTAAAGAGCGGCTCTCTGCAAAGGAGATTGATCTACGCAGTTGGTATTCGCGAGTCACGCAGGTGCGCGTAAGTAAACAAATTAGACTGCGACGTAAAGGTTTGTAGTTATCGACTTTTGATTACATGTAGTATATAGTGTAAAATAAAGTATACCAGTCTAGCTAACTGTTTTGTCTTCGGAAATAAAACAAAAAAACATAAATGCGAGTCAAAATAAAGAAACTGAAAATACCTAAAACATCGGAATATTTAATTCATTTTAGAGGTGTCATTACCCAGTGTTTTTAAACAAACACAATTATAATATATTCAAGACATCTAAATGTGTTTCTTTCTAAAAATAATCCCCCCTCCCATGTGATTTCAGAAAACCTATTAAAAATAGAAGTCGCGGGCTTCTGCCCGGCGACTAATCAATATCGCCGACAGCCGGAGCATTAGCCAAACTGGATTTTGAGAACAGGTTCGTCGAAGTGTTTGAACAAACTAGACCATCAATCAAACTCCTGTTAAGACTCGGAGATAGGCCATTGTAAGCGGCGTAGACTGTGCGATGTTTCATTAAAAAGTGTGAAGAAATACAAAAGTTACCATTGTTTTTACATTCTTATCAAGATAAATTGTTGCTGTCTAACCATGCAAATATGACGTCAAAGGTCACGTGGTATACACACACTGATATAGGAAATTTCCCCTAATTAAGATAATACCTAACAACGTGCAAAGCACGTTTCTTGCGCTCGTTATTACGGTTGCACATTTAATATTATCAATACAGTGATCTGTGTTTTTAGATGAGCCTATATATCCACATAATTTCCGTGTTCTCCAAAGTATTCAATTATTTGAAGTGCTTTGCGGATCTCAGTATCATTTTGTAGGAATAGAGTAGTGTCATCTGCTAGTTGAGTAATTTTTAAATATTTAGTTGGGTCGTCCTTTACTTTTACTGCTTAAATTGCATAACATGATTTGATTTGTGTAGCTAATATTTCAGCAACTAGAAGAAATAATAGGGAAGACATTTGGCAGCCTTGCCTAATAGATAGATTAAGATCAAATTTTCGCAATTTCCCACCGTTATTTAATACATTAGCTGTGATGTTATTGTAGGTAGTCATAACTCAACGTATCAAAGATTCACCAAAGCCATACACTTTTAGGACTTCAAACAAAGAAATTCTATTCAACAGGATCGAATGCTTTCCTTAAATTTAGAAATAACAGTGAACAGTCCAGGTTTAATTCGTCAGCATAATCAATTACATCTTGTATTTGTCGTATATTATTACTTATTTGTCTGTTTTTAATGTACATGTATCCTTGATGATCAGTGTTGATCATTAAAGGCAAAACAAGTGTTGCTTTTTTGTAATCAACATTTAGGAGAGAAATTGGACGCCAATTTTCAATGCTTTCAGGGTCTCCTTTTTAAAAAATTAATGGTTCTACGGTATTTCATCATTTCCGGGACTTTTGTTCGATTTCATCTCAATTAGAGCATGTCTACATTTTTCTGCAGTTAGCGGACCTTTGCAGAGATTTTCAGAGCCAATATTTAGTATATGTTCTACATTAAACTTGGAGAGATATGAATTTCTTTCGTGTTATCTGTATTGTTTGAAGAATATTTTTTTTTGAAAAAGGTTACTTCTTCATTTAGAATCTCAGATATAGAAGTAATTTTCCTATCATCTACGTTAAGTGATGTTATTGATTTACGTGTTTGTCTGGATTTTTAAATGTTTAAGAAGTACTTTAAGTCGTGTCTCCTTTATAAAAAAAAATCGTATACGTGCTTTAACATGAGCGCCTTTTGCTTTCTCGTTATATATTATTTCTATTTCACTTTCAAGTTGATGTATATCGTCTGTATTGGCATAGTTTATTATGTGCATTCCTAGTTGTGCATTCATAGATTATTATGTGCATTCATAGTATTGAGCTTTTAGTCTAATTCTTTCAGTTTGTTTTTTGTTCCTTTAGATTTTAGAATTGAATATCTAATTGTTGTTTCTTTAATGTAACATTTCAGTAATTCCCACCCTGTTTGTGCATTGCAGGTGTTATGATTTTTTTTAAATCTAGTAACGTTGACGTGATTAAAACAACAATAATTTGTATATAAGCATCATCAGTTTATAAAGAATTAAACCAATAACGAAAGTACTTTTATCGACATTTCGGAATGGTTCAGTTTTTTTCGTGGCAGTAATTGTCAGTGATATTGCGATTATTTTTCCAAGAAACATTTCGGAATGATTCTGTAGCAGGTACTTTTGTATTTGGTCCAGGTTGTTGTCCTTTTGGGGAATTCGCGAATATTTCAAAGGAATTAACATACGTAGGGAGAACAAATACACGTTATTTTGGTATAGTTCGATAGAGAAAAGTATTATTGATCGATTCCGTACTTCAAATTCATATATTTTTTCTCTAGATTACTGTCTCCATATATCAACAAGTTCGAAATGATTAAATACATTTGTAAGGTTTTACACATGTGCAATTTTAATTATTGAGCTTGTAGTTACTCTGTTTTGTTTTGTAAGAACGTCATTGAAATCTCTACCAATAATGAGAACACCTTCTATGTTATTTTCGATTATATTTGATATTGATTTAAAAAACTAATTTCTTATCCTTTCTATATTTGGTGCATAAATACTTGAAAATGTGAAGGTATTGTTATTGATAGTGCAATTTATAGTAATACATCTTCCGTTTTGGTGGCTTATATGCTTAACACTTTTAAACTTGAATATTCTTTAAGATGAGTATACTACATCCATAGCTATAACTTGAGCCAGAGGAGTGGTAAACATTTCAATCGCTAAATTGTTGATTTACATTTACTATTATGTCAGCTGTAAAGTGTGTTTCCTGTAATTATATAATATCAGCTCTTTGTTGTTTAATCCACTCATTAAGTCTTACTCTTTTTGAATAATCTTTGAGGGAGACAATACTCAAATTATTAAATATTGAGATACTTGTATTTTATTTGAATGAAGATCAATTGAATAGTCGAAGAAGAAGTTATATCTAGGTCAAAATATGTGTAATTCATTAACATGCATTATAATGTTTGTATATGGAAGCAGTTAAGGATATAAAAATGTTCCATTATAAATATGTTTACAACATCATAAGTGTTTACGTGTACATCTATTAACATGCATTAAAATGTCTGCGTATTGAAGCAGTTAAGGTTATAAACATTTTCATTATAAATATGTTCAAAAATTCTAAAGTTTATACGTATACATGTTTCTGGAACAAAATCACAAAGAAGAGAAATGGCACGACAATGACTAAATAATGGGCACGTTATGTCACTTAAGTGTATGGTTGTATGAGCTGTGTATCCACCAATGAGAGAACAACTTATTCTGTTCACTGTAAATACTTCAGTACACAAAAGCATGCGTAATAATATAAAGGGTAAGAAAGCACGGATTGTAACTTACACTTAAACTCTATGAGTGTAAATGAAAATATTCCGACCTTAACATGTTCTAAAGAATGTTCTCTTTTTTGACCGAAAGATAATTTGGTCCGTGTCCGCTTGGTTTTATAATATCAGATAAGCTAGAGTAATTTATTGGGTCATAAAAAGTTCTGTTTTATTATATTCTCAGTCTCGATTTATTCTCGAAGAGTGAACATTTTGATATTTTATTATTTAAGGCTTTGACGAAAATTAGTACTGCTTTAGTTTCTTAACTTCCAATGCGCGTATACAAAGAGAAATATGTTTTGCAGTGATTAAGGATATTTTTATATCTATATTCGGCATTTTAACAGACATACTTCATGTTATACATTCATTTATCTTTCAACAACTTCGAATTATCAGAAGTAACAATTTGTTATAATAAAAGGTTGATACCAGTTAAGTGGCCTTTCATTTTATAAACATGATTACAGGAACGCAGATAAAGACCTACGCAAAGACCTAATAATACATTATTAGGTCTTCGACGTACGTCACACGTATTTGTTAATTTATACTTATTCTGTAATTCTCTATGATTATAATTTTGTCTTTGCTTTTAATGTTTGGCTGTAAATGGCCAAAGGCAATTATATGCCGATGATTAAAGGTTGGTAGCCAGACATAGTCTTATATTATTTATACATTATTACAGGGACAATATATACAGGGATAGCTAACGGCTTATAATGTATCAGTAGATTATCGATTATCAGTGCCGTGCCTAACAGTCAGATAATAAAATGAGCGACAAGGAAAATAATAACGGGAACTCTATGAATTAACAAAAATAATCGATAACCGGCGAAAACAATTAGTATGAGGTCTCTTTTTTGTTATCTGTAAGCAGTATGATTTAGTATGCGGTCTCTCATGATCCAATATGTGTCAGAGAGTTTTTGCTGTTGAACCGATAGCGACGGGGAGGTGTAAATCATAAGAACTTGTTAGTTGTAATAATGTTATTGATTGACCTTAATTACATACTTATTAAAGATGTTTTACCTTTAGCCTTTGATCTATTATTGTTTTCATTTATGTTTTAATTTTCCCAAAGAAATTACAACATAATGAAAAACAAAATGCCACAATTGCAGTATAAAGACTAAGGCAAGATGTTTTCGCCATTCACTTATTAGTCAAAATTGCTTATAGTAAACACGACTTTATCAATTTTCATGATCTTGATTTAGAAACTTTACTTGGAGAATATTCTTGCAGTGACATTGAATGTTCTGATAATGAGGGACTGCCAAAGTGTAAAAAATCAAAGCAGGATAAAATATGTGTATACTTGTGACATACACGGTCCCTGATTATTATCAGCCAAATTTAGATAAGTTTAAACGAATTATGTTAAGCACATATACATTACTTTATTATACAATAACTATATTCGTTATCTTTCATAATAATGTTTATATTTTCGTTTTCGTTCTGAATGTTGAAATACATGTATTTGTCTTTGCTATCAACGTTTGGCTGTAAATAGTTAAAGGCAATTATATGCCTATTTGAAAGTCGAATAGATATCTCAATCATAAACAATCAAATACTGTAATTCGTAAAATCTCTAAAATTTTACAAAATCAATATGGTCAGCCAACTTGCGTTATCAGGTCATAAACGGTGGGATAAGCCAGGGACACTATAGTAATATATTGTCCCTGGATAAGCTGATGGGGTATTAATACCCCGTTGAGATGACACAGTCATGAACCAATACCGCACAGTCCAATACACAGGCATTTTACCTTTCTGAAGCATTCATTGTTTACATAAAAAGTACTTTAAAAACATAGTCTACATTAATAGGAAATGTCGTGTTAAGCTTAAAGTCCCTTTTTGATACAACCTGTCAGTTTTCTTTGCCAATCACTAGGCTTGAACAAAATATGTAGGGGTCACTGAAGGAACATTTCTGCATAACCCTTCCCCACATGGAGACGTTTTCCCCGCCCACCCCCCCCCCCCCCCCCCTTTGGTTTCAAAACTTTAAATACTAGTTTTGGTCCCACGAAAGTGATATTATTTAATGTAAACCATCCAATTTTCTATAAATATTCACAAGTTATGGAGGTCGTCTTAAACTATTTGGCCATCCTCAGTTTGAAACTGATCAGCTCTCTATATCAGTCGTGCTTATGTTTTACTGACACCCTGCATTTACGTGACTGAATAAGTATAGACTTAAACATAGGAGCAATCTGTAAAGTCTTCAATTCTAAAGATCTAAAGGCAAGTAATTCCAAAGTGACACAGAAGATGGAATAATAGTGTTAGCAAGAATATCAGTTCGAAGAGCAACTATATCGATATATTATGCATAGCGTAATAGGTAGTCAGTTCCCTCAGCTACGGAAGAAGGAAATATTTTGACTAAATAATTTGGTGTTCGACCGTTTACAATTCTGTTTACATTGAAAGGATATTTGTTTTATATTTATGTCTATCATTTAATGTAAAAATCCGATTTCATTATAAATATACACAAGTGAAGACGTTCGAGTAAAACTATATTAGCAGCCTCAATTTGAATTAATAAAAGATAATATTGTTCAGGGGTAGTGCAGTTGTCAGAAAACTATAGATGTATATATGTTACAGGGAATATGTATAATCAGGGAATATGTATAATCCCTAAACATTTCAGGGATTATGTATAATGTCTGATTCACTCAGGGAATATACATAATCCCTGAAAAAAGCAGGAATTACACATATTCCCTGATTTGATGTCCAGATATTTAGACATATTCCCTGGAATTCATTCTGTCTTGATTAAACGTAACTAAGTCTTTAGCTCATAGTTGTTTGCACGGGTATTATGTTTGATGTTCTTAATCTAGAAATTAGCGTGTCAATTATGCATAATTAAGTAATCATTTTCTTTTAATCTTTTAAAGAACAGGACTTAAGTGTCTACATTGTTCTTATGTGTTTGAACTTGTTTTCAACAACTGTAAAGCCAACAGTCATTTGGTTAAAAATTTCTTCAGCTGAAATCTGACCAATGACCTGCTTGCAGTATAATGCAACACCGTGATAACTACTAAATAATAAGGCTAAGGAGATCTAGAACAAGACCATATTCTAAAACAACAGACACAAGATGTCTCCACATCAATATTACCTGCTGAAGAAGTATGAAATACTTAAGTGTGGAGATGTAGAGAAGCTTATCAGAAAACTTCAGCATCCAGATGAACATCCAACTTACTTTGTGACTATTGAAGAAACCTTTGACGTAGTAAAGATAGTGCATCTACAAGCATTATGCGTAAGAAGGATATATATGCTTCTTACTCACAATTATTGTTTAAGCATCTATGCATATAACCTTTCTTATAAGTACATCTTTGATATCTGATTAATATGGTCCCGCCACTTACCTTTGCTACACAGAATCGAAATAAAGTATTTATGACTTTCGACAAATTGAACGGAAATATCATTACATACCAAATTGGGGTTAGGAGCTGGTTGATTTGAAAACATTGAAGGTTCGATCTTGATATGATTAACAATATCATTATTTAATATACCCTCAATATCATCAATAGAACTGACAGAACACGCAAGAGAAGTATCATCCGCGAATAGTCTAAAATACTTAGGATGTATTCAGATAGCTCCTTTATATACACTAAATAGAAGAGAGTACCAACAACAGAACCCTGGGGAACAATGACATGTTTTGGCATTGACGTAATTATGCCTATGATGACTGTTTGCTGTCTTTGCTTTAAATTGTGTTCAACCCAGTTCAAATGAGAACCACATGTCCCTAGTTGATGATGTTTAAAAAAGAAGACCCATCCGAACGCTTTCTAGATGTCACTTAAAAACATACAAAGGATCTTTAATCACGTGTTCGCTTTTTTTTTTTAATATATGAAGCTGTTAATATAGATATATTTATATATCTATAGACTCATCTTTCCATAATTTTACCAATACATCTTATAACAGAAATTTGTCGATAGTTACTAACGCTGTCTGCTCTTTGGAAAACAGTCCTGTACTAGTGACTTATTGAACATATTTCATAAATGTTTTGAATTATTTTCGGTACTTTTTGAATTTTGATAGAATCCGTTTTATTGTTGTAACTGATTTGAAAACGTACATGTTTTCAATATATTTTGGATTTTTTTAGGACGGGTCAAGATTATATAATATTACTGAAGTATTTTTGCGTAGCAAAGTTTTTTTTGTCTGTCACGTTGTCTCCTTAATCGTCTTGTTTCCGAGTGATACCAAGGTCTATCATTTGGTCGAATAGTTACTGTTTTAGAATGTATTGTGACATAAGAATCAAGAGTGTAGCGGTAAAACGGTCACATTTTTCATTTTTGTTAAGTGTGTCAATGAAATCCCAGTTTTGGTTGTCAATTAATCGATTACGGTCAGCAAAATATGCTCTTTTATTAAGTTTCGGACATTAAAGTTTAAAACCGCTTACAAGGACATTGTAGATTTGTTCCTCGTAATGCATGCTAATCCTTTTTGCCAATTTATCTCAAATGCTGGAATTTGTATCCATTATATAGGTTCATTTTTTCCTTTTGGTAATTGTGCCGGTAATTATGTTTGAACTTCCTTTTGGCCGGTTCTCCTTCTTCTATCAAAGTCTGTAAGGGGAGCTTCCTTTTCTTTTTATCCAATATCGAGGAAGCTTGCACCTCAACTTTACACCACTTGTCATTTTTTGAAAATACTGGGGTTTGTTATAACCCTGGAGTATTGTTTCATTAATAATTTAAATTGTTTGGTTGAAAGTTCGTTTTGTGACACAAATCGATGAAATTGATGCAAGATATTCGTCTATTGGCTGGCTATCTAACATAAATTGTTTTATCATTGTCCTGTTTTTAAATTGCATGTATGGTACTGTTTTGTGCTGTTAATATTGTTTTTGCCATGTGTGTTAACATTTAATTTGATGGGATATTGGCCCATTCGTTGTTGCTGCATTTTTAAAACTGCCTGGCTGCCCAAGATAATTAGTCTCAGCTCTAGGTGTCTGCTTTTTTGCATTGAATTTTGTACCTGATGGGAAATTGGCCCATTTGAGTTGAATATCTTTTAATGTTTGGCTGCTCAAGAGAATTTGTCTCGGCGCCTTTTTGTACATGAGTTACCCAATGTGATTTGCATTTTCTTGCTTATCTGGCTGCCCAAGAATAATTGTCTCGGTGCAAGACGAATGCTGTTTGTGTTGTCTATCTTGTACACATTATTTCTTTGTATGTGTATTTGTTTTGAAATCTTGTTTGTCTTTCATTGATGTTTGTACCTGATGGGAAATTGGCCCATTAGGGTTGAATATTGTTTTATGTTTTGCTGCCCAAGAGAAATTATCTCGGTGCCTCACTGTAATTTGAATTTTGGTGCTTGTCTGACGCCCCAAGAGTAATTGTCTCTGCGCCGGCTGAATGTTGTTTGAGTAGTCTATCTTGAACAAATTTCTTTGTAGGTGTATTTCTTATGAATGTTAACACATTTACCTCAGTGCTGTTATTGAACATTTGTATACAGAATTGTTTGTATTCAACAATATTTGTATTCGCTTTACATTGCTAGGTAATACAAAGTGCATTTTGATACTATAAAATATTAACTCTGTTGTATAATGAGATTAAATATAAAAATATAGGAAATACATAAATAACGAATAATATGTAAGACAACCAGCTTTTTAATCTTGACCGTAACTATCATTTTAAGCTATTGCTATGCAAATCAAAGCATTGAAAGTACTAGTGGGACGGTTGTGTTTGTATTCGTAAATTGATGTCAGACAGATGGTTGCATGTGTAGACAAGTATGAATGCATTTCTTTACCAATGGGGTTAAACACTTTGACAAAGGAGTTTAATTTTAGTATGCCCATGGGTTTTGAATTGACTATTTCAACAACATTCAGACTATATTTCATCATAACCACTGTCCAGTTTGTAAGGCTCGTGTGAGGGGTGGATTTGATAATCACACAAGGGAAAGTAGCCAGCATGTTATTGTAGATTTAAATGAGTAATTCTGCAGGATGTTAAATAATTGATTGCCATTAAAGGTAGAAATAGACAATTTACGTAGTTTTCTATGACATTATTAATAAACACGAGGATCAGTATGGTCCTATTTCGTTCACCTGTGTTACATAACGTTGATAGTTGTCCATGTACATATAAGGAAATCAAGCCACTGATAACTTTAAAAGCAGTATAATTGCTAAAATTGACATGTTCAAAAGAAAATATAATTAACAAAAAAAAACAAAAAAAAAATAGAAAACGTGTTATGTTGACATCATTCTACTTCATCACGACAATATTAAATACGCATATATGGGCAGTTCCATTCGAAAACATTCATTGCAAAAACTTTATCTCCAAAAGAAAAATAAGGTAGATATAAAAAGTCAATATAAGTTCGTATAATTATGAATGACATCACTTCAAGGAAAAAACAAAAAAATGAAAACGTTAACTGAAACATTTTCCCACTGTGTCTAAAGAATAAATGTACAATATGAGGGGTTTTGTTTGACAGCTAGGCTATGCTCTTTTAAGAAAAAGAGCGGAAGTTTTGCTGTCCACCATATCACATAACAATAAAGTTATCGTAATATTAAATACTACTATATAACTAAATGTCCTTTATAGAAACGAAATGTAAAGAACATAAAGTCATATGAATAATCAAACACAGTTAAAAACAATGATAACCAATGACACTAACGAATGGTTGTGTATGTGATTGAGTCAGTCAGTGCATGTGTGAGTGAATGAATGTTTGAAAGGGAGATTGTTGTGTCTATACGGTCCTAATGATAAATACATAAACGTACACATATACATTATGAACATTATAATACATCATCTACATGAAAACTTTTCAAAAAGAAAACAAACACTCTTAGAGTTGAAAGCATAATATGTTAGAATAAGAACTTGCACAAAGTCTGTATCAAATAGTTCACCGAATATGTCAGATCTTATTTTTGTATAAAAGTCGCATGTAACCACAACATGTGTTTCCGACTCTACTTGAGGGCTATTACAGAATAAACATAAGCGATCATTGATTTGTTCGCCAATGTATTGGCCTGTCTCAATTCTCAAAGGCAAAATCTCGCATCTTAACTAAGCTAGAAGAGAGCGCTCATTTTTACGTAGGTTCAATTTAATGTAATATTCTGTGGTCAAACTATCTTTAAACAGCTTATAAGTTCTCAGCTTTGGTGAACGGCTGAAGACTAATTGACCACTCCAACCCATAGTACTGTTTAACTTCAGATAGGTTAATGTTAATTACAAGTTTGTTGTTATAATAATCCGTTAAACCGATTCTGCACAAGGTGCTTTTCATCTCACTAGATAAGATAAGTAAACTTCTAATCCCTGTTACCCTCAACCTTAAGTTGTCTATCACACCTTTTTATCGAGCAAGATACCGAGCAAGATCTGTGTTATAAACTGTCATTAATGTCTGATCCTAAACAATGAACCTTTTTCCGAAGAGTGTTTTTTTGCAGCGAAATTTTGGAGTGAAATTTTATTCAATTTTATCCAATGGAGATGGATAATGCCAGTGTGAGACCTGACTTTAATTTACGAATACCAACACAACCGGCCAGTACTGTTAGTGCTTGTTTTATATGACAGCCAACCACAATCGTCCTAAAAACAAGCAAACAGTACATAAATGTTTTAATATATTTGGTCAAACTTCAAAAGAGTAGTTATATGGAATAGTTTGATGTGAAACTTTCTTTTTGAATCCCATTTAATCCAGAATTAAATTATCCAATTTCAAAGAAAATGAGTGTCTAAATTAAAATGTGATGGATGAATAGAGTTGAAACATAGTAAACAGATAAGTTGAAGGAATTTCTACTTTTGTCACAATGCTTTCGAAAACCGTTTGCTGCAGATGATTGTCATTGCTTTGCTTCATAACAATGTGTCTGCAAGCATGTAAGGTCAACTTATTATTAGTGAACTTCAATTTATACACCCGGCAAATCCTTGCAGAAAGTGTATTATCCCCAGAAATAAACCACGTCATACAAAAACGACTTTCAAGTCCCCTTCAGCCAGCTTAGATTTATGTAAGTCAGCGGACCCTGATCAGGATCTTGATTGTTCGCCATCTAGTCACACAAGCATATGTGACTCCACAGAAGAAAGCACATTGACTTAAAATAAATAGGACAGTAAAAGAGTTATATGTAACTGTCTTTGATTTAAGGAGGTTGGTTTTAATTTGGAGTGGCAAATCTACCCGGGGACATTTCAGCACAAAGTATTTACTCCGCTTTCAACTATTTGCTTTTTTTCGGCGGAGCTTCCTGTGTTATATGGATCGTAGTAACTACCAAAAACAGTTTATTAACTCTGTTGACTCAATGGATGTCTGACGACAACTGTCCCAAATATTTGAAAGGCAAGGTGAAAGTCCTTAATAATTCATAAAAGGCAGAGTTAATAGGGGTCGGAAAAGACTGAGGTAAAACTAAGTGATGACCTTCTTAATGAGGTGGTCGAGAAAGTTGCTGCAAAATTATGCTCCTTATTCAAGTTCCATCCACTAGCTCTGAGAGCTAATAACCAGTACCATCATGCTGCTCTGAGGGGGTAGATATAGGTAAGGGTCGGCTTGTAAGTAAGCGTATCTCTAGTCAGGTGTCATCGGCCCTAAAGCAAAATATGTGGAACGGGAAATGTGCTAATTTAGTGTTGATGGAAGTTGGCAGATTAGTACTACTCCTAAACCTACTAAACGCATAGTTAATATAGATGCCTGGACAGATGCATTCATTGTCTCATGGATGTTCATTTTCAAGTTCATAAGGACCAATATCCAGATATGCTTAGATACTTGCACACTATAATACTTGGTGCAAAAAAGTATTCTGTTAATGGCTGGTTGTCGTACGATGAACTTGCTAAGGTTGAAAAATATCTAAGCGCTCAAATATGTCATGGGGTTCTGTCGATTAAGAGCTGTGGCTCTGACGAGACCTTACTATTGGCAGTACAAGTCGGTGAAATTCGTCATGTTCGCCATTTGCCCCTTTCTCTAATAAAGACGACAAACGTGTTTTGCATCGGTTTTTTTTATGAAAAATATCTAAGTGCTCAAATATGTCATGGGCTTCTGTCGTTTAAGAGCTGTGGCTTTTGTTAATTGTAGACCTAGGCCAAAACTACAAAAAAAATGATGGAGACAAGTGTTTTGATTTTAATTATGAAGGTATTTGTTCTAAACCAGCCTGAAGTAGCTTTGACAATCCAAGTTTTTCTTTGAGATCTGCAAACAGCAGTGGCAATTCCGCATCAAAATTCAGATTCTCCACAAGACCTTTGCTGCAGCAACACGTTTTGTTTACACTGGTCCATATCCAATTAATGTGGCTATTTTTATTGAAATATCTAAAAGTTTATGATGATGCACACATTTTGACTAAAGGATTATCCAATGGTTTTAGTTTGCAATGTGATGGTCCAAGACAATTCAGGGAATGTCATTATCTTTTATCAGTTAGGCAGAATCCCGATGCTGCATTTGAGAAAGTAATGAAGGAGGTAGCTTTAGGCATAATTACAGGCCCCTTCAATTCATGCTCTATAGACAAGCATATCTCTTGATTTCAAGCATTAATGACTCTATCAATCTTGATTCATGTTCAGTCCATTAAACATCTATGGATGTAATTCAATTCGATATATTGGTACTGGGTGCTTCAAAGGTAAAATGGTAAAATTTCGATTGTTGCCAGTCACCGTGTCACCTTTGTTATGTAACATTTCTTAAATAAATATGAGGATTATGTTAATTATCTACATTTGTCCTCTGTGTGAATTATACTTTCCATTTGGTACATGAAGAAGATATATGATCAAAAGCAAGTAGTATTATAGTAGATTTATGGTCGCTTATATGGGTTACGACGTCTATAGTGTATCTGAGTTTGTGACATGAGTTGGATTTGAAACTAGAATTGGATCAAGTAATGACTGAATTGATAGACATACGAGTAGGTGTTTAATTACATTACTAATTAAGGTTGTTAATTGAAATGATATGATTCAAATGAAATTCATTTGATTTTAATAAATTTTGATTAAAATCACCAACAACTATTATATTGGAACAAGTTTCGGAAGCTATGTTAATGTTAGACCATATCCCAAGCTTCATATTATGTTCCTGGAGATCTGAATACTGTACATCAGAGGAATATATGGGTTGATATGATTAGCGTGAACACCACGCCCCGCTTCCGCATTTTTTGAATTTCTCTCGCACCTTGAGTCGTTTCGCCCCAGTTTTGTCAATTTTGAAAACATTGTGCCAAAATTAGAAATTTATCAAGTTTCTAAAATGTTTTTAACTCTATTGAGATATTGTTTTTAGAGTTATGCTTAGGTCTTTTTAAAGTCATAATACGCAAGTTCTATAGTTGTCGTTCAACTCTATTCATTTATCTTTTTACATTTTCTCGAAATTCTTCTTTCTTCGGAAATTAAAACTCGCGTATCTTGTCAAGCTTTTAGTTTTATCTATTAAGTCTATTCATGTTTGTCAGAGTTATTAAAACAAATTATGTTTCTATTGCATTTACAATTTTTCTCTTTAAAATGTTAAATTGTTTCCTTCGAGTTGAATATTATATTGAAATGTTTCTAATGTTCTAATAAGATCTAACGTTTCGCCTTATATGGTTTTGTGACAAGAAGACATACGAAATAACTATAAAAGACCTGTGCTAGACCTATCTCCTAGTAAGAAAGGAACATTTGTTTTTTCCTGCCACTGGTTTCATAAAGGCCATTTAAATAATGTCACATGCAGCCGCACACCAGTTTCTTTTAATCATGTCATTTTAATACAAATCTTTTGTGAAATGTGGGCCGTGACAGGTTTGCGCAAGCATGCCTTTTTTTTGGTTTGCTCTTATCATTATATACGTTTTGAAAAATCACATTTCTCAACATTGCTGTTGCAATCAAAAGTTTATGCAGGGCTATAGACTGATGCTATAGACTGAGGCTTAGTGTCCATTACCGGAAACTTGCGTAACGAAATAATTCAAAACATCTTTAATTCTTATATGTTATGGCATGTTTGTAACTGAACCATTTTTTTTCTTTTTACAAAACTGCACTCGGCATTAAAGTAGAAACGCAATAACTTACACTTACTTGGCAAGATTGTAGATCTGGCGGGCGAAATGTCAAGGCATACTTTTAGTTACCGATGCGGTTTGAATGTATCGAGAAAGCAGAAAACCAGCCATTCGTTTATAGGACTTGATTCTGTATTCTGGCCATACTCTGCCACATATTTTGAAACGTTTCTACTAAAAGTGGAAATAAGCTATGATTTGAGATTAATATTATTCATACCAAGGCACAAATTCGTTTATGATAACTTATCCGTGATCGCGCACCTTTGTTTATTAGCCCTCATCGAAGATAAGGGCTTTATTAATTGATTGACGCTCTGCGAAATCTAACAGTTGAATATAACGACTAGTGTAAACCCAAAAGTGTATCCACGAAGTCTGATATGGCACTGAATTGTTCGCCAAAAAGTCATAGAATGTTTTAAGAAACTTCCATTTGATGCACAGACACAACTTCTTCCGAGAATGAACTAATTACGTTAAGGTTGTTTTTCCGGAGCACCGGTCCAAGTCATTTTTAAAACTGTGACTCTTTTATTTGTATTTGGAAAGAAGAGACACTGATAGGACCATGCACCTATTTGCTAAGCTCACCTGAGTCCCCAGTGTTCGCAAAAGCAATAAGGTTCATTTTCGCCTGACCTGTCGTCGTTTATCACGTGATTCGTTCCTAATATGATCTGATTGGAAATGGATAATTGTATCATTTCAATTGTTTAAATTTGAATTGTTTATACGCGCAACACCCATTTAGATACCGTATTACTTTACAGGTTATTTTGTTATATTAATTGGCGGTCTTTTGCTCAAATTATGGTTTAACGACATTTTTAACATTATCACAGCTATAGTTCATATAATCATGATACCATGGTTAAACAATCAAGTTCTAGGCAACTTGCTTTTCCCACTGAATTTAAAAGAATGCTGTGCAACTTGAAAGAATAATGATCGGATAATGACCATGAACATGAGGAATATCCCAAAATATTTCTTCCAACTAATATTAAAATCAAACAAGCAGTTTCAGATGAGAAGAATATAAGCTTTGACAGTTAACCCCTTTTCTGACGCCATTTCTCAAAATCGCTTTAACGGATTCTGAAAAGACTTAAGAGAAATTCTGTTAAATAATCTTGATTTATACAAGCGTTTTGAGAGAAGAAGAAATTTTGAATTGTGATAGTATATCCCCTTTCTCATGTTGCCTGAAGCATTAATCTTCAGCCAATCAATAGTGATCCAATATTGTTATGTAGAGGGTGACATAATGAACATTTAAATCAGATTTATTAAATAGGACGAGAAGTTTGAAAGTAGAAAGTTTCATGTTTTGTCATATTACCCACTTGCTGATGCTGTCCTTTTGAATCAATCAATATGGATCGATACTTTTTGTATTACTTACTACAATAATAAACCAAAGCGTTCGATCAGTATCTACACTTACAACAACAATAAACCAACGCGTTCGATCATTATCTACACTAACTACAACAATAGACCAACGCGTTCGATCATTATCTACACTAACTACAACAATAGACCAACGCGTTCGATCATTATCTACACTAACTACAACAATAGACCAACGCGTTCGATCAGTATCTACACTTACAACAACAATAAACCAACGCGTTCGATCATTATCTACACTTAAAACAACAATAGACCAACGTGTTCGATTAGTATCTACACTAACAACAACAATAAACCAACGAGTTCGATCAGTATCTACACTAACAACAACAATAAACCAACGAGTTCGATCAGTATCTACACTTACTACAATAATAATACACCAACGAGTTCGATCAGTGTCTACACTAACAACATCAATAAACCAACGCGTTCAATCAGTATCTAAACTAACAACAACACTAAACCAACGTGTTCGATTAGTATCTACACTAACAACAACAATAAACCAACGAGTTCGATCAGTATCTACACTAACTACAATAATAGTAAACCAACGAGTTCGATCAGTATCTACACTAACAACAACAATAAACCAACGCGTTCGATCAGTATCTACACTAACAACAACAATAAACCAATACGTTCAATCAGTATCTACACTAACTACAACAATAGACCAACGCGTTCGATCAGTATCTACACTAACAACAACAATAAACCAACGAGTTCGATCAGTATCTACACTAACAACAACAATAAACCAACGAGTTCGATCAGTATCTACACTAACAACAACAATAGACCAACGCGTTCGATCAGTATCTACACTAACAACAACAATAAACCAACGAGTTCGATCAGTATCTCCACTAACTACAATAATAGTAAACCAACGAGTTCGATCAGTATCTACACTAACAACAACAATAAACCAACGCGTTCGGTCAGTATCTACACTAACTACAATAATAATAAACCAACGAGTTCGATCAGTATCTACACTAACAACAACAATAAACCAATACGTTCAATCAGTATCTACACTAACAACAATAATAAACCAACGCGTTCGATCATTATCTACACTAACAACAACAATACACCAATACGTTCAATCAGTATCTACACTAACAACAACAATAAACCAACGCGTTCGATTAGTATCTACACTAAAAAGAACAACAGACCAATATGTTCGGTCAGTATCTACACAAACAACAACAATAAACCAATGCGTTCGGTCAGTATCTACACAGACAACAACAATAAACCAATGCGTTCGATCAGTATCTACACAAACAACAACAATAAACCAATGCGTTCGATCAGTATCTACACTAACAACAACAATAAACCAATGCGTTCGATCAGTATCTACACTAACAACAACAATACACCAATACGTTCGATCAGTATCTACACTAACAACAACAATAAACCAATGCGTTCGATCAGTATCTACACTAACAACAACAATAAACCAATGCGTTTGATCAGTATCTACACAAACAACAACAATAAACCAATGCGTTCGGTCAGTATCTACACAAACAACAACAATAAACCAATGCGTTCGATCAGTATCTACACTAACAACAACAATAAACCAATGCGTTCGATCAGTATCTACACTAACAACAACAATAAACCAATGCGTTCGATCAGTATCTACACTAACAACAACAATAAACCAACGCGTTCGATCAGTATCTACACTAACAACAACAATAAACCAACGCGTTCGATCAGTATCTACACGTGTCGTAGAGTCGTGATAGCTAGGTCGGTATTGACGACGACAGCCCTTGCATTGGTCGTCAGTTCAATTCGCGGCTTAGCCATTGATTATTTCCGGATAAGAAAGACCCATGAGCTAACATGTTTAATGATGAAACGGAGGCAGTTGTCTCTGAAAAATGTTACGTGGACTACGGGTGCGAGAGAGTTCTTAAACACATGAGAAGGTAAAACGGCCGCCGTGATATAACTGAGAGACTGTTGTACATGGCGTTAAACTCCATTTAATTAATCAACACATGTGGTGGCAGGAGACATGTTACCTCTGACGAGACCTTACCTTTGGCAGTATACGTCGGTGAAATTCGTCATGTTCGCACTTAACATTACCCTTTCTCTAATAAAGACGACAAACATGTTTTGCATCGGGGTTTTTTACCGAACATTGTGGGAAAATGAGAACATGATAAACACGATCGATTTGTGAGCATTTTCACAACGTTTTCAACTCTGTAGCGAACAGTTCTTTTATTACCCAGGTATAGCATCATCTGCATCATACCATTAATGAAGCAGTCAGCTGCAGAAATGTCAAATGAGGGAAATGTTGAAGCTATTTCACCACGTACTGTCTGTAATGCCTATATATTGACTGCCTCTACTGTATGTCTTACTTTGGATTCAAGGGAGTATGCAGGTATGTACATAATGTTAGTTATCTCAATTATGATGTAGATTAATATTAGTTGGAACAATAAGTAGTAGTAATAGTAGTAGTAGTAGTAGTAGTAGTAGTTGTAGTAGTAGTAGTAGTAGTAGTAGTAGTAGAACAATAAGAAGTATCAGTTTTATTTATTATACCATGCAGTATAAAATACATCAACAAAATAAATACCATTATTACAATGATAATAATAATAATAATAATAATAATGACGTTGCGCATGGTATTCATCCCTATTTCATTTGTCGCGTCATTGGCGTTTTTCTTATAAATATTTAAATTGATTGAATTATAATTGTTATAAACAAAACTAGTATAAGATAGCAAACTACCTAAATATTCCGAAAATAATCTAAATTATCACAGAACGTTTATTATTCCTGTAGGGATGCTTTTAATTTTCGGTCAAGGAGAATATTTAGACCTGCCAGCGTGACCACATATTTTGATTTCTCTTTGTCATTTCTAAGTACATTAATTTAAGGTAATGACTTTTAAAACATCCCTTTTACACTCTATATACATGTGTGAGTTTTACAAATTAAAAACAAAAGACAAAGGCCAGTATATTAATTGAATGTATGTACATTTTTATGTAAGCGAAATTCATACTGTATCTACTCTAGACAATAACATAGAGAACCCTTCTATTGAATTTGTAAATGTAGTCTGGTTCCTTAAAATTACATGCTATGATATATTACGCAGTAATTAGACGAAGAAGCCTCGTCCCGTATTCACTAAACTTTTCAATTTAGATATTTGTCTAAATCTAAATCTTAATATTTAGTCCACGTTTTAGATTTAATCCGTAGTCACCAACGCGTTTTAAACCGATCTCAATTTGGTCTAGTCTGGTTCCCGAATCAAGTTAAGAGCTAAAATAAAAGACAGTACCATTCATCTATAGTCTATTTATAGATTTTCATTTTTATCGCAATTTCACATACATTTTTCATTTGCTTTGCTTTTAATAATCTGACTTTCATGTTCAGTACATACTGGATTCAAAGTTAACTTTGAGTACAATTGTCATCGCAAAATGCAGACATGAAAAGATTTAAACCACAGAAATATCTGTTTCAAGATCAATTTCGTTCTTTTCGCTGTTGCAGTTCTACATATCATGAATATCGCGGTAAACACGATATCGGTGTATTTTGCCTAGCCAACAACATGTTTTATCACGGATGCGATGTGAACATCCAGAATACTTAAATGAAATGAAATCTTCTGGTTCTTACAAACAAAGTGTGATCGGATTAACTGAACTGTATTTAACTTATCACTGTAAATGTAGACAGCATAAACTCTTATATCAACTGGTAAATTTACAGTTTGAGAAATAAATTCAAGTAAATTTTCAAGCACTGGTTTAACGTTTTCAAAAAAAATGAAAATAGTTCCTATGTTAAGCCTTTCCCTTATACGTAGCACATTAAGTAAAAATTGGAACATCTTGCTAAATGAAGGTATAATTTATGGACAGAAAGTAGAAAACATTGTAGCAAAAGGATAAATTCCTCGTGATCAATTTCTCTTTTTGTCACAATGTTTTCAAAAGTCGCCGCAGCTATTGTCAGTCTTTCGGATTACGTGTACATAGAAATACGTTTACTTGATTTTCTGAATGCTAATCACGACACGAGTTCACATCAGTTTCGTCAACTCGAGAGTGTGCGTTTGTAATCCGACAGCTTTGATTTTCAATTGCTCAATTTGCCACAATAATTTCAACTCTTTTCAATTATCTTACTATCATTTATAGAGATTTTCTATGTTTTGTACTTGATGATTTTAAAGTCTGTCAGAGTAAACATCATTGAAATCATTGTGGCAAAAGGAGAAATTGCTCATAATGAGCAATATCTGCATTTGCCACAATAATTCAACACTTTTCAATTATCAAACGATCATTTATAGAGATTTTTTTACTTTATAATTTCAAAGTCGTCAACTGCAGATTTGTTTTATGTGGGAAACCCTTATCCATTATTATGACTTACCGATACAAACGAAAAACAGATTTTCTGTGTGTCAGCATTATTTGATAAAACATTATCATAACAGGGCGTGTGTTCAATACAAAAAGTTGATTGTTTTTGGTACTAATTTAAATTTATCATAACCTCTTGTCCATTTATCTTTAGTATTATATGTCACTTTTGATGATCAGCTTAACTCTAAATTATCTCATTCACTTAGAACACAGACCCTGCCAGGTTAAATATCCTACATAAAACTTATATCTTCAATAATCGATATCAGCATTACTGACTACAGATTAAATTGTTCTAATGTTTGTGGATTTAAATGATCTTTTTTCTTATTTCTTCATGTGAAACGAAATATTGCGGCTTCTCTTTGATGCTTTGCATCAAACATCTGTCTTGTTCTTTAGTTTAATACACATACAATTGAGGCGCGTTTTAACGAGGTCAGACGTAAACATCCGAGATCATAGTACTGATGAATTGATGCACTTTTATCAATGATATCATTATTCAATTTTGATAATCTTTGGCTAATGACGTGGGATACGTTAAATTCGTTACAAACGACTTTTTAATTGAGCCATACAAAAAAAATAAAGAAATGATCAGAAGCGGAATAAAATATGGGTACGTCAGATTTAAATTTTGGCTCATATTTTTAAATCAAAAACTTAACGTATAATCGTTTTTCTTGAAGTGACATGTTCTTTCTTTAAAAACTCCTTCATGACTTTTCGGTTCATCTATTTTTCTACATCATTTCAAAATTAAAGTTGAAATGATTACCCGAACATGGTGTTTAACGCCGTTTTCTTTGTCTTAACAAAATAATTTTGAAATATGCTTTAAGCGTTATTTGTTCAACTTATGTTTATTTAGGTGTATTCGAATTTCGCACTATAGTGTATACATATACTTAATTATTCTCAATTACATCGGTGCATTTAATGTAGTTTGTTCTTACTCAACGTTTGAATTGGTTATCGACCAAATTTTAACTTAACAACTTATTTCCTGAATCTTAAGAACAAATGAAAAATTATGAAATTTCCGACGTTTCGTTATTTGTAACCTTATAACATCTGTGCGACAATGTACTTACTTTAAACTGCAGTGTTTAGTAATTTTTATTTAAAATGTTTATTTGTTTTCGTTTTTTTTCTAATATGAAAACCTGTGTCTATTTCAAGACAATTGGCTACTACAAATGCATCAGAAAAAATACGCAATTAAAGTCAAACTTAAAAATATAAGTATGTATGCATATTGTGCATAATTCTGTATTTTTACATTTAGAAATAATCGAAACTTTAAAATTCTGAAAGCTCTTTTGTCAATTATTAGTCCAGATATTGCTTATTACGACCACTCCCTTTTGATGTGCCTGTAAGTTCGTGAGATTAATATATACATATATTATTCTTATTATAAGGGTATTCTTTTTAATATCAGAAGTAAAAGTTTTTCTATAACTATGAACCAATTTACTTCCAAAATATTATCATATTTGGCCTGTATAAATTTAAACAATTAATGAAAAATGATAAACTTTGTATTTTACGAAAACTTAGTAAATACATATATAACGCGAATCAAAACGACACCATAGATGAATAGAAATCCGAATAAAGTGGTATTTTAAATTCACAAAATAATCCAATCTAAGTTTAGTAGACCTGTACTTATTAATATTAATTACACTTTTCTCGAACTTGAACTTGAACTATAATTACTCCAGTACTTTGAAAACTACACCATTTGAAATTGATAATTGTTTTTTATGTTGATAGTATTGTCATGCATTAAATTTCTGTAATTAGGCCGTTTCCGTATTTAGCAAGGGGCTCGTTAGAGCCAATTGCTATAGTAGGCGAATTCCGACGACACTCATCGAAATCTAGGTTCGAATCAGTCCTTATTGTCCGTATTCAAATATCTCTTGTTTACAGTAGTTCGGAATTACTGAACACCATTTCGGGTTCAGAGAGATGTCTTGCTATTCGTAGATTGTATATAATGTCAATGAAAGCACATGCATATGTGGAATATTTGCTAAAACTGAATGTACTCGTGCCAGAGTATCCATGTCTACAGTATCGTACCGCCTAATAATCCGTCACTAAAACAACAAAATGTGTTATCAACCCGGACAATGGACTTGATTTGCCATCTCTAATGCAATAGAAAGAATTACAAAGAAATGTTCTGCGCTGTCAACAACGAATTCATGGAAATATATGTGCATATCTGTGAATCGAGTCGAAACAGATTTTCGATTTTGGCTCAAATAGTATTTTTACAGATAGTCAAGTCCCAGTGATTAAATATATACCAAAAGAAATCAAAACATTGAAATGAAAAGTAAATAATAATGTACATGCTTAAATTATATAAACTTAGACATGGCATATTTCTAATCGTTACAGCGAAATCTATACGATTGTGTCGTCTTTTTTCTATACAGATTTGAACTGCCGTAATCATGATTATGCGGTGCTTTGGCGGAGCTACCATAACCGGTGTAGCATGAGAATCGCACGATTTCGTAGGATCTTACAATCCTTACAGTGCGGTCGTGATAAGTTTAAGACGTGAGAATCCTAAGAGGGGTTGATGACATGCGAGCTAGATTTGTATCAGCAATACTGTTTTAGACACCGTTTCATCTTTGCGAAATAAACATTAATTATGCACGTGCGTTCTTTTGTCTATACGAACTTTAATAAGTTAAAACCGACCATTTTAGGCATTAAAATGTGCTCTGTGGACAAACCGAAACACACCGGAAATTTATGTAATGTAATTAATGTATACATTCAAATGAGCGGGTTTGGGTTAAATACACCTGTTATGATTTACATGCCTCACTAGTCAATCAACCTATCAATTAGTAAATGAATCAATATAGTAACAAAATGACACGTGAAATTCAGTGTGTGTGTGTGTGTGTGTGTGTGTGTGTGTGTGTGTGTGTGTGTCTGTGTGTGTGTGTGTAATTATATACAACTGGGTTGTTGAGTGGTGTGAGGTCGGGATGGTCAATCAGCCTTTTCTGACTTACATACCCACTATTACTCAACACAGCAGTCAACTAGAAAATTCATATTTTCTTTATCATGAATTCCCATATCAGTGGTACAAAAGTCCTTTGAGACCTCTTCAACCAACTCCTTCAAAATGTTGGGATTTAAAATAAATTCAAAAGCATTGCATTTAATTTTTCGCCTGTGCTTTTTGAAACCCCATTAGAAAATGATGGAATTTAAAATAAATTCAAAAGCATTGCATTTAATTTTTCGCCTATGCTTTTTGAAACCCCATTAGAAAATGATGGGATTTAAAATAAATTCAAAAGCATTGCATTTAATTTTTCGCCTATGCTTTTTGAAACCCCATTAGAAAATGATGGGATTTAAAATAAATTCAAAAGCATTGCATTTAATTTTTCGCCTATGCTTTTTGAAACCCCATTAGAAAATGATGGGATTTAAAATAGATTCAAAAGCATTGCATTTAATTTTTCGCCTATGCTTTTTGAAACCACATTAGAAAATGTTTAGTCTGTTTGCATGATGTTTTACCTCGCTTTTAACAATATTATAGTTACATCAGTAGAATACACACAATATTTATTTCTGCTTTAAAAATTGAACTCTCAAGTTATTTCTATTTGTTAAGCAGAGACCTTCATTTGATTTTGATATGACATGTTTATTTGTAAATTGCATAACAAAAATAACCTCTAAAATCCATTGTAAATCAGTAGGTGTGCTTAACAGGAACTACCCAGATAGCCGATGTGCATAATTAAGCGAAGTAGTTTGTGTCAAATTTGAGTATATCGGTATGCGTTCAATTCCTATATCATTCAATATATGGACATAGCAAACTGCTATTGTAAACTGTTCTTGTTAGACTTTCGGGATCGGTAGTTACATATCCAAATGTAATCTGCAATTAGCACATTAGGTGTCAGCACTTGTAGTGCTTTCATTTTTGTTAAAACGGTTACCCCGTCATTTTGTACACAATCCGACAGGGCCAAAGCTGGTTTTTACACATACTCTACCTTTCCTTCAGACGAGGTAAAAATAAATCATCCTATACATATTTACAACAAATTTCAGCTCATGTATTCAATGCATCCTGGTGAAGGTATACACTCATTTCTACGCAAAAAATGTTTTTTAGGATCTATTTGGCTGTATTGGCCTGTTCGCGGATGTATTTGGTGTAATTTACATTGATTTAGAAGTCAGTTCTAATATTCATCAAAATCGATGTCACCTTCTTAAATAAGTTATCAGTACTCACACACAGCGTTGACGTGATACGACCCCGGGGCATTTGACTCACGATGCCGGTGCTTTAGCATTGAGCCACTTACTACATACGGTATAGTTGAAGTTATAACCATAGACACACGTATGGTCACCATGGATTTAGATGTATTGACCATGTTTTAAAATGAATTGGTCACGGTTTATTACCACAGTTTATGGTGTATTGGCCACGGTTTATGGTGTTCTGTTGTAATTTATGGTTTAATGGCCACGGTTTATGTTGTACTGTCGTGGTATATGTGTATTGGCCGATGTATATGCTGTACTGTCGTGGTTTATGGTGCATTTACCACGGTTTATGATGAAATATCGAGGTTTAAGATGTATTGTCGTGGTTTCTGATATATAGGTCACGGTTTATGTTGCACTGTCGTTTTTTATGGTATATTATCCACGGTTTATGGTTTATAGTGTATTGACCCTGTTTTATGATTAATTGGTCACGGTTTATGATGAATTATCGAGGATTAAGATGTACTGCCGTGGTTTATGATATATTGGTCACGGTTTATGATATACTGTCGTGGTTTATGGTATATAGTGTATTGACCATGTTTTATGATGAATTGGTCACGGTTTAATATGATATATCGTGGAATTATCGAGGTTTAAGATGTACTGTCGTGGTTTATGAAATATTGGTCACGGTTGTACTGTCGTGTTTTTTAGTATATTGGCAACGGTTGATGATTTATAGTGTATTGACAATGTTTGATGATGAATTAGTCACGGTTTATGATGTATCATCGTGTATTATGATGTATTATCTTGGTTTATGTGTACTGTCGTGGTTTATGGTATATTGATCACGATTTATGATGTACTGTCGTGGTTTATGGTATATTGACCACGGTTTATGATTTATAGTTTATTGGCCATGTTTTATGATGAATTGGTCACCGTTTATGATGTATTATCGTGGTTATTGATGTTTTATCTTGGTCTATGGTGTATTGTCGTGGTTTATGGTGTATGATGTATCATCGTGGTTTATAATGTAGTATCGTAGTTTTTGTTGTGTTGCCATGTTTTATGATGAATTGGTCATGGTTGATGATGCTGTATCGTGGTTTATGGTGAACGTTTGTAGTTTATGGAGTATTGGTGATGGTATATGAAGTTCCGTTAATGGTTTATTATGTTGTGTCATGGTGTATGATGTATTGTCGAACACTATATAGGTAAATGTTATGTATTTCAGTTTACACTGACTTTACTATATTTCGATTCGCCGATCTTGTTCTTGACTAGGCAGCGAGAGCTAGGATTTTTAGATAATAATAGTCTAGTTAATATAATAATGGCGCACATCTATTTTCATAAACTGTTCGTTGATCACACCATTACTAGTATTATCGGATGCAACTTTATATACTTCATAGTAATATAAAGAGGATATTACATGAGTGTTTATTTATTGTCACGTTTAATTAACGAGTTTACAAAGATCATATGCCGCGACCCTTAGCGATCGTCATATTCAGCTAAGTTAACGAGATTATTAAAAGTGATAATAAATAAACACAATGAGATATTTTATTTATCACATAAAGTGATTTATGATGCGTATTTCGAAAGAATATACATGAAATTTGCCGGTTTCGGCGCCAAAGGGACTTACGTTATATTCCGTCAAACCGCTGAAGTAACGTCATTTTCATAGTTTGGTTTCCGCCTTGTAACAAAGACTTGAATGTAAGACTGGAAACCAAACTAGTAGTGTCATATGATACAAGTGTATGTAATGGGATTTTGACACTCCCAGAGAGATGATGATGGTTTGTGGTTGTTTACCCTCGCCTTTCGGCATACAGCCCAGAGAGGGGCTTTATGTGATCAATTATGCTTACAGTCAAACTGTATACACAGTTCAGAATCAAGTCAGTATTGTCAAGCAATAGCGTCTTCCCAAAAACTGTATTTAGTTCAAGTTGTGTATTCAAGTAGTATCCCGTACTATCAGTCAGTTGTTTGGGAAAAAGTAAAGAAATATATCTGCATACATTGCACATAATATGCACTCTTTGTCAGGCGCTTCTTTAAAGCTTGTTTTGCGTATATGCGCAGAGTTCAGGCTAAGATAAACCTGTGATAATATCCAGGTATGTGTGTTATTTAGACAAGATTCGTGCTGCCAGTTATCAATAAATAGATACGTCCATTAACTTAAGACTGAAACCCTATATAGTTAACTACTTATTATTTCACACAATAACTGGCTAACTAGATACGATTCGTGTTTCCTCTTAATGGGCATTTGAAATACTTTGTACTTTATCGATATAAAGAATGTACATTATGTATTTTCTTTACAAAAGAAAACAGCTATAAACTATACCTGACCTTTCAGATAGCGCTCTGCGGCAGCGATCCGAAATGGAAGTTGTTTAGTTAATCAAGGAAACATGCGAAGGACCTCCGATTGTATCTTTAACTGGCAACACGAATGTTATCTAGTTAAACATTTATTACGTAACTTTCTAAGTGAAATTCTCAAACCATAACTATTAGTTAGATAACCAGTTGTATAAATATATTTATAGATAACTGACAACACGAATCGTATCTAGTTAATCAGTTATAATAATGCTTAACTAGTTAACTTAAATGGTAAACTAAATGGTATTCGTGTTGCAACCTATCGATGTATACAACTGGATATCTGCTAACACGAATCTAACTAGTAAACTAGATATTATTTTACTTATTAAGTGGTAAACTAAATAAGATTCGTGTTGCTAGTTTTATATAAAAAAAATGTATACAACTGGTTATCTGGTAACACGAATCTTATCTATTTAACCAGTTATTGTGTTACTTATTAGTGGAATTCGCAAACCATAACTAGATAACCTATTAGTGTTGTACAATACATAATTGAAATGTAACAGGTGACAGTTATTGATCGCTGTTCATCATAGCTTGATGGGGTTGGCCAGTTATTAATCTTTGCTATTCTTTGATGCATCAATCTCTATCCCTCTTTCACTAACTATGTGGCCAAGAAATGGTACTTGGCCCTGAGTGAAGAAACATTTCTCTTTTGTTTATTTCATATTACACTCCCTTACTCTTGTCATCACAAGATCTAACAGACGGATATGCTCTTCGAACGTATCAGAAAAAAGTGATCACCTCATCCAAATTAATGACAAACTGTAATGTTGTAATCACCTAAGCACTCTTCGATGAGCTGCTTGTATGTTGCTGGTGTATAAGTCAATCCAAATGGCATCTTAACATATTCGTAAACACCGAGATTTGATACACACTGTTATTTCCTTTTGAGCTTCTTCAACATCAACCTGATGATTAACGTATTTCATTTCAATCGTGGAGGTTTCTTCAATTTGAGGCAGATCAAACGCATCTTTGACACTTCGATTGTCACTATTCTGTAGTCGACACATAGTCTTAATTTTCGATTCCTTTCTCTGACTAATACAACATCAGATGACCATGGTAACTTTGACATCAGAATTACCCCTGTAGAAAATTAGTTTTATAAATGGTGTCCTACTTCCCCTATATTGTTTGAGGTTTGCGTCTAGTATTCTGTTTCAAAGGAATGTCGTCTACTAGATATATCCTTTGTTTGATTTGATTACAAAATAAAATGTTCGTTTCTCCTGCTGAACATATATGTTCATGTTTGTTTATCCTTAAATTGTTTTGGTTTAAGTTTGTGGTTAGTGTCTATATTCCTGAACGTTACTTAGGATACTTCCAGTGGTGTTCCTACTGTCATCACCATCCTCTTCATTCTCACCAATGACTGGCTAAAATTTGCAACATATGGCTCTTGGTTATATTACAACACAGTTAGATGTGATATTGGAGATGTTAACACCAAACTCTCTTGTCTTGCTATATTCATAAATAACTACAGCAGGAGCGATGTCATTAAAGTCGGGTAACAAAGATTCTTCTGATTTGTGTATTGTAGCACACGTATTTCTATAACCTAGTTATCTTTACGACATTTTGTTTTTCTTTTAGGTCCTAATATTATTTTATTTACTTGAGCCGATCTTATAACATCTAGTATGTGTTTTTATTAAACAACAAACATTTACCTTTTTTGTACAAAATAGTACAGTCAATCAAATTTCGTTTTAATACATAGACATTTCATGAAAAGTTTAAAACATGTTAGTCCTTATCCCGCTTTGTCAAAAATTAATTGAACTGTTTTGTTAAATTAAGTTGAAAGTAGTTACCGGACAGTATGTCAAAACTGTTCTGTCAAATTAGGACGGACACGTTAATTGTTGTTGGTGGATAGAATAGATGTATGTTGAATAACCTTGATGAATGGTTTAAATGAACCAAAAACGGAAAGTATTCCTTTCGAGTTAACCATGTATCAATATTGTGTTATTTTATATAGTTCTCATATCGACTCTTCCCTCATGAGGATTTTAAGAACAATCCTAAAAGGAAGATTTGATGAACCACATCAGACAATGTTTTGCGTTATATATGCCTCACATAACCTTATACACATTATAAATTACCTGGTATTTAAGGGAATAGGATTATTCGAATAACACTTTGAAAACTCGTTCAATTTAACTTGTATGTTCAATCGGTTTTGTACTTTAACAAAAATCTTTTTTCAGCATTCATATAAAACATCAAACATATTAACACTTATGTACTTTAAAAATGTATTACATTGACACAAATTGTAAACTATTAACAGAAAGCAGATATAGCGATAATCAGCTATCAAAATTCACGATGAAGATCGGTGTCGGACAATATATGTATACTCTTTGATGCTGATTTTCACCGGTAACATTTTATTACAATAACACTGCTACAAAATATGAATAGTGTGTTCAGTCCTAGGACATCCTCCCAAAATCATACTTGTTTCCAGTATTCTTTGATCTGGCTTACGAGGGTCAGCACAGCAAGGGGGAGATTTTATCACCTAAATTAATTGGCAGAATCCGAAAGGCCAAAATTAATGGGCAGAATCCGATAAGCCATTTACAGTTATGGTCACTGGTACCGATGGTCACTTGCAGCCACTAGTTAGATAAACAAGAGAATTTCAAGTTTTACTGAGTTTTTATAGAATCGTGAATTTTGCATCAGAGGAAAAAGTGCTCAAGGTAGGTCCATGTTTTTTCTTTTAAATGTTATCCTTTCCCTTATTAGGTATTTAAGAATGTTCAAATTTCAAAACATATTATGAATGAAATTAACTGAATTGAATTGTTAATTTGGACATATTTGTTTTTATTATTTTGCCACAAAGTTGACTTGAGATCCAGAGCATTTTCCCTTTTCTACAGCAGGAATTATCTACTTGTAATATTCGATAGGAAAAACTTGCTAATTAAAAATTACCTTTACACTTTTAAACTAACTTATAATTTTAAGTTTTGTGAAATATAAGCACTGTTTGATATTGTTGCAGGAATCATGACTTTTGAAAACATTACTTGAATAAAACAAATTTAACCCTTATATCCGGATTTTCAGCATGTGATATAAATGTATTGCTTATAAAAGAGTAACACACATTACATATCAAGATCAGAGTGCATGTATATATGCAGGCTGATCGTGGTATATATTTTATTAAAAGGAACTGAAAATTATACTTGGAATGAAAAGCAAATATGGCTAAAAGTTGCTGATTGCAGGGTACTATTACCTTCTAACAGGCATATTTTAATAACAAAAGTGTAATTATTCCATACATTTTGAAAACATTGTGGCATTGCCATTGTTTTCAAAAGTCGTCTCCTGCAACTGCGTCTTTGCCCATTATAACAAGAGTTGTCGGAGGACAATATAGCTCGCCTATCAGGCCCATCATCTATAAGGGCCTACTTCAGAACAGTTATTGCATTAGGTAAAGTCACACAGTATCACCTATTGCAAGATAAAACACTTTTTCAATACTTGCATGCACATGTTAACCATGTCCATACAGGCCCTTTTGGGCCTTTTAAATCTGTAAATTTATTTATATACAATAAGCAACAGCTTATACACAGTGTTTGAGAAAAGGTCTTGCACGCAACGGTTTAACCAAAATTCTAAGTCCAAAAAGGGGCACAATTCGGTAAAAATCCATACCAGAGTTATGGGACTTGACATACAGAGTCATATAATGACCCTAAATAAGTGTGTGAAGTTTCCAAGCAACAGCTTATACAGTGTCTGAGAAAAGGTCTTGCACGCAAAGATTTGACCAAAATTCTAAGTCCAAAAAAGCATACAAGGTCGCCTTATGACCCTGAATAAGTGTGTGAAGTTTCAAAGCAACAGCATAATAGACAGTGTCTGAGAAAAGAACTTGCACGCAAAGGTTTGACCAAGCTGGCAACGCGTACGCCAACGCGGACGCCAACGCCGGGGTGATTACATAAGCTCCCCTATTTATTCGAATAGGCGAGCTAATAATGGTTATATTCTTTTCTTCAAACATTTTGTAATGTAAAAGAGTCTAAAACTTCCCATAGCAAGTAATTAACCATTTCAACATACAGACGCTTCCTGACACCTCTGCAGCCATCGACTTTTGAAAACATTGTTGCAAAAGGGGAAATTGTTCCTTTTGTCCTAATGTGTTTGTCGCTTTTCAACAATTATACTCTTTAAGTTACAGAAATTTTCCCTAGCTTTGCCTAGATGTGCGTTTGTAGGAAAGAAAGCCGAGCCCTGGTAGCTCAGTCGGTAGGGACGCGAGCTGGCAATCCAGGGGTTTTGAATTTGAATCCAGGCTCGGTCAATGTTTTTTCGAACGTTTGACAAAAGTCACTGTGAGATGCGTCATTCGTCTTTCACCAATGGGATAACAGTCTATGTGGAAAAGCAGCCACTTGCTTGGAAAGTATATTGTGTGGAGTACTGGTGTGAGCAAGCCAGGGAATGCATGATTAGATGAACTGGCTGCATTAAATGTAAAACAAAAGGTATATTTTATTTGTTTCATGTATTTAACATTTCTTCTCTTTAGTGTTGAACCCTAAAGATTAAACGGCTAAATTAGAAAAAAATATTATTCGTGTTTTTCAAATGTGATTACATATTCTAAATTAAGTTTCAGCTAATTGGTAATAAACATTACTATCTTTTTAGATGAAAGACAACAAGATTACAGATGAAGGATGGAATTCATTGTCTACCCCAGAATGTCATCTTGTCAACATTTCCTATTGAAGTATATCAACCAGTTAGCAACATTTACCTCTCTCTTCACCAGTGTCCAAATATATATAATGGAATACAACATGCATGTATTTTCATAAACTTTGTTATTTGTTTTTGCAAAGCACATTATTGGATAAATATCACGCATTGTAAATAAAGATGAAACCGTATGCACAAAGGTCCGAATCAGGTTAATTTTGCAAGATAATACAGTATCACTGCATGGTATAGCATTGTCATCTGTATCAAAAGGGAAGGGGTCGTCTTGTTTATGGACACTGTACAGCTTCAGACAAGTTTATTTATATTACACACATTCACATAATCAGTAAAAGCTAAACATGTAGCCCCAAATATGTATTGTGCATGAAAAGTTAAACAAAGATTAGCAGAATTGTGGCCTTATATAATAACAAGTTTATGAACACAAATGTACACTGCCAATTGGAACCATTACAGAGAAGAGTTAACAATTGTACTCATACCTTTTTAAAACTGTCAAATATACGCTTTTTTTCCGTAATTTTCGTATCCAGGTTAACGTGGTGAAAATCTTTTTTATAAAGACCATACATATATAGTTCAAATAGTGTGTAGTTACTGGGTCAACTCATTGAATATATTGAAAATGGACCACAACCTTTTTCCTCATGTAATATTCTGTTAACAACCATTACCATCTCAAAATATATCTGACAATTATACTAGGAATGAGAGATAGTTCTTTGCATGAATTTACCTTTCAACTTATTTGCTGTTTTCAAAGTTACATGTCTGCTGTGAAAACATATTAGCAAAACTATGAAACATGAACTAATATGGAAGTACTGTTGAGAATCAAATTTGAAAAAAACTTTCAGAAAAGAAGAACAAGAGGACCATGATGGTCCTATATCGCTCACCTGATTTAATCAAACTTAAAAAGTGTTCAGTGTTCTTTCCCCTACATGAGTCTATGAAAAACAAGTGACCCCCGGGGAGGGGTCATTTTTGACCCAAGGGCTATAATTTGAACAATCTTGGTAGAGGTCCACTAGATGATGCTACCCCTTTTTCACATTTATCTCAAGATAATAATAATTAATCAGGTGAATTCAAATATTTGTAAGTGTTCTTGAATGTACTACCAAACTTCTTTTTTTTCTTCCAATAAAATGATATATGTAGAACCTATATATTTTTTTACTTTCCTCATTCAATTTATCTTACTCGACACTCGACCATTCTTACTCGACACTCGACCATTCTTACTCGACACTCGACCTTTCTTACTCGACACTCGACCATTCTTACTCGACACTCGACCGTTCTTACTCGACCATTCTTACTCGACACTCGACCGTTCTTACTCGACACTCGACCATTCTTACTCGACACTCGACCATTCTTACTCGACACTCGACCATTCTACTTTAGACAAGAAGAATTTTAACAGTTTTTCCCCTATATGAGTCTATGTTAAACAAGTGACCCCCGGGGAGGGGTCATTTTTGACCCCAGGGCTATAATTTGAACAATTTTGGTAGAAGTTCACTAGATGATGCTACATACTAAATATCAAAGGCATGGGCTTTCTACTTTTAGACAAGAAGATTTTTAAAGTTTTTCCCCTATATGAGTCTATGTTAAACAAGTGACCCCCGGGGAGGGGTCATTTTTGACCCCAGGGCTATAATTTGAACAATCTTGGTAGAGGTTCACTAGATGATGCTACATACCAAATATCAAAGGCAATGGGCCTTTTACTTTCAGACAAGAAGATTTTTTAAGTTTTGGTTAATTTCCCCTTTTTTGTTGCCGTGGCAGCCAAAGTTCTGCATGGAATAGAATTGTTTGAACAAGTTTGAAAGAGATCCACCCAAGGAATATTCCTGTAAAATTATTTTGAATTTGGTTAATTGGTGTAGGAGGAGAAGTCGTTTGTAGGAAAATGTGAACGGACGGACGACGACGGACGACGGACGGTGAGTGATCACAAAAGCTCACCTTGCACTTCGTGCATTGGTGAGCTAAAAAATACATTATGAGCTATTTCCTAAAATATTTTCCAAAACATATGGAAGTACTGTTGAGAATCAAAGTTGAAAAAACTTTGAGAAAAGAAGAAAAAATACATTATGAGCTATTTCCTAAAATATTTTCAAACACATATATGGAAGTACTGTTCAGAATCAAAGTTGAAAAAACTTTGAGAAAAGAAGACAAAATACATTATGAGCCATTTCCTAAAATATTTTCAAATGTTTATTTTTGTTCTAGAGGTGTCAAATGATATATGTATCAGGGAAATGGTTAACTTTTCTTTTGTTCATCTTGGTTTTATCTTTATATACTTATATACTTATCTGACTTAATTATCTTATTTAAACCCTTCCATCAAACAGTTTCAGATTATATGATGCGGAAAAACTTTGAAAACATTGTGAAAAATAGAGAATTTTCTCATTATTAGCAAGTCTCCTTTTGACACACTGTTTTCTACCCTATGCAGGTATTATACTATCATTCACAGATATTTTCCATCTTTTTGCTAAGATGTTTTTCAAAGTCGTCTACTGCAGATTTGTTGTATGTGGGAAAAGTTTAATATGTATTTCAAATGTATTTCCACAGATAATGGAATAACAATCATGTATTCTCTTGTCTGAAATAAAGGTAGCTAGACATCTTTTAAAACACAGAAGAGTTTTCACTTTGTGACCTGACCCAAACTATATTCTGTCCACTAGTGGAGATGTTATCTGTGTACCGTTACTTATAGCACCATGGGGAGAGGTAATGGTCATTTGATAAACGCCATGCAAATCAATTTACATGTCAGATTGATTCTTATCTGAGCAGAACGAAAATACCCCTGAGGAAGTCCTAAGACTGTGTTGTAAGGAGTGAAAATAGTCAAATCCAAGTGTTAAGTATTATATAACAAAATACATGTATCTAGTGTAAAAAGTTCATAGTCCATCCTCATCACTTTTCTATCTCCTCGTCAACTTAACCTCCAAATTGAAATGTTTCTTCATGTATTCATATACTCATCTACTGCAACTCCGGTTCTCTTCTCTCTCCCGAACTGTGATTGGTTTTATTATTTATAACTAATTTGCTCATAAATGTTATGAATACAATTATATGTACTTTTAATGTTAAGGTTTTACAAACAAACAAAAAACGCTTGCAACTGTTTAAATAGTTCGAGAAAAGTAATTTCTTTGTTTGCTTTATACAAGAAACACACAAAGCATACCCCTTAAATAAAAGCTTTAAAATGGATTGGGATGGGCCTTGTTATGGTAGTAAAATAAATATAGAAAGAGTAGCAATACTTATTAATAAAAATTCAGGAATTAATGTAAACAACTTTACAGAAATTATAAATGGTAGATTAATAAGCTTAGATTTAACGATACAATATAACGAAATTCTATTTATAAATAACCAAACTATGATCAAGACAAACATGCATTTGACACACTTAAAGAATTTTTATCAAAATATGGACTCAAATATCATTTTAGGCGGGGACTTTAATACAGTCTTTAAAATGCTGATCTAGATAAAGAAAAAAACACAGCAAAACCGATACAAATAAGGGATGTAGACAGATAATAAAAGATATCATCATAGATATTTGGAGATTCTTAAATCCAACACTCAAACAATTTACATGGCATTAAAACACTTAACCCACTATATTTAGTAGGCTAGATTATTTTTTAACCTCTCAGTATTGGATAACATAGTAGCAAGTTGTAAATTCAAACCGGGATATAAATCAGACCATTCAATAGTCATGTTACATATTAACATAAACAAATCTAAAAAAAGTAAAGGTTATTTTAAATAAACAATTCCTTATGGCTTGACAACATTTACACAAACAACATTAGTTCGTGTATAAATGAAACAATAAATAATAACGTTTGCAACCCCAATACAATGCGGGAAAATCATGCTATTAAGTATGCAACACAAAAACAAAATATCAAAGATAGTAAATACTATTTTAAACGAAATACAGACACTAGAGCAAAACATTTTACGGAATATAAATAAATGGTTTCATTCCGAGAGCTAAAACCACTCATATACAAAACAATGAAACAAGTTCTAAGTATTTTGCTAATTTAGAAAAATGACACTGCGATCAAAAGATTATTCACAAGTTAACAATAAATAATAAGGAAGTAATAGATGCAAATAAAATATTACACGGAAAAAAATAATTTTATGAAAAGCTGTATAGGAAACGAAAAACATCTGACACTGATCTTGATTTCTTGGATGGTAACTTACCAACACTGAATGATAAAGATAAAAAATTCGTGTTTAGGGCTTTTTGACTGATCAAAAATGTAAAGAAGCATTATTTGATATGATTTTTTTTTCTATAAAACATTTTGGTATATATTAAAACGACACTTTATTAAATCAATCAATCCGTTAATATAATGTAACTTTAAGGAGCAAAACAAGAATTTATAGTCCCAGCAAAAAATCGCTTACTGAGGAAACATTGACGGAAAAGGAACATTAGAACGTTCCCAATTTCACTTATCACAACACTTGAAAAACTATATTTAAACACACCAATCAAAATACATCTATTCCTACTTATTTAACAGCATAATTGCGTTTTATGTTATATTACATGTAACATTACGTTGAAATACAACTGATGGCCATACAATTTGAAATTGCGCCTAATTTGCATTCAATACGTTTAGAGACATGAAATAAAGTTTTCAGATGTTTTTCTTCGTCAATTCGTAACAAAATTAACGAGTTGACGAACTTGAAGAAGCTCTTCTGAAAAAATAAACCTGATATATCAACCCTTACCCACAAACAGACCATTTGGGTCGCATCTGCAGCAGACGACTTTTGGAATTATTGTGGCAAAACAATAATTTGATCAGTATTTTTATTTTCTACGGAGAACTTGCTGCAGCATCAGAAAGGGTGAAATATGCCACATTAAGAAACAAAATCCTCTGAATTCGTTTGTCTAATACAAATATAATGTGGTAGAAATGTTCATTGCCAATGTCGTGTTGATTGGTTGAAAGTCATAGAAACCAGTAGGCATCTGAAAATGAGAAATTGAACTTTAAGCTTTAAAAGACATTTTTCTTAATTATGTTCAAAGATATATATTCTATGTAGAACTCGTGTGTGTGTGTGGTATCAGAAAGGGAATAAAATGCCTCTAATTCTTCTCCTTTAAATCCGCTTGTCCGATTACAAGGTTATTAAGGAGAAATGTTCCTTCAGTGACTCTCTACGAAAATTGTTCAAGCCATATTAATTTGTTGAAAAAAAAGGCAATGAAGCGGCATCAGAAAAAGGAAAATGACTAAATTTTAAAACCCCATTCTTATGAAAGTTATTGTTTCATTTGTTCCTTCAGTGACCCTCTGCATAATTCTTTTAGCTATATTGTTTTGTTGAAATACATAGTTACCCAGGCGGGATCAGAAAAGGGGTAAATTGAAATTTTATCTTCAAATGACATCTCATCCTAATCCACTGGGCAAATTTCAACACATCTTCACATGAATGTTTCTTTTGTGGTCCTCTTTCAAATGTGTTCAAAGCTATCATCTTGAATTGCCAATTGGGTTTTTAATTGACCATGACAACAACATCAATACCAGATTCCTTTATGCCCACTGCCCACGTTGCAATGCTCGTGTGCGGGATGTGATAATACCAGGGATTGATTGATGTATTGATTGATTGATTTCTACAATTTTGTATTCATATCACGGCAGTCAGTCTACATATTCATGTTTTTCCTAGCTTTCTTACACCAGTAATCCACACAGCATTCTTTCAAAACATCTGGCTTCTTTTCCACATAGACTGTAAGCCCTTTGGTGAAAGACGAATGACGCTTGTCACAGTGAGTTTTATCAAACCTCGGAAATGTTGGCCGAGCCAGGATTCGAACTCTCAACCCCTGAATTGGTATCCCGCGTCGCTACCGACTGAGGTACCAGGTCCCGGCTATCATACCAGGGAAGTAGCCAGCAAGGCAATTTAAGTGTGTGAAATATGCAACCAATGGATTGTCATTGAAGGAAGAAAAATACATAATTTACCGTCGATTTTTACCTGCTGGTCTTGTTTTTTAAAATATCAGATGAGCCACACAAACACTCTGACAAAATTTGATGACGATTGAGTATTATGTGACTGTTAGCAAAGTTTTAATTTGATTTGTTCCAATGACCTAGGTTTCAACCCCAAGTGACCCAATTTTAAACTTGACTTAGAAATAATTTAAACAGTAGTCTGATAAATTTTCATTAAGTTTTGATATTATAACGTGTCATGTAAATAAGGTTTTCTTTTGACTTGACTGCGTGACCTAGATTTTGACCAAAGATGATCCAGATTCGAATTTTACTTTGAACTCACCGAAACAAACAATCTGACTTATTTGCACTAGATTGGATATTAAATGCGTCCTTACTAATTTGCATGATGATTGGAAAATGGATATGGCGTTTAGCGTTATAACGTTTTTCTTGGAGTTGGTCGTTTGATCCATATTCGACCTTTGCTCAGAAATTATTGAAAACACATGCTGACCAATGTTCATTGATTGTGTTGTAAATATCAACTCTATGGCACTCAATTATTATTCTATTAGTTTATCTGGTGACCTAGTCTTTAACTATGCATACTAGTATCGACCTTGACCTAGATTTTTATTCTGATCAAATTTTACATAGTTCACTGATAAGAATAGATCACATTGACCCTTTGGCTCAGGTGATCAAACAAGAGGACCATAATGGTCCTTTTTTTTAGCTCACCTTATTAAATAGAACATGAATCTAACATTATGCATACAATGAACACATGCAAATCCTCCTGATGTCTATGTTCTTCTACGGATCTGAATATTTCAACAATGTTGTTAAGGAGTCGCCAAAGGAACACCTGTTTCAATTTTTGTTCAAATTTTGTTAGAATAATGTGAACAATCTTGGTATTGAGTCACTATAGCAATATTTGTGCCCAATTATTTTCAAATCTTGCCTTTACTTTTAAACATGATTTTTTAAACTTATTTACATTAAACATACATGGAAACAGGCCCCGCCCAATGACGACCATGTTTTTCAACGGATCATGTTAAAAGGTCACCAAGAAAAATGTGTGCCAAATAATTTTCAAATCTGACCTTTACTTTTTGACAAGAAGATTATAAAATGTTCAATTTATACACATTCAAGTGGACCATGGTAGTCCCAACTCGCTTACATGATTTAATGGACATTAAGTAGTTTTCTATGCTTTAACTATATACATACATGTTAAACAAGAAAGGTCCCCTTTTGAACCTGTTTTAATGCCGCCTTGGAGCCATGTTTATCAACCAATAATATGACTTTTGTAGAGCGTCTTCCAAAGAAGATGATAAACCTTTATATGTTCAAACATTAAATCAAAATGTGAACTTGCTTATGCTGAGCAGTTTATCCTATTGCAACAGTGTGTTCAATGCAGAAGAGTCAGAAAGCTTCCGTATGTTGGAAATGCTTAATTGAATTGTTGTTTACCATTTTAGTGTATGAAAGCCAACGACAACCGTCCCAAAGAAACATGCAAAGTTTTTGTTCTTTCGATAATCTTTCAATGTACAATAAAGCACATTTTCACCTGACGCGACGTCATTTATCAAGTCATTATTTCTTATTTTGGTTTAATTTGAAACGGATATGTTTATCAGTTCAATTACCTTCATTTGAGCTGGAAAATACGAACAAATGCGGGAAAGTTATTTGGCCACTTACTGTCAGTGATGACTTTATATTGCCTGACTACGCGACGTCATTTATCATGTCATTATTTCTTATGTCGATTTAATTTGAAACGAATATGTTTATCAGTTCAATTACCTTCGATTTAATTTGAAACGGATATGTTTATCAGTTCAATTAGCTTCGATTTAATTTGAAACGGATATGTTTATCAGTTCAATTACCTTCATTTTAGCTGGAAAATACGAACAAATGAAGGGAACTTATTTGGCCACTTACTGTCAGTAATGACTTTATATTGCCTGACTGTGTGTCGTCTTTTGTTTTTTATAGAGATTCAAGAGTGGATTGATTCACTGCAGATTTAAGCTATTTTCAACGTTATTTCAATTATGTCACTGCGTCCACATGTGTAATAAGTACGTTCCTTGAACAACGCTAGATATAGCTAAGTTATTGATAGTACTATGCATATATTCCTAAATTAACCAGGGTCACCAATTTTCGGAATTACAACGAGGCATATTTCCACCTGACGCGAGGTCATTTACAAAGTCATTATTTCTTACTTTCATATAACTGGAAATGGATATGTTTATCATTTCAATTACCTTCATTTGAGCTGGAAAAACACACAAATGAGGGAAAGTTATTTGGCCACTTACTGTCTGTAATGACTATATATTGCCTGACTCTGTTTGTTGTTTTCTTTAGAATTAAATGGGTTGATTGATTTATTGGGGCTTAACGCCGTTTTCAACAATTTTTCAGTCCTATCACGACGGCCAGTTCACTTACACATATGTTTCCTAGTGTATTCACAACAGTACCCCGCACAACATACTCTCCAAGCAACTGGCTGCTTTTCCACATAGACTGTTAGCCCATTGGTGAAAGGCGAACAGTGACTTTTGTTAAACGTCGGAATAAATGTTGGCCGAGCTGGGGTTCTAACTCACAACCCCTGGATTGACAACCCGCGTCGCTACCGACTGAACTACCGGGATATGTACACCTTCTAATTTACTATGTAAACTGCTATAGAAGTAGTCACTAGTAATAGTGTTGTTGGTAGCAATAATAATAACAAGAGAAAGTTGATGCAACGCATCAATGTCGCCGGAAATCCATACTGCAGTTATGCATAACACTTACATTATAGTAGTTGAAAAAACAAGTTATAACCTAAAGGGCATATTGGAACATCAGGGGTGGGGTCAAGAGAAAATGTATCATAACTTGCATTTTTTTCTTGTCAACGAAGTGAATGTCCTTCATTGAAATATAATTAAAGCCTTTCATAGTTTATGATCAATCTCCATTATAAGGTTAGTTGACCATATACACAGCCAACTAATTATTGATCATACACAGGAAATGAGTAATCTTGCCAATCATTAGTCAAAGACCTAATAACACATTATTAGGTATGTGCATTAGGCTACTCATGTTTTAAAATTATATAATGATGAGCGCCCTTGTGTCAATGATGCATAACAATATGCAGATCGCAAGCAAAATGCGTGTAGGGAATCTAATAACACATTTAAAATTGCCAAGGATGAAATAATTTTGTACGAAAGACCCGATTTGCTTCTTCTTTGCATAGTTGCAGTTCTTTACACTCTCTTTATAGGCAGATAGTGTGTTTTAAAAGTATATAATGATGAGCGCCCTTGTGTTAATGATGCATAACAATATGCAGATCGCCAAAAAAATGCCTATAGGGAATCTAATGACAAATTTAAGATTGTCAAGGACGAAATGATTTTGTACGAAAGACCCGATTCGTTTCTTCTTCACATAATTGTCCTTATAGAGAGTGTTCATTCAAAGCGATTTTATATTAAGCCAGTTTTTTCTCAGTTTGTTCTTTTCGTGATTTGTTTCGAACCAAATAAACATTTTAAATCACCTGTAATTAACTATTTGTAAGTGATTGTAAAGAACGGCTCTCTGCAAAGGAGATTTATCTACGCAGTCGGTATTCGGTTGTCACTTGATCAACATATTTAGCTTAGAAACAGTTCCTATTTTAGATATTCATGGATTAACATTATAAAATGAATTCTATATAAATCAAGACATCTCTTTGAACATGAAAAACATTCAGTAAGTTAAAATTGCTACTAAAAGGAGAATTCGACGTGATTTTGACCTCACATAACAGTCTGCAGCAAGTCTAGCAGGGACTGCAAATACTTAAAACATCGGATTATTTATTTCATTTTAGATGTGTCATAACTATGTGTTTTTAAACAATCACAATTGTAATATGTTCAAGACATTTAAAAAAAAAAAAATTCTAATAATAACTCTCCTCCCATGTCATTTCCGAAAAGCTATTAAAAAAAGAAGTCGCGGACTTCTGCCCGGTACGGAGCCCCTAAAGTGACATTCAATATATTGTTTTAGTATGCAAATAAAACAGCTAATTTGCATATTAAAAAAAAGTATCGGATTTTTATTTCGTTTTTACGAAATAATAATTCGATACTTTTTTTTAATATGCAAATAAGCCAATTTATTTCGTATTAACGAAATAATCATTTCGTTTAAACGAAATACTTATTTCGTAAAAACGAAATAAAAATTCGATCCTTTTTTTTAATATGCAAATTAGCTGTTTTATTTCGTATTTACGAAATACTTATTTCGTTTAAACGAAATAATTAATACCGACACTTTTTTTTAATATGCAAATTAACCGTTTTATTTCGTATTAACGAAATAATACTTACTATTCGACATTTCTTTTTAATATGCAAATAAGCCGTTCAATAATAGTTAGTATTCAAAACTTTTTTAATATACAAATTTGCGCTGTTTAATTAAGTAAATTAATAAATTAAAATAAATATCTCGAGTCTACCATCAGCCGAGCACCGGTAGCTCAGTCGGTAAGGACGCTGGCTGTCAATCTAGGGGTTGTGAGTTCGAACCCCAGCTCGGCAAACATTATTTACGATGTTGAACAAAAACCACTGCGACAAGCGTCATTCGTCTTTCACCAATGGGCTAACAGTCGATGTGGAAAAGCAGCCAGTTGCGTGGAAAGTATGTTGTTGATTGATTGGGGTTTAACGCCGTTTTTAACAATTTTTCAGTTATATCACGGTGGCCAGTTCACCTACTCATGCATTACCTGGTTTTCTCACACCAGTACTCCACACAGCAATCTTCCCAAGCAACTGGCTGCTTTTCCACATAGACTGAGCCCATTGGTGGAAGACGAATGACGCATGTCGCATTGACTTTTGTCAATCGTCGGTAAGAAAGTTGGCCGAGCCGGGATTCGAACTAACAAATCCCTGGATTGACAGCCTGCATCGCTACCGACTGAGCTACCGGGGCTGGCAAAGTATGTTGTGAGGAGTACTGGTGTGAACAAATCAGGAAACATATGATTAGGTGAACTGGCTGCCGTGATATGACTGAAAAGTTGATTGTTGAAAACGGCATTAAACACCAATCAATCAAAACCATCAGACAACCATGTGGAAACTCGGTAACACATGGTAAATACGAAATAAAACTGCTAATTTGCATATTAAAAAAAAGTATCGAATTATTATTTCGTTTTAACGAAATAATTATTTCGTTTAAACGAAATATTTATTTCGTAAATACGAAATAAAACAGCTAATTTGCATATTAAAAAAAAGTATCGAATTTTTATTTCGTTTTTACGAAATAAGTATTTCGTTTAAACGAAATGATTATTTCGTTAATACGAAATAAATTGGCTTATTTGCATATTAAAAAAAAGTATCGAATTATTATTTCGTAAAAACGAAATAAAAATGCGATACTTTTTTTTAATATGCAAATTAGCTGTCTTATTTGCATACTAAAACAATATATTGAATGTCACTTTAGGGGCTCCGTAGCCCGGCGACTAATAATATCAATTATATTAGTTGAAGTCAAAGTTGCAGTAGTAGTAGTAGTAGTAGTAGTAGTAGTAGTAGTAGTAGTTGTAGTAGTAGTTGTAGTAGTAGTAGTAAAAGTAAAAGTAGTAGTAGTGGTAGTAGTAGTAGTAGTAGTTGTAGTAGTAGTAGTAGTAGTAGTAGTAGTAGTAGTAGCAGCAGTAGTAGTAGTAGTAGTAGTAGTAGTAGTAGTAGTAGTAGTAGTAGTAGAAGAATTGGTAGTAGTAGTAGTAGCAGTAGTAATAGTAGTAGTAGTAGTAGTAGTAGTAGTAGTAGAAGAATTGGTAGTAGTAGTAGTAGCAGTAGTAATAGTAGTAGTAGTAGTAGTAGTAGTAGCAGTAGTAATAATAGTAGTAGTAGTAGTAGAAGTAGAAGTAGTAAAAGTAGTAGTAGTAGTAGTAGTAGTAGTAGTAGTAGTAGTAGTAGTAGTAGTAGTAGTAGTAATAGTAGCAGTACCAGTAGTAGTAGTAGTAGTAGTAGTAGTAGTAGTAGTAGTAGTAGTAGTAGTAGTAGTAGTAGTAGTAGTAGTAGTAGTAGTTGTTGTTGTAATGGTGTAAGTAGTATTATATGAAAATATCAATTATTTATTTATTTATTGCATGATCTGCATTACTCTTATTTTTGTATTGTTTTAACTAGCGTATTTAAAATAATTATTACTATCATCGTTTGATATTGATATAACATTTGTGAAACCAAAAGAGTAATGCGTGTACACTCACTGGTGTAGGTCATTAGCTGCACTTGAGGCCTCGTGTTGTCTATGCTATTAAAAATCATACACAGTTTTCACTGTAAGAAGTATGAAGGAATTCCGTGCACAAATCAAGTATTATAGCGATGAAGTCGTCGTTACGAACAGCAACAGTTATATTAATGTTATCTCGGACAGTGACCTAGGCCGTTTAAATGCAAACTATTAACAGACAAGCGCTTTCAGAGCAGAATAAGCTTTTCCGTTTAACACCTTTTCTCATTCGCCCGGTCGCCATATTTATTAGCAATAAATATTGCTTGATCATAATATCACCAAAAGACCGTTATAGCTGAATACTTCTAAAATCAGACTAAGACTTTCAAAGAAGAAGGTGTTTACTTAAAGATTTGTAATTTAATTTGTGTATGGATTCAACAGTTTTGTAGCGTGTCACTTAAGGATTAATTCTCCGAGTTTATCTTGAAATCAGACTGGTTTTGTCATTATCACCTTTTCTGATAACGTAGCAACCAATTCAATTCGTTGAATAGCTTATAAAAAAGGAACAGCAAATTAAGGTTATTCATGTGAAATTTAAATTCAGTGATCCATTTGTTGTAGAGGAGACATTGTTTAAAAATAAACTGATGACGGACGACAGACCTTGTTTGGCAGTTTGCGGGTCTGATTTTTTAATTTATAACTAATGTGCAAATGTTGAAAATGGTCTTCTCATAAAATATGTTGTTTGATATGACCCCTTTTTACTAAGATTGTTCATGCCATATTGATTGGTCTAAATAACCGTACCTGCCAGCAGTCGGAGCTAGTTTCCCTTTCATGTATTTTGTGCAAATTGACAAAATCCTCTTCTGAAACCAGTGGTCTTATTTCAAAACAATTTCATAAATATGTCCCTCTACAAAGATTGTCCAAGCCATCTCAATGGGTAAAAGTAGGAATGTTAACAAAAACTGATTTTCTAACCGATTACTCGTTTGACCGTCCTATCGATTAACCGATAAGACCGCTATTCAGTGGTTACGGTTCGAATCCCAATAGCCACAGTGGGGTCCGTGTTGATATGGCCACTTAGGGAACCACCAGTTAGTAAAATAATGATACCGATATCCTTTGGTGCCTGACAAAAGGACAGGATTATGGAAATAAACGTGTGAACATACTTTTTATATACATTATTAAACTTATAACAATTATTCGATTAACACTTTGCACGAACTGTCATTGATATAAACATATGCGGCTGTTTTTACCAGTTATGCAGTCATCTGATATGGACGTGTGAATGTTTTGTCTCTGGTCAATTATTGATAGTAAAGTGACACAAACAAAAGGTGAAACACAACGGTATATTTTTATGAACAGAACAGAACATATTTAATTTGACTTATACAAAATACATGCATCTCGTTTATGTTTTATATGTTTTGGAGTGCTCGGTTAGGAGAACATTGCCATTGGGGGTATCGCCAGTTTCACTTACTAAAAATAGAAACGCATAAAGTCCTCTACTTTAAAATAAATTATTGGAATGCAAAAAGGTTCACAGAAATGTTCACTGGATGCCCTGCACAGATTGCTAAAGGCATTTTGATTAGTAAGCGGTCTACGGGGATGCGTTTGCTTGACTGCTCCAGGTGGGATGCTATTTCGAACCCAAATGTATACTATTGCAACATAGATATACATTAACAGTAGTTTCAGTCAGTATATGCAGTGTTTGTAGAATACTTTTTAATTTAAAAAAAACAACATTACTAAATTGACTAAAGCAATTTGAGTTATTTAACCCTTTTTCACACACAGCAAATCAGACGACTTTAAAATATATAAACAAAATATGATCAATCTCTATAAATGCAAGTATACTAATAATATAAATACAGTTGAACTTTTTTTCAAAAAGCGAATTAACTCAATATTGAATGTTTCTTTTTGGGCCAGACTTATTTAAAAAGTCTTCGGCTGCAAATTCGTAAAAATGCGTCTGCAAGTGGGAAAGTGTTGAACTCCATTTAAATGATGAACGGCTCAGATTTGTTATAAATATACAACGTGTGACTTATTTAGATGCAAATTTTGGTTTATAAAATTTGGTTCATCTACATTTTGAGTCCGTATAGCTTAAACGGGTAAACACTTGTTTACACCAGGAGTTCAAAACTCAGTAGGGCCAAACTGACACTGTCATTGAATACATAGAATTTCATCAGTTCGCTGTTATTTATATTTCTGGCTTTGATTCCTCTGAGCACAACATTCTCAATTTAATCAGGCATCATCCGTCAACAACCATTTATTTAATGAACATTAGATTTTGCACTACTTGATTGATTTCATCCAATCAAACTTTCACCTTTGAAACTTATTGTCTTGTTTAATAAATCTGGTTTCAATGTTCATTATGTCACCCTATACATAACACTATTGAATCCCTATTGATTGGCTGAAAATCAGAAAACATCAGAAAGGGGATATATTAACAAAATTCAAATTTTCTTCTTCTCTAAAATCGTTTGTTTTATTTCAAGATTATTTAACATTATTAAAGGTGTACATACCTCTTGAGTCCCGTTTAATTCTACCAAGCTCCGGTAGCTCAGTCGGTAGCGACGCGGGTTGTCAATCCAGGGGATATGAGTTAGAACCACAGCTCGGTCAACATTCATTCCGACGTTTAACAAAAGTCACAAGCGTCATTCGTCTTTCACCAATGGGCTGACAGTCTATGTGGAAAAGCAGCCAGTTGCTTGGAGAGTATGTTGTGTGGGGTACTGGTGTGAACAAACTAGGAAACATATGTGTAGGTTAACTGGCCGCCGTGATATGACTGAACAATTGTTGGAAACGGCGTTAAACCCCAATCAATCAATCAACCCGTTTAATTCTTAAGAATACAACAAACAGAGTCAGGCAATATATAGTCATTACAGACAGTAAGTGGCCAAATAACTTTCCCTCGTTTGTTCTTTTTCCCCAGCTCAAATGAAGGTAATTGAAATGATAAACATATCCATTTCCAGTTACATAGAAGTAAGAAATAATGACTTTATAAATGACGTCGCGTCAGGTGAAAATGTGCCTTGTTGTAATTCCGAAAATTGGCGACTCTGGTTAACTTAGGAATATATGCATATTCCTAACAAGTACTTATCTATATCTAGCGTTGTTCAAGAAACGTACTTATCACACGCAGTGACATAATTGAAATAACGTTGAAAATAGCTTAATTCTCTAGAGAATCAACCCACTCTTGAACCTCTATATAAAACAAAAGACGACACACAGTCAGGCAATATAAAGTCATTACTGACAGTAAGTGGCCAAATAACTTTCCCGCATTTGTTCGTATTTTCCAGCTCAAATGAAGGTAACTGAACTGATAAACATATCCGTTTCAAATTAAACCGAAATAAGAAATAATGACTTGGTAAATGATGTGGTGTCAGGTGGAAATGTACCTCATTGGAAGATTATCGAAAGAACAAAAACTGTTAAGCAGTGTTTGCATGCTTCTTGGGGACGGTTGGCGTTGGCTTTCATACAATACAATGGTAAACAACAATTCAATTAAGCATTTCCAACATACAGAAGCTTTCTGACGCTTCTGCAGCTGACTGCATTGAACACACTGTTGCAATAGGATAAACTGCTCAGCATAAGCAAGTTCGCATTTTGATTCAATGTTTGAACATATAAAGGTTAATCAGCTTCGTTGAAAGACGCTCTACAAAAGTCGTATTGATTGGTTGATAAACATGGCTCCAAGGCGGCATCAAAACAGGTTCAAAAGGGGGCCTTTCTTGTTTTACTTGTATGTATATAGTATATAAATATCATATGGCAGCATGTGTGACATTGATATTGTCAACCCGAGAGCAGAATGTCACCCGAGGCGTAAGCCGAGGGTGACATTCTGTTTCGAGGGTTGACAATATCAATGTCACACATGCTGCCATATGATATTTATATCACGTCATGATTTAGCTAAAATATTGAAGCAGTTATTTGCCCTTATATGACATTCAAAATATCCCTGCGGTCACATGACCTGACAGTCAATTTTCGCTTGGTCACGTGTCAAAAAGGTTGAAAATGTTTCTGATAGTCAAAATATCTCTTTTTCGGGTAATGGGATTTTACCATTGTAGACAAAAGTGAGGTATAATAATATAAACTATTTAATTTCTATTAAATCATGTAAGCGAGTTAGGACTACCATGGTCCACTTGAATGTGTATACATTGAACACTTTAAAATCTTCTTGTCAAACAGTAAAGGTCCGATTTGAAAATAATTTGGCACACATGTTTCTTGATGACCTTTTAACATGATCCGTTGAAAAACATGATCGTCACTGGACGGGGCGTGTTTCCATGTATGTTTAATGTAAACAAGTTTAAAAAGTCATGTTCAAAAGTAAAGGCTAGATTTGACAATAATTTGGCACAAATATTGCTATAGTGACTCAATACCAAGAGTGTTCACATTATTCTAATATTTTGAAAAACTTTGATCCCAGGGTGCGTGTTATCCTTATACGTATATACATGTCCATTTTAGGTGACCATTGGAACAGGTTTTCCTTTGGCGACTCCTTAACAACATAGACATCAGGAGGATTTGCATGTGTTCATTGTATGAATAATGTTAGATTCATGTTCTATTTAATAAGGTGAGCGAAAAAAAGGACCATCATGGTCCTCTTGTTTGATCACCTGAGCCAAAGGGTCAATGTGATCTATTCTTATCAGTGAACTATGTAAAATTTGATCAGAATAAAAATCTAGGTCAAGGTCGATACTAGTATGCATAGTTAAAGACTAGGTCACCAGATAAACTAATAGAATAATAATTGAGTGCCATAGAGTTGATATTTACAACACAATCAATGAACATTGGTCAGAATGTGTTTTAAATCATTCCTGAGCAAAGGTCGAATATGGGTCACATTGGGTTAAAAAACGTCCAACTCCAAGAAAAACGTTCTTCCATTCTTCAATCATCATGCAAATTAGTAAGGACGCATTTAATATCCAATCTTTAGTGAAAATCAGTCAGAATGTTTGTCTCGATGAGTTCAAAGTAAAATTCGAATCTGGATCATCTTTGGTCAAAAACTATATCAAAAGAAAACCTTGTTTACATGACACGTTATAATATCAAATCTTCATGAAAATTTATCAGACTACTGTTTAAATTATTTCTAAGTCAAGTTTTAAATTCGGTTACTTGGGGTTGAAACCTAGGTCATTGGAACAAATCAAATTAAAACTTTGCCTACAGTCACATAATACCCAATCGTCATCAAATTTTATCAGAGTGTTTGTGTTGTTCATCTGATATTTTAAAAAAACAAATCCAGCAGGTAAATTCCAATGAAACCATTATTCATATAAATTAAGTCACATTTTATAGCCAATTATCATGTAAATTAGTCAGAATGATTGCCTTGCGAAGATCAAACAGAATGTGTGTGCTTTCGGTCGAATATGTGTCACATATAATCATAAATATGTATCAGGTGAGCCACAAATAGTCATTTTGACCCTCTTGTTAACTCTTTAAATGGACTATGCTTTAGTTCACTAATTATTTACTAGAATTATGCCCACACATTCATACCTGAAGTGATGCTCACAGTCTTTTTGTTTATACTCGTCGAGCAAATCTTATAAAACATCTCTTTTTTGTTATAATATTTCTATATGATTTAAGATAAATCGACGGTAAATTATGTCTTTTTCTTCCTTCAATGACCATCCATTCGGTTATATCCTGCATATTTCATAAAACTTAAATTGCCTTGCTGGCTATTCCCTGGTATGATAGCCGAGCCCCGGTACCTCAGTCGGTAGCGAGACGGGATATCAATTTAGGGGTTGAAAGTTCGAATCCGGGCTCGGCCAACATTTCCGACTTTTGATAAAACTCAATGTGACAAGCGTCATTCGTTTTTCACCAATGGGCTTACTGTCTATGTGGAAAAGTAGCCAGATGTTTTGAAAGAATGCTGTGTGGATTACTGGTGTAAGAAAGCTAGGAAACACATGAATATGTGGACTGACTGCCGTGAACTAAACGAAACATTGTAGAAAAAGGCATCAAACCTTATCAATCAATCAATACATCAATCAGTCCCACACCCAGCACACGAGCATTGCAGTGTGGGCAGTGGGTACAAAGGAATCTGGTATTGATGTTGTTTTCATAGCCAATTAAAAACCCGATTGGCAATTCAAAATGAAACTGGATTAACTAAGTGACTTATCTCATCGTTGAGTGAAAGCATTCGTATTTAACAAACATATCGTGTGTACATACATATTATACAACTGCCTGCCTAACCTTAAGTTACGAATTCAACACAACCGTCCCACAGTACTTCAAGTGCTTTGATTTCTTGAAACAGCTTGTTCGTATACGGTATTCCTTAATGAAGTAAAGGCTAACAAAAACTGTCAATTAACGTTTTTCTTTATTGCATCAATTTATAGTTTATGGTAAAGAAAATACAAAAATACAACTTTTAATGAGTCAAGAGTTCACAGAAAACATATATAAAAACAGAATCAATCGTATACGGTATTCCTTAATGAGGTAATGGGTAATGGTGATAAGTCTAAAAATATGGGCGTGGCTGTAAGCCTTGTATGGCTTAAGTGTAAACTTTAACAAAAGATCTCTTCCAAAACTAGTTGGCTGAATTTCAAAAAAAGTTTGGAGAAATGTTCTTTGGGTGACCGTCTTAAAGAAAGATTCCTTCAAGCCATGGTGAATGATTGGAAAACATGGCCATCAGTAAGGGTTTTTACGTGCGTTATTGTTGTTCATGTATTTATGAGTAAGAATGAGCTTTCAGTTGTGTATATCAATTCGTGTATGTGTTGTATGCGCTTTAGTGTTTTATGCGTTATGTTGGCATTTAGTAGTTTGGTACGAATATGTTATATGAAGGGAATCAATATATTTGAATTCCCCCCTGCTGCAGAATCTTAAATAACAATTGACTTCCAAATTGAAAACTACTGGAAAAGTAGACTTTTTTGGAAGTTTAAACACACAATTTATTATTCCTTAGTTATACAGAAAGGCAAAGGATAAGGAGACAAATTAGCTATACGAAATGTATCTCCTTCTCATAATGTGTTTCTTTTTTAAGCGCCAAAGTTAGAGAATGGTTCTCAATTTGAGAGATTTTCCCTCAAAATGTTTATTTATCTAAACAGTCCAAAACGAGTGTTAATTTTCTAAATGGTGACGTGTTTAAAACAAACAAAAACAAATTTTGAATAGCCAATATCAAATTATACAATAAAAAGGTTATTGCATGATTATGGGAATCTACTGTGTTGGGACTCGTTCCTTCGGCGAAGTTCTGCCCTCGCAAGCTCGGGCAACTCAGCCGAAGGAACTCGTCCGACAGAATATGTTCCCATATTGATGCAATAACCTATAATATTGTTCAACTATACGTGTACCGAGAGCTTGATTAAGGTTATATTGTGTTATGTTATGTCATGTTATTAATGCTTTTAACTTTAATCTGAAATTATTGAATTTGTCCGCTAGTCTGCATTCGCTTCTCAAATTCTATAAAACGTTAACATTTTAGTACGTGTATTAGACATGTCATAACATTTATGCAGAATGTAGGAAGTATAATTATGCAAATACAATGTAGTTGATGCCATTATACTCTTTTACCCCGGGTTTGTAGCTAGCAATCATTGATTATAAATTGGATATTTCCCCGGTGTATATTATTGATAAAAGATAAGTGTTATATAAAATATAGTAAGTAAGTAAGTAAGTATTTATTTCTTCCATATATTTCTTCCATATATGGAGTGTACTATAAGTATACAACACACAAGAAACACAGACTATTATACAACAATGACAAAACATAGTATTCCATATCATAACATATATACATATTCGCAATGTTAGTATAAATCAATGATTGGGTGAGTCGGTGGATAGAAGAATGTAAGTTAATGCTGTGAATTGTGTTTTGGGTGTGCAATTGTAACTGCTAGTATGTATATGTATATACATGCGTACATGCACACGTAGTTATGTAATACATACCCACATGTTTGGCTGTGAATCCTTGTCGAAAGGAAAGTCAAGGAAAGACGATGAAATGTTTATGCGATCAATCCCTACATAGCAAACCCTTTCGAGAAAAGATTCAACAAAGGGTACGTCAGCTTTTATTCGTTTTGAGATGCTTGATTGTGTATATGATTGTGTATATGATTGTGTATATGATTGTGTATATGATTGTGTATATGATTGTGCTATTGGTCCCTAGCTATGTATCCTGACACCAGCCTAATTTGTATCATATTTCTAATTATTGCTTGTTTAAAGTTTGATGAATTTATGAACGTTTGGTCTAAACCAGTAATATTTTCTTTTATATAATGCCTTATATTAGGAATTTATAGATTTTCAGTTTCAAGTTTAAGTTGAAAGTTCAATTTTGTTAAAGCAATTATGATTTTCATTATTTCCAAGTTATCGAAATACATCTAAAAATCCAAAGAATTTTAAAAAATGAGAACATAATCGTTTTTTTTTTAAATGTCTGTCATTGATCGGCTTCTAAATTTAAAATTAAAAAATCATTGACTCGTAACCTTTGTTTTAACATATTCATAAACGCTTTAATTTGTTCAATTCCTTAGTTCCATTAATCTACGATGCCCCATTTTCGTAATTATCATTTATATCATTTAATATTTCCTTGTTTATTGCCTTTATGTATTTGAGTTTATCTGTTCTCGTAATGTTAAGTCAATATTTAATGATGAGAGAAAGACCTTAGATTTTCAAAAGATGTCTATCATGTTCACCGTTTATAAAGTAACTTGGTGTTTGAATTTGGACATGTGGTAGTGTTTTACACTACATAATGTACGTTCTATGTACTGTTACAGCCTTATAAAAGCCCCATATACCCTGGCCCCGTCATTAGAATCGTTAGTATAAGCAGGGACCGTATATAGGGTATCTTGTAAAAGTTTATAAAAATGTTCAAGTTTGTGTCCGCAAAAAAGTCATGGTACAGTCAAGGAATAACTACGATTTAATTGGACGAACTGTTCAAAACAAAAAGTATTTCTAGGGGTAAAACAAGATAATATCTGCTTCATGAAGGAATGAATACAAGGAATCTGAAATGTGATAATGTCATGTATGTCGTAATTTCTACAACGTCATAATAATTACTATGACGTAACTTTTTGAAGTTACTGAATTCAACGGATCATGTTAAAAGGTCACCAAGAAACATTTGTGCCAAATTATTTTCAAATCGGACCTTACTTTTTGACAAGAAGATTTTAAAGTGTTTAATTTATACACATTAAAGTGGACCATGGTGGTCCTAACTCGCTTACATGATTTATTAGAAATTAAATAGTTTTCTATGTTTTCACTCTATACAAGCAAGTAAAACATGTAACGCAACCGTTTGAACCTGTTTTTGATGCCGCAATGTTTTTGATAGAGCAATGTTTATCAACCAATCAATATGACTTTTGAAGAGCGTCTCCCATCGAACAAGTATACCATTTGATCTTGGAATCAGACACATGGAAATATATTGTACATATTTCTTATAGGTTACTATGGAAACAAAATTCTACTTGTAAATGCACAATATCAAAGGCAATTAAAGAATTACTATTGCAGAGAAATATGAACATGTGAAACACAGTTCTGCTTATTATGTCAAGGTATTCTGAAACGAATTTGATTTTGACAAAGATTCATCATTTATCATTTGGCAAAACCATTTTCCACACACAACATATGTACAACAGATGAGCTTGAGTATGGGTAAAACATTGATAAACCTTAATAAATAAAAGTTTAATGATTGAGTAGAGTTCAAACATTGTACCATTGTACTCATGATTTGCAGTTTATCCTATTACAACCCTGTTCTCAATGCAGTCAGCTGCAGAAGCGTCACAAAGCTTCTGTATGTGGAAAATGCTTAATTGAATTGTTGTTTGTCATTTTATTGTATGAAAGCCAACGACAACCGTGCCAAAAAAACATGCAAACACTGCATTAAAGTTTTTGTTCTTTCGATAATCTTCCAATGTACAATGAGGCACATTTCCACCTGACGCGACGTCATTTATCAAGTCATTATTTCTTACTTCGATTTAATTGGAAACGGATATGTTTATCAGTTCAATTACCTTCATTTGGAAAATACGAACAAATGAAGGGAACTTATTTGGCCACTTACTGTCAGTAATGACTTTATATTGCCTGACTGTGTGTCGTCTTTGGTTTGTTGTAGGGATTTAAGAGCGGGTTGATTCACTGGAGATTAAAGCTTTTTTCAACGTTATTTCAATTATGTCACGGCGTCCACATGTGTAATAATTACGTTCCATGCACAACGCTCTATAATAAAGTCACTGATAGAACTATGCATATATTCCTAAAGTCACCTGAGTAACCAATGTTCGGAATTACAATGAAGAACATTTCCACCTGACTCGACGTCATTTATAAATTCTTTTTTTCTTACTTCGATTTAATTGGAAATGGATATGTTTATCATTTCAATTACCTTCATTTGAGCTGAAAAAACACACAAATGAGGGAAAGTTATTTGGCCACGTACTGTCTGTAATGACTATATATTGCTTGACTCTGTGTGAGGCCTTCTTTAGAATTAAAGGGGACTCAAGAGGTATGTACACCATTTAATTTACTATCAAGACTGCTTTATAATTAGTTACTAGTAATAGTGTTGGTGGTAGCAATAATAATATCAATAATATCAGTTGAAGTAGAAGTTGTAGTAGTAGAAGTAGTAGTAGTAGTAGGTGTAGAAGTAGTAGTAGTAGTAGTAGTAGTAGTAGTAGTAGTAGTAGTAGTAGTAGTAGTAGTAGTAGTAGTAGTAGTAGTAGTAGTAGTTGTAATAGTAGAAGTAGTAGTAGTATATATTGTAGTAGTAATAGTAGAAGTATAAGTATAATTTATAGTAGTAGTATAAGTAGTATTAGTAGTAGTAGTAGTACTAGTAGTTGTAGAAGTAGTAATGGTGGAAGCAGTATTATATGAAAATATCAATTATTTATTGCATAATCTTCATTACTCTTGTTTTTGTATTGTTATTACTATCGTATTTAAAATTTATTACAATCATTGTTCGATATTGATATAATATTTGTGAACCCGAGAGATAAATGCTAGACACTCACTGGTGTAGGGCATTAGCTGCACACTAGAGACTTCGTGTAAGCTATTCTATCAGAAAGCATACATAGTTTTCATATTCACACAACTACATCTTGTGCTCGAATATCGAATATCGAAGGTTGTCCCATCACTGTAAAGCACATGTCCACGAACATAAGCGGCAAGCTTATATATGGTGGTTTGCATACATCATATTAATACTGCATAAAGATGTCATTTTCATACTGTTTGTTAATTTAATGTTGTACTTATTCATCAATCTTTAACAGGAGGCAAATATAAAGGAATAATCTTAATGATTATCATTATTATTAATATGAAGTAAGGCAAACGTCTCTCAAAGTTTCGGAAAGGGCATTCCGTCTGAACAGGGAGTCAGATTTAATTCCCTGCTCAAAACATTGATAATATGTTGTACAATAACACTCTTACCTTATGTGGCGACAGCTCAATTGGTAAGGAAAGCGGTTATCGATCCATGGGTTTTACCACTGAATTTAAAAGTTTGCTGTGCAACTTGAAAGAAAAAAGATCGGACAATGACCATGAACTTAGAGAGGAATATCCCCAAATATTTCTTCCAACTGATATTAAAATCAGAAAAGCAGTTTTAGATTAGAAGAATATAAGCTTTGACATTTAACCCCTTTTCTGATGCCACTTCTCACTATCGATTTAACAGATTCTGAGGAGAATCATCTTAGGAAAAATTCTGTTAAATAATCTTGAAATAAGACAAGCGATTTTAGAGAAGAAGAAATTTTGAATTGTGATAGTATATCCCCTTTCTCATGTTGCCTGAAGTATTAATCTTAAGCCAATCAATAGGGATTCAACATGATTATGTAGAGGGTGACATAATGAACATTTAAACCAGATTTATTAAACAAGACGAGTTTGAAAGTAGAAAGTTTCATGTGTTGTCATATTACCCCCTTGCTGATGCTGTCCTTTTTAATCAATCAATATGGATTGAGACTTTTTTATCACACCTTTTTACCTAACAAGATCAGAATTATAAACGGTCATTTATGTCTGATCCTAAACAATGAACCTTTTTCGAAGCTGCGAAATTTTGGAGTGAAATTGGATTTTAACCACATCTGGGCCACTAATACATGCCACATGCATTATTTTCTGAGCCACTTTTATCCAATGGCTCAGATGGGTAATGAGCCCTGAGCTTAGATAACGAATACCGTTCAGAACCGTTCCGCCAGTATTTTCAGTGATTTATTATATGACAGCCAACGACAACCGTCCCCAAAAACAAGCAAAAAGTACAAAATGGTTTTTTTATTTGATCAAACTTCCAAAGAGTAGTTTTGTGGAATAGTTTAATTTGAAAGTTTCTTTTGGAATCCCATTTAATCCAGAATTAAATTATTAAACTTTAAATATTATTTAGTTTCTTGTCAAGGTTAAATGCACGGTACAATCGGATTTTTTTTAAAGAGCTAAGAAGAACTCAAGGTTTCCAACATCCTGAGAGAAACAAGCACATTCCAAAACAGACGTACAAAATAGGTTTTTAACCTTCGTTGTCTAATTGACTCATCCAATTTCATCATGTGCTTTAAGCACACAAAATAATTGCTTTGGGTATCGTCTATTAGTCACGTGTAATAGTTTACACCAATATTTTATTACTTTTGTTTGATATATTACACAAAAAGGTAGTCGTCCACAATCGGAAAAAGCGATACAGGAATCTATTGTGGAATTAACACCTGAAAATTCACGACACTATTGCAAATTAACGTGTTCTATGATATCATAAATGTTCTGACACATAAGTAAGTTAGTTGTTATAATTGTATCAAAAAGATTGAAATATTCAGTATATGGAACACGTCAAAAATTACGCTGATTTGATTTAATGGAATATATTGCATCTTTAGCTTGCGTTTATATTTCGCAGCTGATTAGGACAAATTTGGAGTAAACAGAAGACCCATATATTTATAAACTGGAGTAGTTTTGATATTTGACCCTTCAAATCTCCATTTTTCACTATTGTATGCACGCAATATGATTAATAACGGACATACTATAATAAAAGATGCATATCACATAATAAATCGTCCACATGATATAAAGATGTATCTAAAGGATATATTAAAATCTCTTAGAAAATAAGTACAAACCACAACATATAACGATAGCCTGAGAAAATATGAATATGTTTGATCAACAGGTAAAAAAATGTGTACAACATGTAATTAAAGAGTATCCTAATATTAGACTCTCAAGACTACAAAAGACAATGCCGGCTTTCCATAGAAAACAATTGAAACAGATACCATGTGAACTTACGACCTAAAAGACAGCTCTTTGTCGACTATAGATTTAGGATAAAAACAATTAAATATTTCTTTGTATCCCCATATAATGAATATGCAACAGTATTCGTCAGTTCTAATTGAACCTTGAGCATCAATGGTTCCCTAATGATTGAATACTTGTATATGAAGCCAGGAAAACCGTGGTAGGTGAAGTTGCCGCTGCGATGTAATTGAAATTCTTGTGAAAATGGATTTTTACACAAATCTTCTTTTGAGTGGAAATTGACTGACAAACAGAATATCTCGAATAGAACACTATCGTATTGCGGCGACGAGGCTTATTATATGTGATATCAAGAACACTTTGTTAAATGCATCAGCTTTGGTAAACGGCATGGTTTGTAAATTGCGAGAAGTATTCAACTTTACTTCATGGAGAAAATACATTATAACACTCGAAATAAAAAGCGTTATTTGCAGTCCGGAAATTCAAACCAATGTACAACCAACGTATTTGTAACTAATTTACAATAGTCATTTTCCTACGGACATTAAATCCCTCATGAGTTTATCAAAAGTATTGTGTCGATCAATCCCTCGTGAATTATTTAAAAGTATTGTATTAATCAATCCCTAATGAGTTTATCAAAAGTATTGTGTCGATCAATCCCTCATGAGTTTATCAAAAGTATTGTGTCGATCAATCCCTCGTGAATTATTTAAAAGTATTGTATTAATCAATCCCTAATGAGTTTATCAAAAGTATTTTATTGATCAATCCCTCGTGAGTTTATTCAAAGTATTGTATCGAACCAGTGGGGCTACGTTTAAATGTTAACTTTTCAGAAGTTACGTCTTTTCACGTGTAACTCTTCTATATCAATGTAGACAATGGATACGTACGAACAGGCTCGCCAATATCTTCACGTTAAGAATGTGCAACCTCGTCTCTCTTTTCCTTGCGCGGCCGAAGTACTGTAATAGACGTTTCATTCACGACATATTAATTTTCGCTAACATTCGCGAATTCATTAACATCGCGAATAATATTCGGGCTTCTTACACACCTGAAAATATGCTACTTTAACCGATTTGATGATTAAACGAATACTATAATAATTAATTAATATAACGATACAAAAATGTGTAACGGATAGACTGCATTCTACATTGAGTGTTGAGAACATGGTAACAAACAGTTTTGCATTATAGTAGTCTGTTTTCCCCGCACATATCCTCTTGCAAGTAAGGTTGTTTTAACATTTTTGCTCGTTCATGTACTAGTTAAGACCTGACGAAATGCTTTTGTTTATATTGTCTCTATTTCACACATAACGCGAGCAAGTGATTACAGATAAGTATTACGAACTACTTTTCCACTGACCATGCGTTCGACCAGTGTGATGACGATGGTGCACACTTTTCTTTTTTCTTTTTTGACGAAGCAAATTTCGCGAATTCATGAACAAGCGAATTAAAAGCGAAATTTTGATCGCGGTAAATATAAAGTGTTTTACACAATAGCTTATTAATTTTAGGGGCTTCTTGCGATGTTGCACACGGGGTCTTAATACTGAGAACAGTTAAGACTATGGTTCGACCTATGCATATACACAGTCGTCTTACAAGCGCTATCACTGCCCGACTACATGTAGCACTCTGGCCAGCTACATCAAATTGTTCACGAGGAAAACACAGGAAAATAAACGAGATCGTATAGTGATACATTTATTTATTTAAATAGGTAAACTAGAGTCTCACGACTCCCTCTCTCTCTCTCTCAGGCCTGTCCATCCTCTCCGACTCTCCCCGCTCTCAAATAAACATACTATATATACTGTAGGGCGTGCGCCGTATAAACGTGATCATCCCATACCCCGTATATGGTTATACCGCTGGCCTCACGTGTATACCTCTAACCTCATTGTGTTACATACATGGTATATCACAATAGATATGTTTAACCAGACTAGTTTTTCTCAAAAGTACCTTCATATGGCCCAATTACGGAAAGTCAATAAGATGCCAAATCGCCAGACGCGGCTCATTACTCAGCTGGCTGTTATATATAGTCTTGTCAGCGAGACGACAGAGAACCTTGCATTGATCATGAAGGGTTGTTGTTAAATTGCCGCACCGGATCCCGCGGATAATTTCTATTATTATTAGTTATGTCTGTAAATATATTATAGTATAAGTTGTTATTTCTGTAGTAGTAGTAGTAGTAGTAGTAGCAGCAATAGCATTTTTTTTGTGTGTGAAGGAGGGGTTCTGTTTAAGAAGTGTCTGAGCCATAATATTAGTAAAGTAGACTGCTTTCAAAACGAGCGTATACTAGCCATCAACATTGATAGAAGATTGTATACACGCATGATGCGGCATCTATATAATAGGCCTATACATGCCAGCAGATAGTTGCATTGATACATATGCAGAAACCTTGTATTGTCTGAGTCAAAATACACAGAGTTGTTCAGAAAAAGGCGACGTTATCCTTCTAGGAGGCTTTAATGCAAACTTACTGTCATATGTTAAAACTAAGAAGAACGGGCACCAATCAGATAATGATTAGGTATTCAGTGGTTTTCTGTCCGATTTAGGATTAGTATCCATTTGTAATATGCCCTTTGTATTCAAACATTGAATATACATGTATACAAGCCCGGGTAATTATCGATCATATTCTTGTCGAAACGTCATTGATTAATAAATGCATGGACATTGTAACGATATCCGAAAAAGAAGTAATTTCTTCTGAGCATTTACCCTTAATCGCTGAAATCGGGCTGCAGAAATTGTCGCAGGGAATAAATGTACAGATGATATCATAGAAGAATATCACAAAAAACTAGAGGATAGCCTCTTGACCGATATAATTCATAGATATACTACTGCAAACCAAGTATCGGCTTACATCGTAGCAGCGATTAGCAATGCATCACGAAAAACTCTTCCTAAACGTGAATTTAACAGACACGCGAAACCATACTGGACTGCCGAAGTAAAAGCGGCTCACACTAACTCGCGAGACAAACGCAACATATGGTTAAATGAAGGGAGACCACGTGGTATATCTTATCCCTAATATTTTAATTATAAGGCGGCCAAACGAGAATTCAGAAAAACCCAACATATAGCATCGAACAATTACATTACAAATATTTTCCGAAAACTCGAACGAAGCTCTCAGCTTGACACTCATCTATTTTGGAATTTAATGAAATGTCGTAAGAAAACACACCGGCAACACACATCAGAAATAATAAACAAAGATATTAACTATAAAGCCGAAAATGTCATAAGCGGGTTTGAAAAATACTTTACTGATATATAGCGTTGACGTGAATCGAACCCGGGGTATTTGAGTCAAGATGCCGGTGATTTACCAATGAGCCACTTACTACATACGGTATAGTTGAAGTTATAAACATAGACACACGTATGGTCACCATGGATTTAGATGTATTGACCATGTTTTATACTAAGTGTTTATTACCGTAGTGTATGGTGTAGTGGCCACGGTTTGTGGTGTTATGTTGTGATTTATGGTGTAATGGCCACGGTTTATGTTGTAGTGTCGTAGTATATGATGTATTTGCCGATGTATATGCTGTACTGTCGTGGTTAATGGTTTATTTACCACGGTTTATACTGAAATTTCCAATTTAAGATATAATATCGTGGTTTATGATATATTGGTCACGGCTTATGTTGTGCTGTCGTTGTTTATGGTATATTGGCCACGGTTTATGGTTTATAGTGTATTGACCATGTTTTATGATAAATTGATCACGGTTTATGATGTATTATCGTGGAAATATTGAGGTATATGATGTTCTGTCGTGGTTTATAACATATTGCTCACGGTTGTACTGTCGTGGTTTATGGTATATTGGCCACGTTAGATGATTTATAGTGTATTGACTATGTTTTATGATGAATTTGTCACGGTTTATGATGTATTATCGTGTATTATGATGCATTATCTTAGTTATTGTTGTTTTATCTTGGTTTATGGTGTATTATCGTGGTTTATGATATATTGACCACGGTTTATGAGTTATAGTTTATTGGCCATGTCTTATGATGAATTGGTCACGGTTTATGATGTATTATCTTGGTTTATGGTGTAATATCGTGGTTTATGGTGTATGCTGTATTGTCGTGGTTTATAATGTAGTATCGTGGTTTATGTTGTTTTGCCATGTTTTATGATGAATTGGTCATGGTTGATGATGCTGTATCGTGGTTTATGGTGAATTGTCGTGGGTTATGGTGTATTGGTGATGGTATATGAAGTTCCGTTAATGGTTTATGATGTTGTGTCATGGTGTATGATGTATTGTCGAACACTATATAGGTAAATGTTATGTATTTCAGTTTACACTGACTTTACTATATTTCGGTTCGCCGATCGTGTTCCTGACTATGCAGCGAGAGCTAGGATTGTTAGATCATAATACTATAGTTAATTAATACATCTTTTCATTTGTCACACCATTACTAGTATTATTGGATACAACTTTATATACTTCATAGTAATATAAAGAGGATATTTCATGAGGGTTTATTTATTATCCCTTTTAATTAACGAGTTTACTAAGATCATATGCCGCGACCCTTAGCGATCGTCATATTCAGCTTAGTTAACGAGATTATTAAAAGTGATAATAAATAAACACAATGAGATATTCTATTTATGAAATTTGCCGGTTTCGACGCCAATGGGACTTACGTTATGATCCGTCAAACCGCTGATGTAAAAGTCATTTTCATAGTTTGGTTTCCGCCTTGTAACAAAGACTTGAATGTAAGACTGGAAACCAAACTAGTAGTGTCATATGATACAATTTTATGTAATGGGATTTTGACACTCCCAGAGAGGGCTTTATGTGATCAATTATGTTTATAGTCAAACTGTATACGCAGGTCAGAATCAAGTCAGTATTGTCAAGCAATAGCGTATTCCCAAAAACTGTATTTAGTTAAAGTTGTGTATTCAAGTAGTATCCCGTACTATCAGTGAGTTGTTTTTGAAAAAGTAAATATATATATCTGCATACATTGCACATAATATGTACTCTTTGTCAGGCGCTTCTTTAAAGCTTGTTTTGCGTATATGCGCAGAGTTCAGGCTAAGATAAACCTGTGATAATAGCCAGGTAATCATTCTGAATCTATTTTGGTAGTAAAAGTCACAATACTTGGTATAGTGCATCGCCGCTTTTTATCTTTCAGAGAGGAAAGTTTGTTATGGATTGCAGTAATCAATAGGAATAACAATGACGTTGTTGATTAAAATCATTCTAACTCTGACGCTTCACCTAGGCAATTTAGAAAGCAACATAATGGATGATGAAAATGTGAAACTCAGCCTACAATACCTCTGTCCTGGCGTTGATATTTGTAACAAGAACGACTCGGACCCGAAAACAAATCATAAAGAGATTGATGAGAGGTTATATGTCGTGCTGTCAAGGTAAGTGAGGTTAAGCTTATTTAAAAACTAAATGCAAATTTGAGAAAGAGAGAGAAAGAAAGAGAGAGAGAGAGAGAGAGAGAGAGAGAGGAGAGAGAGAGAGAGAGAGAGAGAGAGAGAGAGAGAGAGAGAGAGAGAAGAGATAGAGAGAGAGAGAAAGAAATAGAGAGAGAGAAAGAAATAGAGAGAGAGAGAAATAGAGAGAGAGAAAGAAATAGAGAGAGAGAGAGAGAGAAATAGAGAGAGAGAGAAAGCATGAGATAGAGGTGGGGAGAGAGAGAGAGAGAGAAGAAAAAGAGCGAGAGAAAGATAGAGAGAGAGAAAGAGAGAGAGAGAGATATATATATATATATATAGGGAGAGAGAGAGAGGGAGAGAGATAGAAGAGCGAGAGAAAGAGAGAGAGGGGGAGGAGAGAGGGGGAGAAAGAGAAAGAAAGAGAGAGAGAGAATGAAAGAAAGAGAGAGAGAGAGAGAGAGAGAGAGAGAGAGAGAAGAGAGAGAGAGAGAGAGAGAGAGAGAGAGAGAGAGAGAGAGAGAGAGAGAGAGAGAGAGAGAAATAGAGAGCGGGAGAGAGCCCTTAGAGAGAATAACACAAACCAGCCGGAGGATTTTATTTACAAAATAATGTATGTTTGTTCTACGATCGTGTGTGTGTGGTAATGTGAAATTTGACCTTGCCCCACTCTCTCTAGGATACCTCAAAACAAGTTAATTATTTCAGTTATCTGTACATGTAATTGTATGATAAAAATGAAAACGAAATTGAATTAGTTTCATGCTACTCTTATGACATTGTTTAGGAGATCGTCCATGGTATGTAACCTACCATCCTACCGAATGTAACGCCTACTTACCTACCAAATGAAAAACCTACTTACTTACCAAGTAAAACACATATTTACTTACCAAATAAAACACCTACTTATCTCCTAAATAAAACACCTACTTACCTACCAGATTTTCACAAATGGCACTGGCGTGTTTATCACATTAATCATGTATGTAAAATCGGTCGTTATAGTGATATTTCCGTCTTTACTGAACTCTCATATATTGAAAACATTACATCACTTTAAACTCAGGGTATTTTTTCATTATGGAACAGTTCAATATGCAAGGACATTAAACAAACAGTTCAATATGCAAGGGCAGTAAGCAAACAGTTCGCATTCTTCTTACAAACAGAACCGAAGTTGACTGAAAATGTGTATTTTCCAGGTTTCCAACAAAGAAGCGCAAACAATGCACCTCGCGAAACATCTAAAATTGATAAGTCACAAACGCTTTGCATCATCGTAATTATTATGATGTTCAAATGTGTCGAAAATGAATAATAACAAAATGTGATAATACAATAAATAGCTGTGATAGTACGGTTTTGTTTCACTTTTAGGCTGTTCTTGCAATGAAAAGTGTCACCTAAGCATGAACTGTTGCTTTCCTGGTATCATTGAAGAATTATCGAACAGTAATACATCGTTAACTTTTGAAAATGGAAATGCACCTATTGAACAAGGAAATTCGTCTTTAACGAGAGATCGAAACAGTTCGCCCGTAGACACAAATGAAACACGAGACGAAATTACGGATATAAAAAGAGAAACCACGACTATAAATGAAAAACGCATAACTGTTGAACAAGAGAATGATTCCATCGACATAGTTCTGGCCGCCAAGCAGTGTATATACACACAAACTGGTACCCCAAATGAGAACTGGGTACGACGGGTACCGGCCTATCGCATTGTAACATCACCACCACCAGGGGGCTGCAAATCAAATATCGTCTGTCCAGCATTAACACAAGAAAACAACGAAGCGATTTGCAATTCCGATGACGTTTTTCCATGGGGCGACTTATTTCCCGTGTACAACGCTGAGTATGAACTGATTTTTAAAAATGAGTTATGCGCGTGCTGCTATGGGGTAATAGACTATAAACCCTGGCTGATCTATTTAGAGTGCAATGAATACGATTCTAAAAACAGACGACACATCCCTATCTCTGAACATTTAACTTATTTGAAAAAATTCAACTCGTTTTCAAATCACTGTATGGTAGCTTTCCATGACCTAGACACGCGGGTATTATTAGATAATCAATGCTATATTAATACGATCGGAACGTGCCGGCTTTCAGCGGACGTCTCCTTTCCATTGCCAGAGGGAGTCAATTTAACACGTTCAGAGATCGTTAAGGCATGTTACAATGGGCCGGACGCACCCTTCCCCGCGGGACAATTCTATCGAGTTTATAAAAATGTGTTCTGTGCGATGTGCAATAGATATGTTAATTTACAATGCTTTGCTGGTGACGTTGTCCAGATAAACAAAAAGGTTTTGAGTCACAAGTTCAGCCATTTACTCGATGCAACGTCCATTAAGAAGCTTATCCAAGGAGGAAAGAGGGGTCCAGTGTCGCCATATCCAGTGGCATGTTTGAAGAATAACGGCGTATTGGTGAGTATTCTTTCTTTCGTAGCACGAGTTCATAATCTTTTAAGATGCTATATTTATGGGATAACATCTACTAGTGCCAATTGTAAAAGGGATCAAAGGAAATAGTAATATATTTTGACTCATTTTAATTTTCACTAGATTAGATAAATAAACTGTCCAAATTTGATGGCTGAGCGATTGAAGAAGCTATTTTAGAAGCATAACATATGTGTTTTATTAACAGAATGTCTGTATAAGTACTCAGGGGTCTATAAACATGTTTGGTTTTACATAATTTAATTGTGTAAAGATATAAAGCAAGCAGAGTAACACTATTACATATTTATCAGATATTACCAGTACATGTAGTTCTGTTTCGCATTTATACGGAAAGTGATGAATTTGGGGGATGGGTAAGTGAGGGTAATTTTTTTCTCATTTAAAATACTTTTATAGATCGAGGATAGCTGCCGGATCATACTCTGTCCTTCTGGTCGAACACGAATTGACGGCGTGTGTATATTTCCAAGTAAAAGGTGGATTAAGGACGGCTTCAAGGTGACTGTCAAATTAGAATACATAACTAGCAATACGTCTGTTCTAAGAATGCTAAACAAAGAAGAAGTCTTGAACGATGAGATTGTAAATGCCTTTCGAAAGACGAATCCATGGCCGTCTGACTGGATTATCGAGAACATATTGCACACAACTGAGGATTATCAGTACAGTCCTCATATGGCAGTCTTCTTATTTACTAAAACATCACGACCCAAAATGCTGACGGCCCATATTGAGGCATCAATGAGACGCCAATGGAATATTGTACTTAATGGTATCGGCATAGCGTTTGAACAATCCTTCCTACAGTATACTCTTCTACCAGGCTTCAAGTATGAACCAGATTGGTCAAGATATAGAGCCGAGTTTGAGACGGATATCAATGTTCCTGATAATGCTATTACGTCTTGGGGAGTTATATGGCAAGACATTACCTTCAAGGGTGATGTTCTAACGTTGAACAAACTACTGATCTGCGAACAAATTTCGCTTTTGAAAAACGAGTACACCGTTATGACAGGAGGACATTTATTAATAAACAGACTAACGAACGAGACCTTTTTTAGTTTGGAATTTGAGCTCGTTGAACATGATGATGGCGAACTTGCTCCACGCATATGTCTGTCTGATTCTTCATTTAGCTTGAGGAGAGAGAACAACGGAGCTCCAACTTTGTCGATTAAACTCCTTAATCTTGTCATGGTCATATATTCTTTGCAACTTTCTTGCGATACCAACATTTTCAGATACCGTTGAGCACGAAATTATCCTTATATCTTTATGCGTCATTAGAAAGTATTTTTATACGCTGGTGTAAAATCAAGCTTTAAGCTGTTATATTTTAAACAAAACTGTTGTTTCACAGTAATTGTTATTTTTGAACATATAAATAGCTTACTGACCTTTGTCGATACAGTCGCGTGTACGTGTATGAGTTAAAATGTCATGTAAGCGTATCATTGTTTCAGGATTGACTGTAACATGAACAACTACTTGTTCCATTTATGAAACCTCCCAATATTTCGGATCAGTGTGGAAATATATCAGCGCTGTCATACTGTATGATTGGTCTTGTAATATAATATAACATACCTTATTGGATGGACAAAAACATTGTTTTGTAATATAACATGATACACCTGATTGGATTGAAAATCATTGTATTGTTATATTACATAATACACCGTTTTGGATGACAGCACTCAAGGATGCTGCTTCAATGTATGATTGTCTTGTAATATAACATAACATACCTTATTGGATGGAAAAAAACATTGTTTTGTAATATAACATGATACACTGGATTGGATTGAAACTCATTGTATTGTTATATTACATAATACACCGTTTTGGATGACAGCACTCAAGGATGCTGCTTCAATGTATGATTGTCTTGTAATATAACATAACATACCTTATTGGATGGACAAAAACATTGTTTTGTAATATAACATGATACACTGGATTGGATTGAAAATCATTGTATTGTAATATTACATAATACACCGTTTTTGATGACAGCATTCTAGGATGCTGCTTCAATGTATGATTGGTATTGTAATATAACACAACATAATACATCTTATTGAATGAAAAAAAAACATTATATTGTAATTATAACATGATACACCGAATTGGATGTAAAACACATTGAATTGTATTATAACATGATATACCTTATTTGATGGGAAAAAACATTGTATCGTAATATAACATAATAAACCTTATTGGATGGAAAAGAAACCATTGCATTGTTATATAACATCATATACATTATTGTTTGGATAGGACATTGTATTGTAATATAACATTATACACGTTATTGTTTGGATAAAACATTGTATTGTAATATAACATAATTCACCTTATTGTTTGGATAAAAACATTGTGTTTTGGGTGACTGCACTCTAGGATGCTGTTTCACTAGGAGTTGACTATTGACTTTAGGAATTATGTTTTCAAAATATTCATACCAAATGTTTATATATCATTTATGCTGATTAGTCTGATATAATTAAAGCACATAAAGTACTGGTGGGACGGTTGTGCTGGTATTCGTAACGTTAGGTCAGGAAGGCAGTTGTATATGTATATATTAAATACGAATGCTTTCACTCAACAATGAGATAAGTTATTCCAATTTCATTTTAATCTGCCCATGGGATTTTTAATTGTCTATGACAACAACATCATGACCAGATACAACATTAACAGGTCATCTAGTTAAGGTTTGCGAATTCCACTTAATATATGATTAACTAGATAAGATTCGTGTTACCGCTTATTTAATATTCTTAAAACGTAAGACTAAACAAAAAAGACTTGAAGGTGCCCAGAACTGCCATCCGCTACCTATGCATGCAGTAAACACTAACATGTTATCTTGTTATGGTTTACGATTTCAACTTAATAAGTAACATAACAACTGGTTATTTTTTTTAGACAAGATTCGTGCTGCCAGTTATCAATAAATAGATACGTCCATTAACTTAAGACTGAAACCCTACATAGTTAAATACTTATTATTTCACACAATAACTGGCTAACTAGATACGATTCGTGTTACCTCTTAATTGGCATTTGAAAGACTTTGCACTTTATCGATATAAAAAATGTACATGATGTATTCTCTTTACAAAAGAAAACAGTTATAAACTATACCTGAGCTTTCAGATAATCAAGGAAAAATGCAAAGGACGTCCGATTGTATCTTTAACTGGCAACACGAATGTTATCTAGTTAAACATTTATTACGTAACTTTCTAAGTGAAATTCTCAAACCATAACTATTAATTAGATAACCAGTTGTATACAGCTATGTATATATAACTGGCAACACGAATCGTATCTAGTTAATCAGTTATAATAATAGTTTACTAGTTAACTTAAATTCGTGTTGCAACTTATCGATGTATACAACTGGATATCTGCTTACACGAATCTTATCTAGTTAACTAGCTATTATTTTACTTAGTAAGTGGTAAACTAGATAAGATTCGTGTTGCTAGTTTTATATAAAGAAAAAGTATACAACTGGTTATCTGGTAACACGAATCTTATCTAGTTAACCAGTTATTGTGTTACTTAATAGTGGGATTCGCAAACCATAACTAGATAACCTATTAGTGCTGTACAGTACATAATTAAAAGGTAACAGGGGATAGTTAATCATCGCTGTTCATCATAGCTTGGTGGGGTCGGTCAGTTCTTAATCCTTGCTATTCTTTGATGGACCAATCTCTATTCCTCTTTAACTTACTATGTGGCCAAGAAATGGTACTTGGTCCTGAGTGAAGAAACATTTCTCCTTTGATAATTTCATATTACACTCCCTTAATGTCAGCACAAGATATAACCGACGGATATGCTCCTCGAACGTATCAGAAAAAAATGATCACCTCGTCCAAATAAATGACACACTGTAATGTTGTAATCACCTAAGTACTCTTCTATGAGTTGCTGGTATGTGGCTGGTGTATAAGTCAATCCAAATGGCATCTTAACATATTCGTAAACACCGATATTTTATACACATAACACTGTTATTTCCTTTTGAGCTTCTTCAACTTCAACCTGATGATAACCGGATTTCATTTCAATCGTGGTGGTTTCTTCAATTTTAGGCAGATCATACGCATCTTTGACACTTCGATTGTCAATATTCTATAGTCGACACATAGTCTTAATTTTCCCTTTCTTTTTCTGACTAATACAACATCAGATGATCATGGTAACTTTGACATCAGAATTACCCCTGTAGAAAGTTATTTTTGTAAATGGTGTCTTACTTCCGCTATCATTGCTGGAGGTTTGCGTTTGGTATTCTGTTTGAAAGGAATTTCGTCTACTAGATATATCCTTTGTTTGATTAGATCACAAAATACAATGTATGTTTCTCCTGTTGAACATAAATGTTCATGTTTGTTTATCCTTAAATTGTTTTGGTTTAAGTTTGTCGTTAGTGTCTATATTCATGAACTTTACTTAGGACACTTTCAGTGGTGTTCCTAATGTCATCACCATCTACATTCTCACCAATGACTGGTTAAATTTGCAACATATGACTCTTGGTGATATTACAACACAGTAAGATGTGATATTGGAGATGGTAACACCAAACTCTCTTGCCTTGTTATATTCATAAATAAATACAGCAGGAGCGATGTCATTAAAGTATTTTTTTTTTTTTTTTTTTTTTTTTAATTTCAGCATTCATATAAAAGATCAAAAGTGGAAAAGGTATTCATATAACACTTATGTACTTTAAAAATGTATTACATTGACACAAATTGTAAACTATCAACAGAAAGCAGCTATAGCTATAATCAGTTATCAGAATTAACGATGAAGATCGGTGTCGGACAGTATATGTATACTCTTTGATCCTGATTTTCACCGGTAACATTTTATTACAATAACACTGCTACAAAATATGAATAGTGTGTTGTAAGGAGTGAAAAGAGTCAAATCCAAGTGTTACAGTATTATATAACAAAATACATGTATCGAGTGTAGATAGTTCATAGTCCATACTCATCACTTTTCTATCTCCTCGTCAACTTAACCTCCAAATTGAAATTTCTCTTCATGTATGCATATACTCATCTACTGCAACTCCGCTACTCTTTTCTCTCCCGAACTGTGATTGGTTTTATTATTTATAACACATTTGCTCATAAATGTTATGGATAAAATTATATGTACTTTTAATGTTTAGGTTTTACAAAAAAAAAAACGCTCGCAACTGTTTAAATGGTTAGAAAAAAGTAATTTCTTTGTTTGTTTTATAAAAGAAACACACTTAGCATACCCCTTAAATAACAACTTTAAAATGGATTGGGATGGGCCTTGTTATGTTAGTGGTAGTAAAACAAATAAAAAAAGAGTAGCAATACTTATTAATAAAAATTCATGAATTAATGTAAACAACTTTACAGAAATTATAAATGATAGATTGATAAGCTTAGATTTAACGATACAAGATAAAGAAATTATATTAATAAATATATATTGACCAAACTTTGATCAAGACAAACATGTATTTTACACACTTAAAGAATTGTTATGAAAATATAGATCAAATTATCATTATAGGATGAGACTTTTATATAGTCTTAAAAATGCTTATCTAGATAAAGAAAAAGACACGGCAAAACAGATACAAATAAGGGATGTAGACAGATAATAAAAGATGTCCTTATAGATATTTGGAGATTCTTAAATCCAACACTCAATCAATTTACATGGCATTCAAACACTAAACCCACTATATTTAGTAGGCTAGATTATTTGTTATCCTCTGAGTATTGGATAACATAGTAGCAAGTTGTAAATTCAAACCGGGATATAAATCAGACCATGCAATATTTATGTTAAACAAATCTAAAAAGGGTCCAGGTTATTTTAAAATAAACAATTCCTTATTACTTGACAACATTTACACAAAGAACATTAGTTCGTGTATAAATGAAACAATAAACAATAACGTTTGCAACCCCAATACAATGTGGGAAAAATCATTATATTAAGTATGCAACACATAAACAAAAATCAAAAAGAGAAAATACTATTTTAAACGAAATACATACACTAGAGCAAACATTTTAAGGAATAAAAATAAATGGTTTCATTCTGAGAGCTAAAGCCACTGATATAGAAAACAATGAAACAAGTTCTAAGTATTTTGCTAATTTAGAAAAATGACACTTCGAGAAAAAGATTATTCACAAGTTAACAATAAATAATAAGGAAGTAACAGATGCAAATGAAATATTACACGAACAAAAATAATTTTTATGAAAAGCTGTATATGAAACGAAAAACATCTGACACTGTTCTTGATTTCTTGGATGCTAACTTACCAACACTGAATGGTGAAGATGAAAATTAATATGAGGGGCTTTTTGACAGAACAAGAATGTAAAGAAGCAATATTTGATATAAAAAAAGTGAACAAAATAACAGGCTCAAATGGCTTAATTGTAGATTTCTATAAAACATTTTGGGATATATTAAAACGACACTTTATTAAATCAATCAATTACTCATTTGAACATGGTTCTATTACTATATAACAACGACAAGGATTAGTAATTGTAATGTTGATACCTAAATCAGGATATAACTTAGATGTTCTTTCAAATTGGCGTCCATATAGCTTATTAAATAATAACTACAAAATAGCGTCAAAGACAATATCAAACGGAATAAAAAAAGTTTTACCAACAATTATAAACCCATGTCAGACAGGCTTTATCAAAGGACGTTATATTTGGGAAAATATTCGGTTGATTCAAGAATATATAGAATATCTAAACAATACCAATACACCAGGATTACATTTATTCGCAGACTTTGAAAAGCTTTCGATAGTATAACTCATGATTTCATGTTCAAATGTTTAGAAAATATTAATTTTGGACATTCTTTCATACATTGGGTTAAGCTGTTTTACCTTGATATAAAAAGCAAAATTATTAGCAATGGTAATCTTTCGGAAAGTTTTACAGTAGATCGAGGTGTAAGGCAGGGCTATCCCCTGTTTTCTTATATATTCCTTTGTTGTATTAAAATACTTTCCAATTACATAACAAAGCGCACAGATATACAAGGAATAATAGTTGAAAACAAAGAAGTAAAACAGATCATGTCTGCAGATGACGCAACATATCTTACCGATGGGTCTGACAATTCGTTCAAATCACTAATGAAAAGGCTAACACAATTTAACGATATATCAGGACTTAAACTTTATATTGCAAAATCAACCATATTGAGAGTAGGGAGTCTAAAACGGAGCGATTTTGAATACAACAAATGTAAAATATTTATTTAGACATCAAAATCAGCAAAAACATTAGGCATCATATTTTCTAATGACATCACAATACATTTGAAAAACATACGACCAAAACTTCAAGAATTTAAAAATATCTAAAATAGTGGCATCACAGAAAATTAACACTACTTGTTATAACATCCTTTGCATTCCCAAAACTTAAGAAAATTAACACTACAGTTATAACATCCTTTGCATTCCCAAAACTTATTTACTCGCTTTCGGTTCTAGAAAATCCATCAAATTACATTCTAGACGATATAAATAAAACCATTTTTGAATATGTGTAACATAACAAACCAGACAAAATAAAAAGAAAAAATATAAAACTGTCAATCGAAAATGGTGGCATGACTATTCCAAATATATATTTCCTAATAAATTCTTTTAAAAGCTGGCTGGTTAAAGTGTTTCTTAGATGACAAAAATAAAGGTTTATGGAAAATGTTTTTCAAAAGAATCCCGCAGAAATATGGCGATCACTTAATCTTTGAATGTAAACTAACTGATGCAGATATACAAAAAAATGTATATAGAGAACATATTTCTGAACGATATCCTTCTTTCATGGCAAAAGATTTAAATTGGATTTTTCAATAAACAATTATTACGATTTTAAAAACATTTAGATACAAATTTAATGTAAGATCAAATGTTTTTTTGAAATATTACAACATGATAGGAAATATACCATTCATTATGGAAAATGCAATAAAAACTGACACTTCGATAAATGTTGAAAACGAACAATTAATAAACAAGATTGAAGAAATAAAGAAAGGAAATAAATTTTGGTATAAAATCCAAATACCACATACAACATTTTTTAACAAAATATGAAGAAAAATGGGAAAACTCTTTGAATGTAAAAATATATTGGAAAAGCCATTATGTTATACCGTTTAAATAAACAACTAAAACAAAGTTTCCACTGTAAATATTTAACTCAGGTAAGTAAATATTTAACTCAGATCTTACCTACAAACACAAATTTGCATAATTATAGATATAACCCATCAAGTGTGTGTGTCTTCAGCTCAAGTTACGTTGAAACTATCGAACATTTGTTCTGGGAATGCAGATATGTACAGATCATTTGTAATGAATTAATAGCATTTCTTAACACCAAAAACATTAACATAACTATCAATTTAATAGACGTTTGTCTTGGAACTTTTAAACGTGATGTCGATAACATTACTGTGAATTTTGAATAAATGATAGTTATGTTAACTGTTTTCTGGTGATTAAGAAATGCTATTAATTCATTACAAAAGATCTGTACATCTCTGCATTCCCAGAACAAATGTTCGATAGTTAAAAGACCAATCAGAACTTCACAAAAGGAAGTGGATAAAGTTAAAAACCTTTAATAAAAACAACACATTTTGTCATACCAATTAAATCACAGTCCGACCCCTATTAACTCACATACTTTTTCTATGTTGTACACTTCATCTTTTTACTTCTCCCCTCGTCATTATGATGATCGCATCATTCTAATTTCTTCTTTGTAGCATAGTTAACATTGCAACAATATTGAAATGCATGTTACATAACTTTTTCGAAATAGAAGACACATATTCTACAGACTTAATTGTTGTTTGTATTGTAAAATGTACTTATATATATCTTGTGTGAAATAAATAATAACAAAAAAAAAAAACGTTAAATTTACTACTTGTCATAATGAACTACTGTTCATTGTTTCATACCAGTACGAATGGGCAACTTGGATAGGGAATTGTCTTTGCTACAGATCTGCCCAGGTTCATTAGATTCTACACATTCACATCGATGGACCCACCAATTAATCACTTATAATTGATCAGCTGATCCATCGGTTAAATGAATACAATTTGGTATTAACCTAATAAAAAGAAATCTGATCTTTAGCCATAATGAAATAACAATAACACGATCTAAACCATCACTAGGATGTCTACCTCAAGGCGACGCAAGATTACAACATGTATGAACAGAGAATATCATCAGTGGTTCTACTTATCGGAGAAGCAGATGAACGAAAGAAGATACATACTGTTCACAACTTCACATTTAACTATGAGTCCGTTAAACATTGGGTACGAAACAGAATCCTAGTTTAGTTTTAGGCATTTAGTAGCATTGAACATGTCTGACATGGAAAGAATGTTGCAAGGTGCTTAAAAACTATTTATATACTCATATGCTTGTGAGGATGCAGCTCCAACTCAAATTATGGCTCGGCTAAACACTCCCGAGTCTGCACATGTTGGTTGTCCTTGCTAGCATGTCAGACATAAAGGTAACTTTAACCTTAACAGGGAAATTGCAAATATAATGTTTCGCCCCAATATGGTTTCGTGACACTCACTGCCTTGTATGCAATACCACTTTATTATCTATTTGAAAACATGTACCTGGCAATTTGGCAACAGCAAATAATCATATACAAATTCAATCATTCTAATTAGACATCAATCTGTCCGTAAACAGTAAATATTGTTACATATCAATGAGTACCTATCATTTTGATTTAAATAAACTAAACATAATATTTGTTCTATGAACTTGCAACAAGAGTACTCAAAAGAATCGTTTTATGGAGACGGTTATTCAAAGTACCAACACGATAGGGTGTAAATGAGTGACAACGGAGATATTGTAGAGCTCAGACCAGCAACTGCATCCTATCTTCTAGGCATCTTCCACTCGATCCACTCCATCGTGTCAGCTGTAGGCAGTTGATCCCAATATATTGTCTCTTGAATAAGGTCCCGTATGAGTACTTTTCCATGGTTTATAACTGGTGCGACAAAACCAAAGGGGGAACATACAATGAGTTCATAGTTGAGAGAACTCCTCTACGAGTAAGTGGCGTTTCTTCCTTTAACACTGGGTAAGTTAAACAATCTGTATTAAGGTATCAATTCATACCTCTGAACCTATGCTGATGTCTTGAGTACGGGTTAGAACATCTATAGCTGTGGAAGCGTCGTCTGTAAAAGAGGAAAGGCCGTCATCCACATAAGAATCTTTCTGAACAATTTCTCTCACGTCATGGCCATAAATTGGTTCCATTTCTTCAACTATCTTTTTTAGTCCATATGAGGCAATAGATGGGGATGGCAAGTTCCCAAAAACATGAGAACACAATCTGTATTTCATCAAATCAGAGTTTAAATCGTTATCTTTATACCATATGAAGTGTAGGATTTTTCTGTGATTCTCTTTAACACCAAACTGGAAGAACATTTGCTGTATATCTGCCATTACAGCTACTGGTTCCTTTCTGAATCACATCGAAAACACCAAAAGGCTATTCATTAAGTCAGACCCTGCAAGAGTACTGAATTGAGCGATACTCCTTGATACTGTGCTGATGAGTACAAAAACACTCGGATTTGTCCTTTTTTCTTTTAGTGATATACACCGAAAATGTGTAGGTACCAGCATTCTTAATTCACTTGTAGTGCAGGTGATGGCTCAGCTTAACCGTTCTGAATAATTATACTCATGAAATCAACAAAAGGTTGCTACTTTTTTCGGATATTTCTTCAGTGATACCTATAAAGAGTACGCTCTTCTCATAGCTTGGTTTCTGTTATTTGGTAGTCGTTGTCTCGGACTGCGAAATGGTAGCGGTGCCGCCCATTTTCCCTATGGAGACCTGGTGTACTCATTGTTCATTATATCAAGACACTCTTTATCTTCTATGGACAAACCCTTTTCGCGTCTTCTGCGGTGCGTATAAAAATGTCTGGAAGGCACCTTTCTGCCATGTCAGGGCAGTCCTTTATGAAGAGTTTGTAATCAAATGCTGGAAAAATTGATGCTCTGTTACCGTTATGAGCATATGTGTTGTAAACTGACTGTATGACATGTTTCACCAATGAAACCATGAAATTATACCCATCCTAGACTGCATTCTCTAGCGAATGGGTAACCTTAGGTCTCTGTTTAAGAACGTGATGGGCTTCTGTGAGATCTCTACCAATGAGCAATAGCAAAGGAGCTTTGTCGTCAAACTCTGGAATACTATCAGCAAGGTCATACAGATGGGAATAGGCTCGGGCGACTTCAGGAGAAGGTATTTCATTCCTTATGTCTGTAAACTCTGTAAGAGGTGGAAGTTCATGTGATCCGGTACCATGTACGTTTTCAACAATAAAGTATGTCACTAGCCGACCACGTGTATCGATCTTACCTGCACATGAAGAGAGACAATAACTATCTTCTTCAAACTTCATATTGAACATATCAAAGGATTCTGGTTTAACCAAGGACCTGTTACTTTGGTCATCTAACAATGGGTTAACTATTACTTTGGGCTCTGGGTCATTTTTAGGATATATGCTAACACAGACTATTTTTGCACATGATCTTCCTCCTTTTATGTTCCCACCAATTATGGCACAGGCAGTATGAATGTTTTTGTTTTGAATTCTTGTCCGAATTATTGGTAAACGCTTAATTCTCCCCACCATTCGCTGACGAATTTGAATTCAAATTAACATGTAAGGCAGTCGCATGTGTGCGTTTACATAGGGCACAGGTCATCTCAATAGTACACGTTTTGGCCTTATGATCGGACTGCTGACAACATTTACAACATATGTCTTTGTCCCTTATGAATTTTGTTTGTTCCTAAATGTTCTTCACGAATTCAGTGTATGTCCATACATCATGTTGATAGAACAATAATCTCTTTGGACAAAATTGGTTTTCATGTTAGACATTTTTTGGGGGGTTGTGTATTCTAAAAACTGTTTGTCTTTACTTCATATATCAACCCAGGGTCATTCTTAACTTTACATATTTCACGAATAAATTCAGTGAATATTGAAAATGGGGGAAACTGCATGGGATTTCTTATATCTGGATGCATGAGATGTCCATTTTTCCTGAATGTTATAGGGCAGTTTATTAACAATTGGAATGACTCCAAGTGAGGAATTATAGTAAAACAAGAGATCTTTGTAGTTTGGATTGTCCATGTTATTTTGATTTTTATCCAAAATGTTAACTAATTCGAAAAGTTTCTTTGAATCTATTGCAGCTACGTTTGGGAAATTTTTCCTCAGTGACAATTCTGCAGTTTCTGGTGATCCAAATCTTTCGTCGAGCCTGTCCCATAATTTTCGAACACCATTGTCTGGATTTGAAGAGCTTGAGGCTCACAAACTAATGGCGTGTTTCACTGAATCCATGCCCAGCCACTTTTCTAACATGTCTAGTTCCTCTATGACGCTCACCCCTAGTTCAAAAACAACACTCTGGAAGAAAGGTTTCCATACCGCATAATTCTCAGGTTTATCGTCAAATTTAGTTAGACGAGAAAATAAAATATCTTTTTTGAGTAAAAACTGCGACAGATCTGAATATGCTTATTTCTCTATCATAGGAGACACAAACTCTTTCGCCTCTGGGTTTTGTTCACAAGTGGCTTCAATTTTCAAAGCAGTTTCATGTTCTTTGTTGAGGGTAAAGACTGAACATATTCCCTTGTTCTTTGTTGGGTATCTTGAGCATCATGTGGAACGATCATTGCCTTGTTATCACAGTTTATACTAAGTTCGTCAAAGTTACTATCGCTACTAGGAAAATAATATTTAACTCATGCCTCTGCCTTTGCTTCTTGGTAAATTTGCTCTTCTTTTAATGTTGTTAGATCTCCTTCTATGTCAATTTGTTTTTTCTTAAATTCTTACTCTTTTTCAATGAAAGTCATTCTGATCATTGCTGTTTTTTCCCTTCTTCTGTGCGTGTATGCTCCAAAACGATATGTAATTTCTATTCAGTATTCTATATATACCATAAATTAAACAAATAGTTATTTGCAGCTGTCTCAATGAAACAGAGCTGTGGCTGCCTAAACACATATTAATGTATCTAAAGTTATTTTCCTTTTAATTAATGAATTAATTGATAATTATATATTATAATAAATATCCAGATGCTAAAATGATTCTTATAAACTAATAGCAATATTAATCAAACCAATTGTATAATAAATCTGAAAATCAAAAGCTGAAAAAAAAATCGAATAAATCTATACATGTAGCAATACTAATCAAACTATTTGTATCTAATTCTGAAAAGCAAAAGCTGAAAATAAATCAAATAAATCTAAAGCAATTTTAATCAAACTATCATTGAAACTATCATTGAAACTATTTCTGAGAAAAAATAGTTAAGTAACTATGTGCAGTCTGATTCAGTATTTCATCTATTTTCCTGTCTGTCAATCCTGTGACAAAAAGAACCAGTGGATTACCTTATACATTTGCCTATATAATCCAAACAGCCAATGAGAAACTGCTATGCAAAAGAGATATTCTTTCACGGGAGACGAATACGGGAATATGCTGGCAGAAACAAGATCGATCGAATGGGACAATTCCTACCAAGAGGTTGTGGTTAATCTACCCACATTCTACGAAGCGAGTTTAAATAGACAGCAGTCTAAGACTAGACCAGTCCTGCCAAAGATAAGGGCGGATGTCAACTTGGAAGGGAAGTGGATAGAGTCGCTTGCAGGGGAGCCATTCCTAATCGCTAATGACGGTGATGTGGAGCAAATGCTCATATTCGCCACCGTTGACAACCTGGCTCAGAAACGATAATAATGGACGTGCTGTCAGTATCGTGTTTGTTGGTGTTCAAGTCCGAGGATGTTTCTTTCACTTCACATAGTGTATGTGGAGAAAAGTACAATAGTGTGGTCTTGTAGCTGACTTCAGGGACAATGAAGAAATGAAGAAACTTGTGCTACGTGCTTCGGCACTGCCACTTGTCCCCCTAGCCTCTGTCGAAGATGTGTGGTTCCAAACTCTGGAAGAATGTGACAATGACCCGGTGCCAGTGTCTAAGTTTAAGGACTATGTGACTGAGCAGTATTTGGTAGAGGGAGACTGCCGCTCCTGGAATCATTACGAGAATGATGGTCCACGCACTCCCAATCATGTTGAGAGTTGGCACCATAAAATAAACAACCAACTACGACACTGCCATCCTAATATGTACACATTGATAGACCTGGTCAAGAAAGAGCAGGCTGCTAACGAGGCGAAGCTGCTGTTCTAGCACGCCAACGGTGGAAGGCCGCGACTAAGGAAGCGGTCATACCGTGAACTTGAGCAAATGCTCAATCAGACTGAAGCACCAACTGCAAACTGGCGAAATGGACATCATGACGTATGTTGATGTAGCTTCTCACTTAGTCAAATTAAAGTGGATATGTACAATAAAAATATCTCATGATTTATATTTATTTTGTGCTATCCATGTTCATATTTGTGTTTGTCTCATATACATGTTAATATCTATGTTTTCGAATGAATGCTTATAACTCAAAATAAAGAACATCTATCCATATGAAACTTATATTTATGAACAACTTTCCCAAATTTAAAAACAGAACTTTTCAGTACAGTATAGCAATTTTTGCCAATTATCACCTTTCAACTATATTGTTACACCAAACAATACATTCCCCCAACCCCTACCTCAATTTCTATAGGACTAATTAAAGGTTTGGAAAGTGGGAACACAAAAATGATATAGCTGAAGTCGTCGTTAGAGCGCCCCACTCAAAGCTATTGGACTATTATGAGCAATCAAAGCGCTGAAATAACAATGGTATAGAGGCATCTGTAAGGCGAAAAGATATGGCATAGTTGATATGAACAAAGATGGTTCAAGCAATGTATCATCGGCCTTTCAATAAACAACAGTGTTATCAAAGTGTATCGAAGTTTGAGGCTTTTCTCGTATAACCATAATACATGCATGATGGACAAAAAGCAGAGCAGAAACCCTTAATTATAATATTTCAAGTTCAGTAGACACTATAAACGCCCATACTTAATATTGAAATAATGCTATTAACTGCTGATAAATGACAGCATGATTTATTATCAATCTATAAATAGCTGGAAGAATTACTGTTCTATATATTCATGTATATGTTATTAATAATAATCCACATTTCTTCCTTTTTGTGACACCAGTATTAACGAATGTTATGTTTCTGATCACAATTTGGAATGAGTCTGCGAAACAGAAACAGGTTTTGACCAATTATTGAAAAGAGTGACGCACAGATGGAAAGACGGTTTAATTAAAACGGGTAGACAAATCGACAGCGTAGCCTGCGATTGTTTCCCATCCATAGGTAATGTGTTTGAACTTTGCTATACAATGTATTCAAAAAGTGTGTCCAGAGAGGATTTGTTGTTGCAGTCACGATATTCCTACGTCATAATTGGATGAAAAGTAAATTTCAAAACAAGGAATCTGATACGTGATCATTTGCGTGTAATGACACTGGTTTTCTATTTTTGAAATGAGTTCAAATAAAACTGATAAAGTCAAGCAGGATGTCATCAAATCCAAATCCAAATTTGTATTGCATTATTGGTATTGTAAAGACCCAAAGTGAAAACAACAAACAATGTAGGGAAGGATAGGATTCCGAAAAGAGGGAGCATTTCTTTTTCATCAGAGAGCTGATTCCAACCTCCTATGGTTGAAGGAAGAAAAAAAGAGTTAGCAGATTTGTCCAACTGTTTCTGGTAATAGGGATGAAATATATTGAGGTGAAAGACCATGTTTCATTTTATAAAATATGATTAATTTATGTTTTGCTCTTCTAGATTTTAGAGACTGCAATCCGGTTTCACGATACAGGTTTTCAGTAGACTTCGAGTTTTTTTTTCTCAATATCATTCTCATCTTGGTCTACATTGTTTCTTCCATTTTCTTAAGTACGCACCGAAAATAATAGAAAAAAGGATAATTCAAATATTGTATTTACATGTCCGAAAAATATAAGTTCAACCAGGGTCTTTCAAATAGTACTATCTGAAAGACCCTGGTTCAACTGAATAGGGTAATTTTTATTTGAATATTAACCATGTATAATATACAATAGACAATTTTGAATAAAAATATTACCTTTTAAATTGTCTTTATTCCTATGAAAAAGGGACAAAACAGAAAACTGGAATATTATTACTGAAACAAATATTCCTTACTTGTGTAAATTATTTCTGATGAAAAACACAACGAAAAGTAGAGAGAACTTACATACCTTGATAGTGGACTTTTAAATGAACCGAACTATTGACCATTATCTATTTTTATCCCAAAAATCAAAATGTGGGACTTTCGGGAATAAACCGTTTAAATGACATAGAAAGAATACATTACCACAAAAAGTACATTGGACACATATTTGCCGGGTTTTATAAACAAGAGGGCCATGATTGCCCTATATCGCTCACCTAAGTAAGTGTTTTAGGGTCCTTATTTAATTGATCTAAAACAATAAGAAAGAAGATCAAAAAGTCATGGTGAAGATCTAAATACAATGATGATATTTGATTGTAAAAGATCACATTAAGGACATGGTCACATGTTTATAAATCAATGTAAAGGACATGTTACATGTTATTTTCACATGTATTTTTAATGAGCAATTAACATTATGTATGATTAAAGCCGACTGTCCATAAATTTCTTTAATAATCAACCCTAGTAAGTATGCCGACAATAAAATACACGCGACACATAACGTAATTAAATGACGAGCCAATTTCAATATATTTACAAGTATTTATCATAAACAATATAATTATAAGTAGCCTATTTATTATAAACAAACATCTTATTGTTAAACTAATGTTTGTAACATATATTTAACTTCAAAGTTACTATAATCGATAATTATCCTTCCTAAGTATATAGTACTATATAATCCTTATGTTGACGACTTCTCCTAATGGTTACTCTATATTACTAGTTAGACGAGTTTGTAGGTAGACGACTTCTCCTGCACCCATTATAACAATTTTGCCAATGTTGAAGGGCCATAATCCCGTCATGCATGAACGGATCTGGTTGGTTCTCGAAAGGAACCGAGCTCTCGTGGATATCTAGCTACTGACATCAGAAGTCTATCGTGTTCAAAAGAAATTATGGACAGACGACGGACGACAGACGACGGACGAAGCGCGACGGACGAAGGGCGATCGCAAAAGCTCACCTGTCCACTACTTGACAGGTGAGCTAAAAAGGACTAAACAACATTAAGTATATTACCTGTACGTGGTAAATGTTAGATTCCTTGTTGGTTATTTAAAAATAAATACCGCGCTTGATTTTGCTGTTGTTGTTTATACAACAAATCGGTTTTTGTTTTATTAGATAATCAAAAAAACTTTGATTTTTTAGCTTGACGTCCTCTCTCTCTCTCTCTCTCTCTCTCTCTCTCTCTCTCTCTCTCTCTCTCTCTCTCTCTTCTCTCTCTCTCTCTCTCTCTCTCTCTCTCT